>JADMNL010000025.1:357600946-357903446 GCA_016271365.2 Neoceratodus forsteri
TAGCATGGCCGGGGATGGGTGGTGCTGCTGTGTAGGAGGGCCAGGTTAGTGTTCTGAGCTCCGACTTTCATGCCCCAAATGGTGGTGTCTGGGGTACGCTGGAGATCTAGCGTACTCAAACCCCAGGGGGAGTGTGTCACTTGTCCCATGGCTTGTGCACCTCCTGCAGAGAGCAGGGGAGCAGCCTTAATATCATGGGTGATCACACATCACCCCCATCCTCCACCCAGCAGACCAGCTTTGGTGTGAGCCCCATAGAGCAACAGGAAGTTCTACAGGGGAAAAAATCCTGGCCTGACATTCATTTTCTTTTTTAAATTCAGCTTTACTGATTTCCTGTACTAGTTATTGTTAATACACTGTGTACATAAATATTGTCGAGTTTTGTTTTTAAATGTATTTTAATTGTTTTGTATTTAGTACTGAATTTTGTATTGTAGCATGTATTGTTTTCCTTCTGTTGTAACCCTTATCCTCAGGTGTGGCTGAAAATAGATAATTTTGATCCAGTCCGGTTTCCTGGTAAAATGGAAATAAACACAAAAATAAGTAAAAAGATACAGAACAAACAGTAACCAATATCCAGCATTAAGGTCATCTGCATATCAATGATACACAAGCATTATAGTGCAGAAAAGGGGCAGTTCCACGGTAATCAGTCCTGGACATCCCCCCACATTGGAATAGTCTCAGCAGTGTATCTAGAGAGTTCCTCATCAACCCCATAGGTAATTTCACAGGTCTCGCTCTATACCCCTCCCCCCAGGCAGCATTCAAGATGGTTGGCCTGGGGTGCCCATGTCAGCCAGGCCAAGCCTTGCTCCGCCCCCCCAACCCGCGCCATATCAGCAGTCACTACTGGTGACTAGGCTGTATTGTATCCTTAACAGAAGGTAGGGCACGTAAAACGGGTCCCCACTCTGGAGGGATGGCGAAAAATCATGTTAGATGTCTATATGATGGAATGAATGACCTATACTCTTACAGACAGGTCCACCTTTTTTGAAATTAGATGGCAAAAGTGAGTGATTCATCAGCTAAACAAGTAGCTGGGTTTTGTACCTTGAGGTCTACCTATCCCCCATCTTTCTTCTTTTCTGTGACTTTCTTCTTTGTACTCTCTTAATGTTCCGCTCAGTGATGCCTTGACAGCAGCTCCTGATATGCTCAAATGGCATTTAAGTGTCAGTGGCTCAGCGGGTAGCACACTCACCTCTGAGGCTGGGAGATCAGAGGGCTGTGGGTTCAGTTCCCACATCTGGCACTTGGGTTACTATCCCAGTACTGACCCTGTAGTGCAGCATGAGAGGGATGCTGCACTCCTGAGGTGCCGTCTTTCGGATGAGATGTTAACCCAAGGTCCCATCTGCCTGGATTGGTGGTAGTTCAGGTAGATGTTAAAGATCCCATGGCACTTATCGATAAAGAGTAGGGGAATTTCCCCGGTGTCCTGGCCAAATTTCCCTTATTCACTAAAAATACCACCAACAGCTTAATCTGGTTCAAGGTCAGTTGGCATTCATCTGTATCCTCCTCCCTTGGGTGATGCCTGAAAATAGGCAGGATTTGTCTAGTGCACTTACCCAGTCAACAAAAACTAAGTAACAAACTTGACTAACCCTATTCTATTCCGTTCTGTTTCTGTCAATAGATCTTAATATTATAATATATGGTTAGCCTCTATTGTGAAGGGATTTCAGCAACTGCTGAAATCTTGTTGTAGTACAGTTCAAAGATCAAAAAAGTTGTTGTACTATCGTTCTGACGTCACATTGATAGTACAATAACTTTTTACCCTTGACCTGCCGCCTGATTGGCTCAGACGAGGCTCTCTCTAGAAAAGAAAAACAAACTTGGCGGCACGATTTAGTGAGCGCCGGACAGAGGAGCCACCAACTTTGAAGTCAGGAGTCGGGACATGGAGAGCCATACATGGCTCCCTTTCTGAAAACACTATTTCTTTTTTTCCCCTGATTATAAAACTAAGCAGTGTGCACAGGAGAAACTGAGAAGCCAGAGGGAGCACTAGTGGCACAAGCAGGAATGGGAGTGAGCAGGAGCACCAGCGGGAATGGGAGCAGCGCCTACTGCAAGTAACGTGGAAAAATAATATGAAAAAAGCACCCATATACTATATAAAACAGTGGATGGGTGAACATCCACAACTAAATCTGCGTTCCCATCTTAGGCAGTTGATGACATCAGCGAGACCTCTCGCGCTTCGCACTCGCGGTCTCTGTGATGTCATCAACTCCCTCGATGGAAACACAGCCTTGTGGATGTTCACCCATCCACTATTCTATATACAGTGTATAGTGGAATGTTGTTCTGTAAAGAATTCCATCCCTTTCAAAATGTTGTTCTACCACAGTTCCAAGGTCATGGAATGCTGTTCTACCCTTCTGTGGTAGAACAGCATTCTAGAACCTCTAGAGACTGCAAGAGTCAGTTTCATTTTGAAAGCAAAAGAACTCACAAAACACATTTTTCACACAGTACTATACACTATAAAAAATACAGGATGAGCAACTCTGTGCACAACCAGTTTGTTTTGCCACCTCGGGGGTTCTGATTCCCATGGACCTCTTGAGCTTCGCTCTCGAGGTCAGAGGGAATCAGAATCCCTCTGTGGCAGAACATACTGGTTCTGCATAGTTGCCCATCCAGTATTCTCTATATAACCCTTATAGTAATGGCTGGGAGTTCAGATGATTCCTGAGTCTCACTTGTCCTGAAGTTCTAGAACATTTTATTGTCTCTGGCTCATCTGTCTACACTCAGTGACAGTTTCAGTCTATGCTGTTATAAACTTGCAATAGAACTTTAGATCTGGAGATGGAAAAGAAATAGACACCTGCAGAGTATTGTGCCGTTCAGACACCTTGTACAACTATGAAGCTGTAACTGGCAAGCGAAGGTATTATTGTTTCTTCTGTCTTACTGTCCTGTTAATGTTTCTGTTTTTAATGAAAAATCATTTTCCTTAATGCAACCCGGGTGCCATGTACCAGTGGGCTACTACCCCTACCTTGTGGGCTCACCCAGGTTAAGGGACCTGGGCTCTTGTTCAGTCTGTGTGGAAAGGTCCCCCCCAATGATAAAGAAAATAGCGCGGTGCCTCCACCCAGAGTAATTTATAGTGAGCCAGATGGTTTAGCAGTACAGCCCCCTGGACTGCTGTACCTATCCACCTCCCCTTACAGTCACCCAGTGCACAGAACGCCGTTAACCAGTTCAGTACTTTGCTAACCATGCAGTTACTGAGGCAAGGGTTACCCCAAAGGGCATTTGGCTGGGAAGCCAAGTTTCAAGAAAATACAAAATCACACATGCCCACACAATGCAAAGCATCATGGGCTGCATATGCAGATCACCACAGAATATTATGCTGGTTCAACTTTAAGCAGAATTGCATGGTACCGAAAGGCCTCTCACACAGTTTGCAAAGGGTGCTAACGGACATCTGTTAGCACCTTTGCAAGCATGAATACTATGAACAACACTCTTCTGCTCATGTTGATTTCATATCAGCCATGTCTTACGATGTTATAATAACATCTGATTACAGATTATCACTAATAATTTATGTACATAGACAGTATTCAGTAACAACAGTAAAGTATTTATTAACAGGGGAAGGGACAGCAGGGAATGCAAGAGGCAAATAACAATTTGATAAAATGGCTGTAATGTAAACATCAAACATGACCGATGCTTACCCTCAACAACAACAGTAAACCAACCTCCCCACTGGTGCCAGTGTCCCTGAAAATCTACCTGGGTACCCAAACTAGGAAAGCTGCAGGCCTGAAACGTTGCTGGGGTTGGCAGCATTGGTGCACTTTGGAATGAAGAAAAGGAATTATTAACTTGTTTTGTATAACCCCAGCCAGGGCAGGCCCTGGGCTTACTCATGGTTCTGGAGTCCTTGGTCCCAGGGTCTGACAAGTGGGGTTTGGTTGACTCTAGGGCTGTTAACGTTGATGTGGATGGCAGCTTGGAAAGGGGACTGGTTGCTTGCAGCTTGTCACCTTCTGCCTTGATTGCAGATTCTTGCAGCTTGTCACCTTCTTAATGCTGGACTGGGCCAGTTCCAGGGAGCAGGGACTACACACCTCAAGGTGGAGGCAATCAGCAATGCCTAGCAGTAGCATTACTGGGCCAATTCCCCAGACCATCCATCTAGAAGTGATTCCTGTGTGTAACACAGGAACTCCATAGTCTCTGTGGCTTCCCTGTGCTTGGGCAAGAACAAATTTTCTGCAGGCAGGCCTGGTCTTCTCCAGGCCAGGGGAGAAACAATCTCTTTGGTGGTGTTCCAGCTTTCAGGTGGAAAACAACAGTCTCTGTGGCCGTGCCCCCCACTTCGGGCAGCAGTTCTCAACACTTTCTGCCTCCCCAGACCACAGAGCTTAGCAGGCACCTCCCGATGCTGATTCAGGCCTCTGGCAGATTTAGGCTGAGACCCCCATTTTCTTGTTAAGGGCCTCATTCACAAATGCTACAGCTTTACTTTCATCAGTCCATGCCGAACGACTGGGGCAAGCTTCCCCAGGCTATGTAGGATGACTCTCCTTCTCACAGGCAGATGCAGAAGTTGAAGGCCCCACAGGCCTTTTCTCTCAAAGCGCTCCGTTCTTCACAGGAAGACTCTCTCAGCACTCCTCTGCGAGTGGGTCCGCCTGAACTCACTGCCAGGACTGAACTCAACTCACAACCCTGCGAGCTGCATTCTCCCCCAATGTCTCAGGAAAAGTACTTGCAGTCCCACTGCACAGTACAGCTGTTGATCGCAGAAAAGATATGCATGTGACTGTTTAGATAGTGGATTGATCAAAAGAAAAGGTGCCAAGAACATTGTTCACACTCCCTACCCAGGAGTCACAGCTGCAGTCCATGAAGCTCCTTGGCTGCTGATCGGTCAACGCAGGGTCAGGGGGTTACCAAAATGGCGTCCATGTAAGCATTTGCTAAATATTCCTGGGAATAAAGTCTTTCTGCAGACAAACCTAATGGTTTTAACAAATAAAAGTTGCTCTGTCTGATAGCTATCCCTCTGTACTCCCATCCAATTGATGAATGGGCTCCGGTAGAATCCTTGCTTGCGTGTCACTAGCGCTGTAACACTAAGTCCACCTGTGGCAGGCAAAAACAGATTCACTATCTGTTCATTTCTCAGAGTAGCAGTGTACACTTTAAACAGTCATACAGTTGAATATATGTGTTCACATTTCTCTGTTATAAGGATGTGTGCTCAACCTTCTCACGTGTGCACTGGGATCCCAGAAGTTGGAATAAATTGCTTGGGCATAGATGCAGGTGTAGAGTTAGAGGACCTGCAATATTTAACATAATCTCTAAGGACTTCTCTGCCTGTATGCAAAGTGGCTGGACACCGAGGCTGGCAGAAGCACTTCAGGGCACAGGGAACCCAGGACTGGCAGGACCAGACAGCAGAAGGCATTAATAGTAAGCCACACCCGGGGGGGGGGGGGTTGCATTAATAAAGATAAATTAAAAAAAGGTAGACCATACAGGGGGAGGGGTTCCTGCAGAGTCACATCAGGGGATAGGACTAAGGCCTTGATGGGAAGCAACCCGCGGGGAATGCAACCAGAAGGTAGGAGTTGGGGTGTCAGCTGGAGTGGGGTTCATAAAGGAAAAAAAAAGCTAGTACAGGAATCAGTAAGAGTTTGCTAATTTTTTAAGTAGGCAGTCATTGCTTTGTATTTCTTTCTTTTTTAAAACATCTTTTATTGCTGAAGTTTGAAACTAATCAAAGAAAACCTAAAGGTAAGAAATTACAAAAAAAAGGATACAATTTATCTTCTTTCAACAGGCACCACACTGTATGGGCAGTGCAGAATAGATTAGTAAAGCTGGACTTTGTAACAAAAAAGGCCACAAGAACCAGCATAGCCTGGGCTAACAGTATAAACATACCCCACAGGAAGACCAATACACAGGCCATTTGTGGCTATTATAGGTCCACATCCCAAACAGTTGTATATACAGAATAGTTAGTCAGTGTTATAAAAACATACCTCATTCGAAAGACATTTCTGAATTTTGGGATTTGTACCACATAAGGTAGGACTTGCTGTGCCTGTACTGATGTATCATGTGAAATTGTCTGTTAAATTCGTGCTTCAGGAATAATGGTTTATGCATTGTAAAATCTGTGGAAAACTATATAAAAAGTAAAAAAAAAATCTAAATCGCTCTGGTTCTCTTAAGAAGTAAACAGTAACACACTTCAGGGTGTGTGTTGAAGCATTGGAATGAACGGCCCGGCAGTATTGTGCACCATGTACCTAATGCCCTTGGATTGTGTAGTGAAATGCTTTCACACACATTCTGGAGTGTTTCTTTGCCCTTATAAAATAGCATGTTGTTGTTCAAAGTAATAAAAACTGAAAATAAATGATTTAATGTAAAATAAACTGCTTTTTTTATGCCATTCAGCTTTTCATCATGGTTGTCAGATAGGGTGTATGCCTGGCAACCTCCCAGCTCTGTTAGCCGCTCCTTCCTCCCTCTGTTCACCCCGAGGAGGTCTCTGCAGGGCCAGAGAGTACTGTCAACCTTCATCTCTATGGCCTGTGGTTTTCCTCATTGGGTTTTCTCCCTTTCATCTTCCACCCAGTTATTGGCACTGTTGCAGCTACTAGTAGCTTACACGTCCTCCACGGGGGTCGCTGGGTGTGCCGGAAGCAGGGCCCTCCCCTAGACTCCGAAGCACTGCCCGTGGCAATACTTTTTTCTGCCCTGCCCACCCACATGTGCCGAGTCTGCTCCTGAACCCTGGTTGACGAGCACTGCCATTGGGTGAGTGGGCTGCCCTATTTCTTTATTTACAAGTTCTGCTCCAGAAGGTGCACTGAGCTGAGGCCTGTTTCCAGGTGTGACCTGGGGTAGAAGAATTACACAGGTTTAAGGGAAGGGAGGAAATAAATTCAATTTTTTACAATACAGAGTAAGATAAATAGAATAATTGATAGGGGACTGTGTACTATGAGGCTATAATATTGTCAGGAGATTCTTGTAACTTGTAAACCTTGAGAGCAAAGCTCAAGAGGTTTAAACAGGTCACCAGAACCTCAAGATGCTGTTATAACTGAAGAATGTACAGTCCCCTAGCTGTTATTTTTTTATACTAACTGGTCAGCAATTTTTTACATTGCCTGACCAAGTTATAATTTCCCGTTATAACTCGTGAGTTATAATGGGGAACACGTGCTGAGTCAGTCACAAAAACCCGCTCCTTGATTGACTCTGCGTGTGGTCCAGGGCAGGCTTTCAGTTCCAAAAACATAGCGGCTCCTCACTCGCTTAGCGAGGAGCTGCCAGAACAAGCGTTCTCGTCGCTTCTCCTTTTTTTAAAAACAAACAAATGTATCTTGTTGATCCTTCCTTTAAAAATGGCAGCATTACTGACTCTCACTCACTATCTGTCTGATCCTGCTGTTCGGCGGCCACACAGAACAGGAAGTGGCAGCGGGAAGCGCTCTCATGAAAAGACAACAGCGGTAAGATCGCAACCACAAAATAAATGTAAAACAAAAAATTGCTGACCAGCAATTATATATAATAAGGGGTGGTGAAGTGTGTTAAATTCGAAATTAATGGTTGTCCTCGGTGTGGGATGCCTTAATAAACCCCTCGGACTTCGCCCTTGGGGTTTATGTAGCATCCCACACCTCGGGCAAACATTAATTTCTCATTAAGCACACTTTCCCATCCATTATTGTATATGTAATACATGGATCTAAGCTGCTTTTGCGTATACTCTTTGAGCTGCACTGCCGTCTACTCTGTGACCTCAAACCACTGCCCACAGCGTTTCATGTCCACCCTTTCTTCCTTACTCTACCTCAGCGCTCACTCTAACATAGTCTTCTCACAGGGTACAGCTAGCGGTCAACTTTTACTGTATGTGATGGCTACAATAAAAGCTGACATGCGGCTACACAAGGGCTTTTGTAAACATTGTGTCGCAACACTGGTATTACAAAACGAATGATAGTATGACAGTATCGATCGTATTTGGAAAAAAGTGACATCACACGTATGGTATCACCGGATTTTTAATTTTTATGGATTTCTGTAATTTAAAAGGTCTATCTATATATTACACGAGAATTCTACCAGAATAAGACAATGGCCTTTATTCACGAACATTGCCTCCAGCGGTAAGAGTACTTTACTTTGCCTTAAATAATCCGATTCAACAGTCTACCACGTTGTTCAAAGCTACTGCTGAATTGAGTTAGTTCAGGCAAGGTCAAAAGTGTTAATGTTGGAGGTAATGTTTGTAAATACAGACCAAATATCTTTCAAGAACATATAAAAATCATTGCATTATCAGTCAGCTTCTCTCGGGGGACTCTTGTATTGGCAGGGAAGTGTAGGGGCAAATTGGCCGTAGGTGGGTGGGTGGGGGGACAAGGTTGAGGCTGCCCAAGAGCTATCATCAAGGAAAAGAAAGGAATTTGGTTTTAGATAGGGTTTTTTATACAAACTGTATCCATTTTTTTTTGCAATCCAGCAAGAGAAGGAGAGGAGAAAATGTCTCCCCAACCACCAGGTTGGATGCTTGTTTGTCCTTGGAGTCCCTTACTTTCTCTGTCTTTCTCTTCTCATTCTATCTCTATCTCTCCCATCAGTGCCGGGGGTTAGAAGTGGGGAGCAGAGTGCACCCCTATCCAAGTCTCGAGCAGACTTACAGAGAAGCTCAAGAATGGGGGAGCTGTGATGGAGGTGGGTGGTACTCAGTGGACATAAGGGAAAAATGAGAAATAGAATACAGTACATTGTAGAATGGAGTAGGAATTCCACAGCATGATTCTAAGGGTGTTAGAAATGTATTGCTATTAAAACAAACTCTAGTCAGAGCCACAACAGCTGCTTGTGCGATAGCATTGATATAATGTAACTGACATTAACTGCATTTAGAAGTAGTCGCACAACAAAAACATTACATTATATTGCAAATAATTTCATTTTTATAGGCAATGTTAACCAGTGATTCTTTCTTTAGATGCTCTCTGCTGTCCTCAAAACAGAGCACCCATAATCCAATCAGTCCCTGATGTCCAGTGACAATCCTCCTCCTCCCCCGCACCTATATGCCAAACGGTCCCTGGCATCCACCCCACCTCACCCTGCCCCAAGCTAATCAGTCTCTGACATCCGGAGGCACACTCTCTGTAACCCATCCTCAATCCAGTCAGTCCATGGTCCAGTGCCATCTGCTCCCTCATCCTACCCATGTGCCCAGCAGTCTTGGATTCCAGGGGTGCCCCCCCACACCTTGCCCTAATCCAATCATTCCTTGGATGCCATACTGTCCCTATGGCAAGCATCTCTGGTATCCAGTGGAACCCCTTCCCACACCCTGTCCTAACCAAGGATCCCTGGCATCCAGTAGCAACCGCTCCCACACTGTGTCCTTATTTAAAAATCCCTGGTGTCCAGTGCTGCCACTTCTCTCACTCTGCCCCACTTCCAAGCTACAGTATTCCTGGAATCCAGAGGCATTCCCCCAACCTTGCAGACAGTGGCCAGCTCAAACCTTCCTCTCACAGGCTTAGTCAGCCATTGGTGTGTATGTTTTATATTGTCCTGCAAGAGTCTCCTGCGAGCATAGAAACGTAGATTATATCAGTAGAAAAAGACTCAGAGGTTCATCCAATCTTCTCATTTCCCTGCCCATCTCCATGCTTTGCCTAATGCTGTACTGGCTTTAAAGCTCTGCTAGCCTAGTGGCTGGTTGTCACCCTCTTTCCCAGGTATCCTTTCCCTTCATCTGCATGTGGGGCCCACTATTCCCTTATATGTGTCTCACCCAAGCTTAAACCCTGTTACAGTCTTGTCTTCAACCATCTCTCTGGCTAGTCTCTGTCATTTGTCCTCCCCCAGCTCTGTGAAGAATTTCCTCACGTCCCTCTCGAATCTACCCCCTCCGTCTCCACCTGTGTTTTCTAGTTACTGAGCCCTTGCATCTCATGCAGAAGTCCTTACAATTCACCCCATTGATTCCTCACAAGAACTTGTATGTCTTAGTCATATCCCCCTTCCCTCCGGGCCTCCACTGTCTACATGTTAACGTCTGCCAGCCTTTCCTCAGATGAACTCCCCTACTGCCTCTGCAGCATCCTTGTGGCCCTGCTTTGCATGGTCTGTATGCAGTCCCTGTGTTTTTTTTTGAGGTGTGGACTTCAGAACTGTGCATAGTACTCAAAGCTAAGCCTTACCTGGGACCTGTACTGGAACAGTATCACTTCCTTCTACTATGAAATCTCTTTCTATACATCTCAACATCCTATTTGCTTTCTTACATGCTTTGCTGCACTGCATAGTAGACTTAAGGCTTTCACTAATGATGACCCCTAGGTCTCTTTCTTTAGTTGTCAGTACCACCCCTCCCCCATCCAGAAGTCTGTTTTAGGATTCTTCATACCAATATTTATTTTATTTATTTAGCTTTTGTTAACCGGGTAAGTGCACTAGCCATAAAATGACTATTTTCAGGCACGACCTGGGAGAGTACAGACATGCAGAAACTTAACAGGATAACACTTTATAAGTGCTTTACAGACAATGAGTTAAAGAGGATACAATATATCGGAACATACAAAGTAAAGCGCTTTACATACAATGAGTTAAAATGGATACAATATATCAGAGACATACAGAGTAGACCATTCATAAGTTCATAGGTGCCTACCTATGCAATGAATAGAGAGGACCTTGGACAATAAATTATCAGGTGACATATCATGTAAACAGAACAAGGTACACAAAAACAGGTAATACACAAGGAAGAAATAACCATTGAGAGCAGGGGGTGTCATTAAGGAAAAGGTTGGTAAGTGAGGAAAAAGGGAGCAAGTCATGAAATTAGATTATATGAGTATATGTAAGTGTAAGGGAGATGCCTGCAGTGCAAGATTGTATATGGGCAGGGAAAGGGAGCCGGAACAGGCTGAGGCAGTAAGAGGGTTATATGGAGGTGAGGAAATACTATTGTATGGTAAGAGACATCAGTCATTAGGTAGGGTGAAAGCAGGAACAGGTATCAGCAATCAGCAGATTCGAGCGCAGTTTTCTCTTAAAACATGTCTGGGAGCTAGAAAGTCTAATGTCGAGGGGAAGGGAATTCCACAGCCGTGGAGCCGCATGCTAAAATGCAACAGTTCCTTTCCTAGTGCGGCACCTCGGCAAATTCAGAAAGGATTTATCAGCTGATCGTAGACCATGGAGTGTGTCCAGAGGAACAAGCATAGCTGCAAGACACCTAGGGGTTTGATTTCAAATTATCGAATCAGTAAGAGAGCCATGGTAGTATTTCCTACTAGCTAAACGGAGAGAGCCAACCAAGATCATTATAAAGTTGACGGTGTTTAAGCCGAGGAGCAGAAGAGGCATAGCGACATATGTTGTTATACGTAATATCCCATCTGAGCAGGTCGGTTTTATGAGCAGCCCCAAATAAGGGAGCCCCATAGGTTAGGGTGGGGAGCAGAATCCCCCTCTCAATGGCCATTTTAGCCATGGCATGAGCATATAACTAGTCTTATATGCAACACCTAGTTTGGAGTTGACAGCTCTGCAAACAGACTGTACATGAAGATTAAGATCAAAGATTGATCTAGCAGGATGCCCAGGTACTTGAAAGAGGTCACACATTCCAGGAATTGACCTTCTAAGTCCTGCACCATCAGTGCTGTTGTGCAAGCCCGGAGCTTTGGGGCTGATCCAAGCAGCATTGCTTTAGTTTTGCTAGTGCTGATAGCCAGTTTGTGGTCATATAGCCAGTTTTGGATATTGTTGAAGTCAGAGGAAAGGGTTGTATTGATAGTGTCTATATTAGTAGAACTTGTATAGATGACAAGATCATCAGCATATAGAATAGCAGAGCAGGATTTTAGAGCAGCTCCAATGTTATTTATATAAAGAGAGAATAGGAGGAGTCCTGGGATGGAGCCCTGAGGTACACCAATGTTAAAGGTGGTATTGTCCAATAGAGAGGAATTAAATTTCATCACTTGAGTTCTATTTGTCAGATAGCTTTCGTACCAGTCAACAACAGAGGAGGAGGAGAAATGCAGGTGTTAAAGCGAGGAGAGAAGCAAAGTGTGATCAACAAGGTCAAAAGCCTTTGTGAGATCAATAAAGACAGCCTCAGTCAGATTGCCAGTATCCATTTTTGAAAGAGTGTCTGTGGTGAATTTAAGGAGTGCAGTCGTTGTGCTGTGTCCTTTCCTGAAGCCATGTTGGGTATCCAAGAGCAGACTGTGCTTAAGTAGATAGTTGTCTGAGTTGCAACAATTGTCTCCAGGATTTTGCTCAGTACCGAGAGTATGGCAATTGGTCTGTAGTTCATGACAACCTTAGGATCCTCTTTTTTAAGTACAGGTGTGATCCAAGCAGCTTTCCCGAGGTCAGGGACCATTCCACCTGAAAGTGATGACGTATAAATTTTGGCCAGCGGTAATGCAATGAGGGGAGCTGCAAGTTTCAAGAGGCGGGGTTCCAGAGAGTCTGAGCCAGAGCTGGTATGATCAGAGATGGACCTCAGGAGCTTCAGGACTTCCTTTCTAGACACAGCCTTAAAATAGAATGGAGGAGTATAAGGAGGCACAGGGGACAACACTTCCAGCTTATCCAGACAGGTTCCTGATGAGAAGTGGGAGGACACTGCAGTGGGATTGAAGGAAGAGGTATATTGGGAGAGATTAGAGAAATGCAGGTTGAAAGAATTAGCTATGGTTTGTGAGTCATTGCAATGCACATCATTTATCAGCATGTCACCAGGGGTAGTTGACTGTGAGGATCCTAGAAAGGATTTGATGTGAAACCAGAATTTTCTGGGATCATTGGCCGAGTTAATCAGTAGGTCTTTACAGTACTTGCTCTTAGCAGCTCTGACTTGTCTGTTACATGAATTCTGTAGCGTACGGTAAGCATTGAAATCTGTTTGCTGGCCTGATGTTTTGTAGCGTTTCCAGAGTTTATCTCTAAGGCGCAAACTTTTGAGCAAGTCTTTGTTTAGCCATCTTGTTTGTTTACCCCTCACTCTCCGGGTCATCTTTGGGGCATGTTTACATTGAACCGTAAGGAATTTAGTGATGAAGAGGTTAAGAGTGTCCTGAGAATAGTGTGATAGATAGGTCTCCGACCAATTAATTCTGGAGACGTCATACAGAAACACCTCTTGGTCTAGGTGAGCAAAGTTTGTGAGAGTGATGAGACGTGGTGGAGGAGATGGAGGTGCCCCCAAGGGCAGGATGCAGAAAGTAGGAGAGTGGTCAGTTAAGGCATCAGCAAGAGTACCAGCGGCTGAGATGTGTTCGATCCAGTTTACCAGCACCCAATCCAATAGTGTGCCTAGTGGTGATGAAGACAGACTTCTAGTCGGCACTGTTACCATCTGATGCCGGTTGTAGCTATGAGTCAGAGATTGAAGAGAACTGAGAGCTGCCCCAAGCCAGTTTAAGTTTAGGTCCCCTAAGATGACAACTTCATTATGATTAAAATTCTGAGAGGTATTTTCCAACAGGTACTCTAGACCCGCAATCCCTCCCGCTGGGGGGTTATATGCACAGATAACGTGCAGTTTTTTGGCTCCCAATGCAAGGGTAGCATGCAAGTATTCACATAGCGATTGAGCATCCGGGATAGCGAGAAGAGAGACAGTCAGATTATTTTTGTAGTACAGAGCAACTCCACCACCACGTTTGTTCAATTTCCTATCCCTTCGAATAATAGAGTAATATGCACCACTTTGTACTGTTTTTTATTGAATTTTAATTGTCATAGTCTGGACCACGTTTCCGATTTTTCTAGGCCTCTTCTCATTTCTCTGACTTCTTCCTCAGTGTCCACTCTGTTGCAGATCGTTATTTCATCAGTCCCCATTCTGGACTTGTGAGGAGAGGTTGTTATTTACCTATACCATTTGTACTCTGTTTGAATACAGACTGCCATTAGGGTGGGGTTGGGGTGGAGCATTATCCAAGCACTACTGGGTCACCAGAGACGGGCTCGCTCCTGGTAGCCACAGTTGATCGTGGGGGGTGGGGGTCCTTGGCTTGTGTCACTCGCATCACACAGATCAGAAAAATAATTGATCTCACATTTTTGCTAAAAGTGTAAGGCAGACTATTTTTTTAAATTTATGTGATACTATTTCCACTTGGAAGGATAAACCTTTTTTTCTGGTTTCGCTCCTTCCTTCTCTCCAAGCTGCTAGCTTCATGGCTGTCACATAGCAACACTATGCATTATAAGAAGATACAGTGACATTTTCCCCCCAGTAACACATATTGCTGCGTTTCTCTTGTTTCCTAAACGTTTATCGCTTTTTAGTCTGTCTCTTTGTAGATATCCCAATCGGTGCTTCAGAATCTCAACAAAATCCTACCTGTTCTGTCTGTAATGACATCTGCTTTTAAAATCAGCCATGCCCAGGTTTTAAAGATTAATGAGAAAACTGAGGATAAATCAGGGCTGTGTGAGGCCAGCGTTCTTTGAGCAGGCAGTACATGCATCCATCCTTTACTCTCTCAACCATGAAATTAAAACAGGCCATGAGCCTGCGGTGTTTTAGAATGGTGGAGTACAGAGAAGCCACTGGGAATCTTTACCCTTGTAGCTGTGGCTTACTGGTATAGGGGAGGCAAGGGATTTTCTCATGATATTGTGGTGCTCCAGTCCTAAAGCACGTCTTGACTGTGCGAAAGAAAAAAAATATTCAACAACAGTGCAAAAAAATGTGTGTGTTTTGAGCAACTAATTAGTCACACAAAAAGGTGACATCAAAACAGTTAGCAACCCTGAATAATGCTGTAATTTACATCTGAGAGATTCTTGGTGTATTTTCTAAAAGTCCTGGTGGGATTGCTTTGGCTCAGTGGCTTGCAAGTTCAGTTTCTAGATTTGAAAAAGAATGCTGCAGTACCAGAGGATGCTCAGACGCCCTTGCACGTGGCAGTAGCGGTGGGGTATCCTCACATATGTTACAGTATTAGTGGTGGGGAACGCGCTTATAATTTATTTATTTATTTACAAATTGGTGACCAGTAACCGGCACACTGAGCCAAAGCTCATTTCCAGATGTGACCTGGGGTGGGGGTGGGGGTTACAGAACAGAGGGCGGGACAAAATGGTAAAAGGTTATACAGTATTGCGGAGGATAAATGGGCAAAACAATATACAATTCAACACTGGATAATGGACAAAATACTAGCGTAACAGTAGGATCTGTCAAAACTGTACAATATATACAAAGTCAAAAAAAGTACAAAGTCATGTAACCACAGGAGAGTAGAAGGGTGCCAAGGCATAGGGACCACAGCTGTCAAAGTCCTAGAGGGAGGGGCTAGTTTCAGGAGCAGGTGTGAGCAGAGAGATCAGATAGAGGAGGTTTGAAAGAGAGGGAAGAGAAAGAGGAATGGATGGGGGGGGGCGTATATTCCAGAGAGATTCCAGAAGGAAGACAGGCTAGAACAGAAGGCTGCCTGGCACACTGAACTCCTAGAACAAGGGATGCAGAGGGAGCGGGAGTCAGCAGAATGGAGGGAGCAGGAAGAGGGAAGGGAGGGGAGGGCAGATGAGGGAGTCAGAGCAGAATTTAAAGAGGAGAGAGGGAGGCACAGTGTAAGAGAGGCCTGCCTCCAGAGAAGGCAGGGAGAGATCAGTGAAGGGGGAACAGCAGTGGTACAAGAAGGGCATTGAGGGCAAAGTGGCAGAAGGAATTATGGGGGGGGGGGACTGAGTCTGACAAAAGTGGACTTTGGGGTGCACTGTATACCACATCTGCATTATCAAACACCAGTAGGATAATTCTGAGAACAGTCTCATGGAAGACAGGGAACGGAAGGCAAGCCTTGTTGCAGTGGAACAGGGCACTGAGCTTTGGTAGTAATGTTTTATGAATGGAGTTGAAGTGGGTAGAGAAATCCAGGTTTCGATCTAGCCACACAGCGAGGCTCTTGAGGCAGGGGACTTCTTCAAGGGGAGTGCCATCCAGAGTGATGAAGATCATAGTTCTTGGAAGCCCAGCAAAGTGCTGTTTTCTATCAAGTGTTATGGAGACAGTTTTCTTGGTGTTGAGTGACAGTTGGTTAGGGCAGAATCAGCATTAGATGTTGTCAAAACCATGCTGTAATCATGTTTCCAACTCGATGGCTGATGGCCCAGAGGTGAAATGTACAATGTCTTCCACATAAATGTAGTTTCCTACAGAGATACAGACTGAGAGGTGGTCATTTAGAAAATGGGAGAAAGAACAGCATCAGGATGGAGCACTGGGAGACACCGCAGATGAGAGGAAGGTGGTTAGGCATCACCTATTTGGACTGATTGGTGTATGTCAAGCAGGTAGGAGTACAGCAAAGAGACTGGGAAGTCAGATAGACCTGCATCTACAAGTTACAGACAGAGTTGAAAACTTTAGCTGTGTCAACAAAAATGGCATAGGTGAAAAGCCTCTGATCTACCTCTTTCAGGACAGAGTCGCTGAACTGTAGGAGGGCCGCAAAAGTGGAGTGTTTTTTCTGGAAGCCAGACTGGAAGGAGGAGAGGAAGGAAGGGGAAGCAAGATAGTCCAAGGGTGGAAGAATGAGTTGTCTTGCAGATTGGCCAGTGCAAGAAGAAGGGGGAAAGAGCGGTAGTTTCCTGGGGAGGAGGGGGTCTCCCCTTTTACGGATGAGAAGAACCTTGGTGAGCATCCACTCCCGAGGGAGACTGCCAAGGCAGAAGGAGAAATTTAGAAGGGAAGAAACTAGGACAGTGGATAAGGGTCATGCTGTGATTTACTCTACTTTGACTTCAGCAAGGTATAAGGTATTCAGTGTGATACCTTACAGGACGTTGCTGAAGAAGCTAGAGGATCTGGGTGCAGTGAATGATATAGTTAGATGAGCGGGAGGGTGGTTGAAAGGGAGACAGCAGAGAGCAGTGGCAAACAGAGTCAGATCCCAGGAAGGGGAGGTCACCGATGGGATGCCACAGAAATGAACCCTGGGTCCAGTCCTCTTCAATTATGTTCATCAGTGACATAGGAGAAGAAATTCAGGGCAAGATGTGTCTCTTTACAGATGGCACTAAGCTCTCTGGTGGGTTAAACAGCAAGAAGTGGGTAAGGGAGATGCAGAGAATCCGGCAGAGGTTGGAGAGGTGATCCAAGGTTTGGCAGCTGAAATTCAATGGCAAAAAGTGCAAGGTGATGCACATGGGAAACAAGAACCCTAGAATGGAGTATTGGATGGAAGTGGTTAAGCTGGGCACTACCTCTGAGGAACGGGGGAGCAAGGGGTGGATAGCGTAGATAAAAACCCTGTATTGACAAATGGTCTCAGAGTATGATAGGGTGTTATGGGCAGACTGGATGGGCCATTGGTCTTTTTCTGCCATCATTGTCTACGTTTCTGTGTTTCTAAATAAGAAAGGGAGCCAGTAGTGGCAGGAGTAGAAAGTTGAAGGATTTTGGGGTCTAGGCTATCAGTGCTATTATGATTAAGAGATAAGAGAGCCAAGAGAGCAGTAGCCAAGGAAACTGGGGAGAAGGAAAAGACTGTGAGAGAGGAGGGGAGGAAGAAATTGGAATAAAGTGGTAACCAAGGGTGACAGAAAAAGAACACAAGAGGTGAAGTATTGATTAAAGATACACACAGCCTTTACAACAGAGGAGGGAGAGGGGCGACATGACTGAGACTTTTAAATACATGAGGGGTGTAAATAAGGTTAACGTTCAGAAGCTTTTCCAATTGAAAGAGAGTGGGAGAATGAGAGGGGACGACATGAGGCTGAAGAGAGGGAGGTTCAGGAGTAATACACGGAAGTTCTTCTTTACAGAGAGGGTATTGGACCCATGGAAGAGCCTATCCAAAGAGGTAGTGGGGGCCAAAATGGTAAACGAGTTCAAGAACGCATGGGATAGACATAAAGGTAGCATACGGAAATGCAAAGGAGGGGAGGGGATAGCGCCAGGTAGGTTCTTGGGCAGACTAGATGGACCTTGCGGTCCCCTTCTGCTGTCACTTTCTATGTTTCCACATTTCTGTGCAGCCTCGGATAAGCTGGAGGCAGGAGAGTCCTTGGTTTTAAGGGCAGGAGCAGCAGACTGGATGTGGGGAGCAAAAACAGAGTGGATGACCTTCTAGAATAATGGTATTGGTATTCTACCATAACGGTAGGTGTGTTTCAGACAGGTGGGGCTACCAGGTTGTTCAGTGCAGCTTGGCTCAGTTCCCAGTAGAACGTAGTCTACAGTTATCACAAAGCCAACACATCATTCCTTTAGGCACGCCTGACATCAGTGAGGTCACTGTGTACTGAATCAGCGGAGTGACTGAGTTACCCACGTACTCTAGGAGAGCTGTTTTCTCCCCAGGTCATTACTGTGTTCACACATGGTTGCGAGCAGTTCTGAGAGGCTGCTTCAATGCTGATTCTGCAGTTAGAATGTGTCTGTGTTGATCTGTTGTGGCAGTTCTAAGCCTCTCAGGTGGTGGGGAACCAAAACACTGCAGGATTTTTCTATCTCCATGTGGATGCTCCCCACCAAATGCCATGTAGACAACGATGAACTATTTGTGTCCAGTGTCATCTTCTCTGTGGACATGCTCAAAAGTGCTGCAGTGCTGTGCACTTTACACGTCCCTAGAATTAGCGTCAGTGCACAATGCTCTGTGCGTGTAAATGCAGCAACTGAACAGGAGACTGAGTTAGTAAGATTTTGGAAAGGGAAGACCATAGCATTGTTAGTGGGAGGGCGAAGTTCATGGCCTGCTAAGTTGAGGCAGAGTTAGTCAAACATTTGCATCAAAATGAAGGCCCAGGCTTTCAGACAATGTCCTGACAGCTCCCCTGCTTATGTATATTGGTAGGGCTGTTGTTGGTGAAGAGGGGTGTCTGAGTTATTATTGATCAGTGGACTGGTAATAAAGACCCACTTGCAGATGACTACTGTTTTTAAAGACAAACAAAGAGTGACTGCCCAGTGGCCAAATGGTAAGCGCCACTTGCATACCATGCTGACCAGGTCCATGCATTATCTCGGTGGCCATCTCGCATTAGTTAGCAGAAGCAGCGCTGTGTGTTCCTCAGGGGTCAAAATTAAGTTTTTCAGCCACTAGCCAGTAGGGCTAGTGACTGGGAAAATCCTTTAGCCCCACAGATGTTTCAAATGGCCCAGCTGGTTAACTTACTGAAATGTGACCTTATCCAGTACAAGCCCGCAGGGCTAGTTAAAGGATAATTTTACGAGCCTAATGCAAAATCTACCAGCATTTGGCTAGTGAGCCAGTGCCAATTTCGACCCCTGTCCCTGATGCCTCCTGTTTGGGGACAGGTCAATTTGCTGCCAGACAATTCGCTCTGGATGAGTCGCTCCCACGACAGTTGGATCCCTGACAGTTTGTTCCCTGACAATTTACTCCCATGATATATCGAACTCTACTCAAACAGGAATGGCAGCACAAGTGCTAGTTCTAAAGACCTCAGGCATATTGGGTCATCCAGTGGATCAAATGGCGCCCACCTGGAGGTAACATAATAGTATGCAGTATATAGTGGGAGCAGATTGTCAGGGAACGAATTTGTCAGGGACCCTATTGTCACGGGAACAACTTGTCCGGAGCAAATTGTCTGGGAACGAATTGTCCTCAGCAAATTAATGTGTAGTCATCTTGTCTCTGGATGGGGGACTCCTACTGATGCAGCATGAGTGACCCTGGTGGCCTGGGGGTGGAATTGGGTGGGTAAAAATATACAACACCAGGTAGGGAAAGGAAATCCAGCATCATATGTCCAGTATTGTGCTGATGAGTGTCAGTCCCAGTGCTTTAGGTGAGCTTGCTTACAGACCACTTCTGATTGGACTGCAGGGCTTTCATTGTGGGCCTTGCTTCAGCAGGTGTAGGTGCACATTCGAGGAGAAAAACATGCCAGGAGAACAAACGGTGGTGCTGAAGCGGATTACACTGCTGTGCTTTCCCGACCCAGATGTATTGCCCAGTTTTCTGGTTCTGTCCTCCCATTTCTATGGTCTGAAAAAATTCTGGCCTGGAAGGCACCACCCAGAGGAATAAGTCTGGGACACAGGAGAGGGCTGGTGGTGGGTAGCTGGAGGCCAAAGCTAGCTGCTCCAGATAGATGGTATAGGAATAACAACTTGTGGATGGGCTGAAAGAGAGCCTGGTCCATGGAGAGGGTAAGGGTGGCACAGGTAAACAAAAAGTTAATGGTCTCTCAGTGGCCCAGACCAGCTAGCTTCGGAGACAGTAAGAACAGTGCTTGCCTTTGTGGCAGTTAGGAAGGGTGGAGACCCCAGACTTTGGTTCTGCTGCAAGAGTTGTGGCTTTGCATTATGGGAGCTGGCAGCTGGGAGGTAGCAGAAAAGCTTTTGTGAGTGTGGCTAAACATAGTGTATGGGGTGGGGTTAGAGGGATGCAGAGTTTGCCCATCCCCCCACCCTCCCATCATAAATGAGTAATCAATAATGCATTAGCAGCAGGCCAGAGGAACTGTAATTTAAGCTCTTGTGTTTGTTTCTCGGAAGACCATGAGCTGCCAGATAATGCACTATTATCTTGATGAAGCTGAAGCAGACCCATTAGACCTTCTATGACAGAGAGTACAGTTTGCTGAAGAGGCGCTGGCTCTTTTTTGGGGTCATTCTGGCCTGTTCTGAGTTGCAGTGCAGTAGTAAAGATTTGTGTTTCCTATAGGCCTAGCACCTGTATATCACATAGCACTGCACTGTAAACTAAACTTATTTTGTATACTGCCACATACCAAGGGACACCCACAAAAAATGAGATTCTGTATCTCACGGAACCCATCCATTTGATGCAAATTTCAAATAAATAAAAGTGTTGTCTTTTGCTAAGTTGCCACCCCTTGCAAACTGCCCCAGGTGCGTATAAGGAAGCTGCCATTCATATAAATCCACCCACCATATTCTGTGGGAGCAATGAAGACAGGGATGTTCTGAATTGCAAGAGGACCACTTAAAACAACAAGAAAAAAAAAAGCTAATTTTACACCCATCATTTTAAAACCTCCTTAGGGCACAAGCCCTAAGTCAGAGATTTTTTTCTTTATTCATTTTTGCCTGTACCCTCAGCTAGGCTGAGCAATGTATTGGGATAGCATTGAGGAGAGCCGCATGCCTGTAATTGGGACTGACAGCAAAGCAGTCCTCTCACAGGCTGCTAAACTATGCAGCAGCCAGTCACAGTCTGTCAAGCAGTGCTGCAGTCAGTTATGGTCCTTGTAAGTGCAACATATCCCAGGAGAAGTTGGGCTGTCCCCTATCCCCACTCCTTTATGGGACCCCCAATCCTTGTTGCCTTTGATAAACAACAGTCTCAATATTTTAATAAATGCCCTACTGACAAAACAATTCAGTGCAAACTTGGTATCAAACGACCTGAAGGTGGGAAGGCAGTGTGAGAAGGCGTCACAAAAAGCCAGCAGCATCCTTGGATGCATAGGCAGGGGTATTACAAGCAGAAAGCAAGAGGTGATAATCCCATTGTACAGGTCCTTGGTGAGGCCTCACCTGAAGTACTGCATCCAGTTCTGGAGGCCGCACCTTAAAAAGGATATAAACCGATTGGAGGCTGTGCAAAGAAGAGCTACAAAGACCTCCATCATGAACCCTATGAAATTAGGCTTAGGCAATTAAACTTGTACTCCTTGGAACAGAGAAGAGACAGGGGAGACATGATAGAAACCTTAAAATACCTCAAGGGAATCAACTCAGTACAGGGTCAGAGCCCCTTCCATGAAAATAAAGAGGCACGAACCAGAGGAAGGACACAACAGACGATTGGTGGGAGGGAAATTCTGGAGCAATGTCAGGAAGTTCTTCTTCACCGAGAGGGTCGTGGAGCCTTGGAACAGACTGCCGCAGGAGGTGATGAAGGCAAGGATGGTTAGGGAATTCAAATTGTCTTGGGATAGGCATTGTGGGTTCCTGAAACAAAGAAGTATTCTCGGGGGGTAGTCAATCAGACAAACAAATGGGCAGAGTAGACGGATCAAGCGATCCCCTGCTGCCGTCACATTCTTAAGTTCTTCACACCACCTAGCCATTGTGCTCGTATCTTGTCAGGGAATGTCCGCCTTGAATAGGTGAGGGGGGGTTCAGACTATCCATTGGGGCCTTGGTCTCTCATGTGAGACTCAGACTGCCATCAAGGGGGGGCAACTAGTGGCTGCTGTTATGTGTTTTCTTTTAATGTGTGCCTTTTGCATTAGGACTGGGGCTGAAAATCCCACAACTCACATAGGCCCCTGCCCCATTGTTATTTTCTCTATAAATCCAGTTTCTGTTGTCTGGATTCATGGAAGTTCTCACTCAAAATTGCCTTCTCTTTATATTTTTAATTACGTAACTGAAGGGTTTTGCAGCTGCATTTTGGAGACACTGCCCTGGGCTGCATTTTACTTCAAGCCTTCCCCAGTCACAGGGCATTAAATGATTTTGCTTTTCTGTCACTTGGCTTTCTCTGCCTTATCTCAGCAATATTCCTTCCTCTCCAGCAAATGGTTTGCACTGAAGGTTTGTCCTTTTATGTAACCCAGCTGCAGTTTATTTGATCTAGAACTTCTGACTACGCATAGTGAAGGTCCCTTGAGTAACTCTCCGCCGTGCCATCACTTTCAGGTTTTATTCTTTTTTTTAATTTATTGTTTATACTTGCCTTTCTGGCTCAACCCTGACCCCTGCATCTCTAGCATTAAACTCTCTCTGGCCTCTGACCTCACAGGCTTATCCTTCATGGCAGGGCCTGGCTGATCCAAACTTAAACCTCCCACCTTCTCCCTCGTACAGAGGCAGTAGACTTCTCAGTGTGGAGAGAGTGGCCAGTGGCAGGAGTTGGGGCTCGAGCACACCTGAGATCATCCTGCAAGAGCTAGGGCTGTTTCTATGTTCTGGTGCTTCCCACCCTCGGGATGTCAGCACACTTGGGACTCCAGTCCTGCACGTGCAAAGTGTACTGAGGTGGAGCCCGGCGGATGTCCCTCCTCCCTGCTGTACCTGTGCTGTACTGTACTCCCACCAGTGGTCACCCAGGCTTGCTATGTTCCTTCTTTTTCATCATCTGTTTATGCCTCCAATTCCACCCCAGCAGCCAATTTGGGATGGCGCCCCCCCCAGCCCCATCACCCACCTTACCTGGGACTTACCTTCATCTGCTTTTACCACCATGGGTGCGTGGGTGCCTCAGTAGGCGGTGCAGACCCTTGGGGGTCGCCGCAGTCATCATGTCACTGGAGGTTCTTATTATTTATGTAGTTTTTGTTAACCAGGTAAGCACCCTAGGCAGTTGGATGCCTATTTTAGGTGCCACCTGGGAGGTTACAGCCAAATATACATAATGCAGAAATACACTGTGTTACAAAATTACAGTGGAGAGTGCAATACCTGTAAAAGGAACATACATAGTAGGCAGTGCATCCAGGTTGATGCTCACTGTTTCTCACCAACTCGGACTGGCATGTGTGCCATGGTGCCACACACTGCGTAAAGATGTGGTATGCCTTGGCACCTACCAGTGGCCAAGTAGGCAGGCAACTGCTGCAGTACCACCTAACCGCCACTAGGTAGTGAGGAAGCAGTGGTACATGCTGTCCCCTCTCCAGGAAGGAGGAGAGCAGTCTATGGACTCTCAATCCTCCTTCCACTGATCGGCCCTGAGCAACCATGGTCCATTTCTGAACTGGATCATTGGTGTGGCAGGGGTTGAGGCAACCTGTGCCTCAGCCTTCCATGCCACTGGTCCGGCATTTTTTGTTGTTGTTAATATTTATACAAATGTTTGTTTGCCATGGCTCCCCCCCCCCAATCATTAGAGCCACATCTGGCAACCTCCCAGTCCTGACAACCACGCCACACTTCCTTAGTGCCCCAGTGCCCCCTGAGAGTACCATGCTTGTTTCCTTTACCCTTTGTTCCATTCCATCCCTTCTCCTGTAGGCACCACAACCTGCCCATGAGTCTGCAATAACACTGTGGAGGAGGCAGGAACACTCACACAAAAGCCCTACCTGAGGCCACCACAGAGGTTGCTATGGGGGTGTAAAAGGATGGCAGCTTACTCCCCCAGCCAGGAAGCATTGTCTTCAGCAGCATCTTCATCCATGGGCCACCAGACGTCGAGATCCTGGGCTTGCTCTGAACTCACATCCTCCACATGGTAGCATGACAGGCTATCACTGGGCAATCTGAGTGAACTGCCTGTTCTTTTTTTTTAACAGATTATTTAACCAGCATACCCCAACTAAGATGCACCATCTCATTCAATGTAGGGCCCTGCTTCAACTCATTTTTACTGATGGGAGGGTTGAAGCACAGATATAATGTCCTCTTCCAAGCTTGGGGGGGGGCACCATAATGGCAGGCTTGCACATTTAAATAGCAGATCCTGAGATCGATCCTTGCATCCCTGGTCTCACATGATGCAGCTCTAATTGTTTAACCAAAACAAAACTTCTGTTAGCCTAGCAGTTAGACTGAGGTCTTGTTCATGTTGCAGTCATGACTTTGTCCACCAGGTCGCACTCTGCATCCGAGTCTGTAAACACTAATCACTTTTTTCCTGTTCATGTTGCAGTCATAACATTGTCCACTAGATGGCACTCTGCATCTGAGTCTATAAACACTATGGCACTTTTTTTCTTGTTCATGTTGCAGTCACAACTTTGTCCACTAGATGGCACTCTGCACCTGAGTCTGTAAATACTACATCACTTTTTTCTTCTTCTTCACTTGTTTCTCTATAGGCAGAGATCCCATCCCCATCGCTGACACAATGTCCTCTACCCAACTCGTCAGGGGACATCTTCTGTAAACTGAATTACAGACTTGCATATTTAGTTGCCAGACTTCGGGATCAGCCCTTGCACACCTGATCACAGAGGCAGTTTCTTTAACCATTTAGCTGAAAGAAAACTTTCTGTTGGCCAAGCAGTGGGGCTGAAGTTTTGTTCTGTGCATGCTATAATCACAGATTTCTCCACCAGATGGCACTCGGCATCCATTTGTTGATTCTGTATATACTACATCCCTTCCTGTTTTTTCTCATGTTCTTCTGTTTTGCTTGTTTCTCTACAGGTGGTGAACCCATCCTCATCACCAATGTAATGTCCTCTCCCCAATTTGTGGGGGCATCTTCTGTAAACTGAATAACTGGCTTGTTTTTTTAATTAGCAGACCCTGGGATCAATCCTTGCATCCCGGATGTCTGAGGCAGCAGCTGTAGCTATTCAGTTAAAAGGAAACTTCCTGTTAGCCACTCAGACTGAGGTCTTGTTTTGTACATGTTGTAATCACAACTTTCTCCACCAGATGGCAATCTGCGTCTGGTAATGGATTCATTTTACACTAAAACAAGAAGGTCCTGGGATTTGCTGAGGGTCCTGTATTGAGGCAGTGGCTGTTGGGGATTTGAAGATCTCTTGTTTTACAGTTTGGTGGTGTAACCACTAAATTATAGTTCCTTCAACTCTGGTGGAATACCAAATTTATTGCGCTTCTCACACTGGACATTTAGGCCCTGTCCACACTGAGCTCAGTTTTGTTTTGCCATAACGTTATTAAAAACCGGTTAGTTCCTACCGTGCTCAGATGTTCACATTGGCCATACCGTGCTTAAGCATGGTTGTGAAGCACATCCACACTGGAGGGAAATTCTGTGGCAGGGAAAATACGGTTTCAGAACCGTGCTGCATCACTTGTCGCCCGCTGTCCTAGACTGCATTGTAGCTGTGACAGGAGCCCTACTGTGACTTCTGTGCCACATGTTGTGGCCCGGGTCGTGCCTGAAAACGGTCCCCAGGATCAGTGCACCTACCCGGTTATCAAAGATTTAAATAAATAAATAAAATTGCACCACAGTGCTTTGCAGGATGTGCTGCTGGCACAGTGCGAGTCCCAGCATGCATGTGGGTGTTGCCATGTAACTGATATTGAAACATGTCTACACCCACTGCTGCTAGAGTGCAGGACACAGGCAGAGCAGAATCAGCCAGATAATCCTCGTTTGACTTCAGTAAAAAACAACAACACAAAAACCAAGAACATAACTGCTGAGTTTTGGGAACTGTGGAGGGGTGGGTGGTGGTGGTGGGGGTCACCAGCAGGGGGGAGGGTCTAGGGGGATGGTATGGCCTTGGGCAAATGGCGAGAAGCTACTGGTCTTGAGGTGCAGTGCATTCTGGCTCCCCGGAGGACCAATAATGGTTGCAGCTTGGCGGACATGGTACAGACTCCCATCTACACTGGTGTGTTAACTGTGTTCAGTTTCAAACTGTGTTGAAAACCATGCTAAAACCCTGACACTGTCAGGGTTTAAACACCATTTTCTAACATGGTTTGAAAACGTTACCGGTGTGAATGCGAACCATGTTTAGGGGCTCCTGTAATGTTTTCACATGCCTGTTACAGGAGCCCTAGTGTGGACAGGGCCTTGGCGGCTGCCTGCATGGGAGGCACTGAGTGTGTGGTTGAGAGCTATTATGTTACTTTGCACTGAATACCGTTTTGCCAGTTGGAGTCTGCACCAAGGGATCCTGCTGAAGTTCACCATGGTAAAATGACAAGCAGCGGTGGTCGAAGGCACTGGGATGGGGTTTAGAGCACGTCTAATGGAGATGCCGCTCAGTGGGTGACAGACTGACTCTTTGAGCTCACTATGGTGAGTATTAGAGGCCAATCACCCTGAATAAGCCACCAGGAAAAGATCCCGCACTCCAGTCCAATAACAACACGCTGTAGCAGATAAAAGTTTCACCTGCTCATGAAACTATCTGAATTGCCAAAACAAGCACACTGAATAACATTGTGAGCAGTGTGAATCCCACTGGAGCCCCAGCATTTAACACCTCCACTCCCTGGCTCTTGGTCAAGGTCACACCTTGGCAAAGTGCCAGGGAATGGAACTTTTCTGGTGGCTGGCTGGCTTTGGTGTACAAGCAGTCTGCTTGGGCGAGCAACCTTTGTTCCTGTATTCTGGATATGGCAGAGTTTCTATCAGGGGTGATTGCTATGGGGAACAACAGACCAGCTCAGCTCTTTTACACCATACATGGATTGTTACGTCTTAACTGTGTTATGGAGGGGCTTTTAATGCAGAAAAGCGCAAGGAGTTTGGCAGGTTAGTCGGCAGAGTGTCTGCCATTCGGGCACACTCTACAGGCAAGTTGTGGCATGTGGTGGTAGGAGCGGTGATGCCACTGGCACCTCAATGTTGCGGGCTGAATTTCAGCCAGTCTGTTTATTTTTTTTAACTAAATTTCCTTGCACTTTCTATAAAAAGCAGCAAGTCTCAGTTCCAATAAACAACAGTGAAACAAGTTCATTCAATAAACAATACCCAATAGTTGTACTCTAGTGTTGTAACTCTTGCTGGGAAAGTACTAATTAACCCCCTGCATATTACTACAGAGGGGTAATAAGAAGTAACTTATACAAACAGTAGTATAGGGTAGGCAGATCCTTAAAGATATTTCATCGTCTTATAAAACTATAAGTTGTATGCAATTATCAGGTCCACATCATACACATCATAAAGTGTAGCTAACAATTTCCTCCAATATTCTGTGCCCATGAGGAGTTATTATACCTCCCATAGTAGGAATATTTCCCAGTGGGACATGTGGGGGGTTGTTTCCCTCGGTGACATCTCAGTACTGGGCTTGTTTATTTTGCCTTGGTTGCCATATTTCTAGGTATTCGGGAAGCCTAAGCTGGAGAGTGGTAGTAATATACTTCATAGTCCCAATCTCAGAGACTTTCTGTCTCCATCTATCCAGGGTGGGGGAACTGGGGGTTGACCATTTTATGATGATACATTTAAGGGCAGCTAAGTGTAGCCAGTGTGTTGTGGACAGGTATCCCGTATTGTAGCAGGACTGCAAGCCACTTACTGTATCCCAGACTCCTGGCAAACTGGTTGGTGGCTGAGTGCCTGTATGCCTTAGGCCTTATCTTTCCTGGAATCATCTGTTGCTTCCTTGAGGAGAGTAACACTTTTGTTGCCCTGAAAAGGGAAGTAGTAAACCCTTCTTCAAGAAGTCATCTTTGGACCTGAAGGTTTTGGCAAATTACAGACATGTCAAAATCTTATTTTCTATGCTGGCCTGGTAGCACTGAGGGTTGAGGCGCTGGACGCCACACCTCGTACCACACTGGTGACCTGTGTTGAGGAGTGAGCGCAGGCCACCGGGGGTCAGCAGGAGAGGGAAGGGGAGGGATCAAGTGTTCCAGGGACAGCTCTCCTTCTCCGGGGAGGGGGATGACCAGTTGTCATTGCATGCCTGGTCCCTAGTGGAGGCTGGGAATTGGCACACCGATGCTGCCGACAAGTTGGTCAGAAGTGGGGCAGATGCCTAACAGGACACGCACGGTACCGTCGGCATCATTTCACACTCTGCCCCTGTGGGAGTAAAACCAGGAGGAGAAAACATGCTCCCGGCTGAATGACGGAGAGAGCTCGCAGGTCCCACTCCCGAATAGCCATGGCGCTGACCACACACTGGATCTTTTCTTCAGTGGGGGTTTGGGGTACCTCCGCTGACCCTGCTGGGGGGGGGCAAGCCCTGGGGGTAGATAGTTAGCATCGGCTGGTGAGCGTCAGGGAGTGGGACTGGGGTTCCCTTCTGGTCGTGGGCCATGGAGCAAGGTGGCAAAAAGTGACAGCAAAAAAAAAATTCTTCTTTACTTAGGGAACATAATTGAGAGTGGAGTGTAGTTGTCACACAAGGCTCACCTGAAAGACCTTGATGTCTGTGAGCAACTCCAAGACCCCAGTACAGCACTGTGGTGACTCTTGTCAAGGTGCTAAAGAATCTCCTCTTGGTGAGAGACCTGGGTGCTGTTCTCTTTGAGCCCTCCTCACCATGGTGGATCACCTTGCTCCTCTTGGGGTGCTCACTGAAACTGTGCTGTGTTGGTTTAAGTTGATACTATCCAATAAAGAGAGCAGCAGTTATTGTTGGGTGAGTTGTCATCGAAGCCACCTGCTCTTAGTTGTGGTCCGCCTCAGAGTTCAACGGTTTCCCTGATGCTGTTCGCCGTGTACATGCTGCCGTTGGGTGAGATCGTTGAGTGCTGCAACTAGTAGAAATGCTTTCCTGCTCGACTCATTTGAGTCATTAGAAGCACATACATAAATGTACATAAAACATCTTTAAAAGATTTACAGTACTAAATATTATAGATCTCATAAAATGTTTTGAACATATGGTAAATGCGGGTTATAATTATATTTTTAAACAGATTTTGCTTTACATAATAGACTCTCGGTCACTCATGTAATTTCTTTTAGACTGTAATCAGCTTAATGAAGAAAACAATTCAACTGGAAAATTACAAATTACAAACAGAGCTTTCCACAATCAAGCCCTCTGAGTTATGTATAAGAGGTGTAAAAGACCTGTACATAAAAAGTCCTATACCTAACTATCGCCACCTTCCATCCCCTTCCTTTTCTGGGTGGTACAGATTATAATATTCCATTGGAGTGGGACTTTGAAAAAATACTTCTAGTAATAGCTTTGGAGCATGTAGTCTCCCAACTTCTGGTTTGAAAGGGTAAAGTGGGCTTTTAAACAAAAAGCTGCTCTCCCACTGGACATTTTCTGTAATGAGACATAGGGTTTGGCCTAAGTAGTAGTAAATGTTTGCCTGATTAAGTCTTTACAATTTAATACATTTTATGCAATGTTAAATAAAAGAAATTTTAAAATTCACAGCATGATATGCATACACATCTATAATTACACATTCGATATGCAGATTACCAATAAATTAAAACAATAAATATAAATTTAGGTTTCTGGGTAACAATCAGATGTCAACCAGTCTATAGTCAATCAATCATTGCTACTGTCTACGTACAGCTAGGAGCGTTCCTCCTGTAGTAAGTCCAGAATCTATCAAGGCTTCATTAGAGGCCATATTACATTTGCAGGGCCCTTTTATAAAATAATCAATGCCAGGACTGGGACAGAGACATGTCTTTTCACTGATACATAGTTTTTGTCCGTTGTTTGTCTAGTTTTATTCTAACAATTATATTCTAATCATATCTATATTTTTCATTTCGTGTTGCCTTATTTTGCTAATCTGGAGGAGGCATTTGACCAGTCTATTTATGGACCAATTGTCCTCTGTATAGATAAGTATTTCTGTTAATGTATTTTTATCTAAGGTACTCCAGTCATTTAGAAAGGAACGGAGCCAATGTAATCTTGCCTTCTTGTGCCAGGAGCAGTCTTATAAAACATGCATCAAATCCTTTTCACCCAATTGTGAAAAAGCATTTCTGTGCAGTTGCAAGTAGTTTATTGTTTCTGGCTCTCAAAACGTTACTGTCAAAACATTTACATTTATATTTAGTAAATAGTTTTCTTGTGGTGGGATTTGTAAGAATAGCCAAGTAATGCTTGAATCTGTATGTTCCACTATGGCTGCATACCAAGGGGAGAACCTTGTGGTTGAGATTTTTTCCATATCAGATTTAACCCAGAAGTTATATGTTTTTAATTTGATATAGTCTTTATACTTCCAGCTAAGTGTGATATTCCTATCCAGATAGGTAGGATTAATAGCCCGTACTTCTTCAAGCTTTGCAAAATATTCAGGCACCAGTTAGAATCAGAACTACCTATATCAGACCAATTCCTTTTTCCATTAAACATTTTTAGGGGAATCTTTCATGTGCCATCCTGGTTATTTTTAACCAGTAGTTGACCTTTCTGGTGTCCAAGATGGCATTTATGTTTGGCAAACCCAGCTCAGCGTGAATATAGACTGTGGGGCAGGAGTGACCCACCCCACTATCGTTCTCAGCAATTTATAAATAGGTACAGTTAATTTATATCTGTTTTTACAGTCCCATTATTTCAGCCCCACACAGTACTTGTGTAAAATATTTAGCTTTTACTGCCTCAGTCAATGGTTTTACTGTTAGACCACCAAAAGTAGAGTTAAACTTGGTCAGGCCATGTGTGGTCTTTTTTACACCTTCCAACACTTTGTTAACGTGTTTAGTCCAGGTAGCAGAAGAGGTGAATATAGTACCCAAGTAGGAGTAGTAATCAACAGTTACTAATTTTTTGATTCCCAATAGCCCAACTGCCCTTTGTTTTTATTATACCCAAAGATCATTGTTTGGGTTTTATCAAGATGTAGTTTTAGCTTTAGGTTTCTAGACCGTCTTTCCAGAGCCTCCTTTAGGTCCAGCTTTCTTTGAAGACCATTTTTTGATAAAGCTATCAGTATTAAATCATTGGCTTGGGCCAATGCAGGGCATAGGCAGTCTTTCATTTCTGGAGAATTGGATATTACATTTCCAAATTCCCTTAACATGTTATCAATATATAGACAGAATAGGGTGGGAGCAAGGACACAGCCTTGCCTCATGGCCTTGTTGGATAATTCACCTCTTACGCCCATCCCGATCCTTGCCCAAGTGTTACTGAACAAACTACAAATGACCTGCACTGATGTGTGGTTGATTCCCCCTCTCCGTGGTTGGATGGTCCATAATATTCTCCTGTCTGTGGTGTCAAAAGCAGAGAAGTCCACAAATACCACATACAGTTTTTGTTTTCTCAAGTGGACATGTTTTTCAATTAAAAGGAGCACGATAAAACAATTGTCAACAGTTGAGTAAGCGCTAATAGGCCTGTACATAGCACGATCAGCAGTATTTTCTTTTTTATGTACTGGAATGATTTCTGCTCCTCTCCAGGTGGGAGAAATATAATTCTCTTGGATACAGTTGTTATAAAATACAGGCAAAAAGTTGCACCAAAATGTGGTCCTGCATAAATAAACTTCGACTGATATTTGTCTGGGCCAGGTGCCTCGTTAGCTTTTAATGACTTGATTGCTATGTAAACTTCCCCTCTGTTTATAACCGGAAAGGAATAATCTTTTAGACTAATAGAGTAGTTATTATCTATACTTAGATTAGAACAAATGTCTGAAAAGTATTTTATCCATTGTCTTTCCGAGATATAGGTATCTTTTTTTTTATTTATTTGTATTTTTTGTATGCTCAAGCCCCCGCTTATATCTCCAGCTGGCCTCAGCCATTCCACTGCTGACCCACCCCATGGAGATGTGGTTTACCCTCTGGGCAGGGGCAAGGGGTGGCCGGCTATGCCCTCAATACATCCAGGTGTCGGGCAGGTCCTGGGCAGCGGTGGCGGCACAGAGACCGGTCAGGGCCATGCATGATTTTTTGTTTCCATGGAATTGGGAGGCATGGCGTGCAGTGATGCAATGGTGGAGTCCCGCCCAGCGTCCGCATGCCTCTCAGTCTCAACCTCGGCCCCCCAGCAAGCCGTCCCCATGGTCGGCCAGGGGCACCACACCAGGAGGCATGTCCCCTTCCCTCCCCCGGAGATGGAGAGCATGCAGTTGCTGCTCAATCCATCTCTCACCGACCGACCCTCCAGCCTCCTGGGCTCATTCCCAAACCTGGGTCGCTGGCGCCACAAGCAGTGACTCCACCACTGCGCCGATGGACCGGCGAGATATAGGTATCTATACAATCTTTATAGTTATCTGTCCATTTTGCAACAAGTGACCACAAGTTTTTACAATTTTTTCCCCCATGGCGCTTAACATTTTTTCCCATTGTGAATAATAGAAATTGATCTTCTTTTCGTTACGAAAGTGGTTGTATTGTTTCCGTTCCTGATTTAGATTCTTAAATTGGCTCCTATTCTTAATATCTTTGACCTCCCTTAATCTTGCCCTTAGGTGTGATGTATATTTCTCATATTCTCCATCAAACCACGCTAGTTGTCTTTTAGGGAATCCATGTTGTTTTGTTTCTTTGTATAATTGTCCCTTTATAATTTCAAACAACGAGAACAATTCTTCCCAAAGAGTGGGAGCTTCTAGTCTCATTTTAGACTCTGTATCCCACCCCTGAAAGAAATTCTCAATTAGCAATCCTATACTATCATTAATTTTGCAATTCCAACTTACTCTTTAATTCATTCTAATTTCGTCCAATGGGACATCTAAGGCTACTGCTTTCTTTTCATTCTTGGCTAAGCCTCTCAATAATAAAGGGTGATGGCTGCTTTTGCTCTCACAGGTATCTGTATGCTATGCCAGATGTTAATATGCCCCGACCACATAGCCAGATCCAAGAGAGAAGTACAGTACCCGTGGATTTTATGTATGTGCAATTGCCTTATATATCACTCTCCAGTCTCCCGTTGAGAGGGTGTAGGTGGAATTCCTTTAGAGTACAGATGAGATTTTTGCCAGATTTGCTCTGTTTTTTGTCTAAAGTATTTCTGGAGGTCATTGAACATAACATATTAGTGTAAACAAGTATTGTATTGTCTACTAAGCCATCAAAATTGCCAATCCTGGCCACTAGATCCCTTAAGATTAAAATTTCTCTGTTTGGTTGATTCATTTTAGCATCCTGTAGCAGTGCTCTAAATGTGTCCCATATTTTATTTTTTTTTGAAATGACTCTTTATTCTCCCCCTCCTCGCTGGAGCCCCACTCCATCGGGAGATGCACATACACAGACCCGCATCGCTGCCTTACCTGTAACCCGGTGGACCCCCATGGAGCCATGGCTGTACCCCCAGACAGGTACGAGGTGGGGCTTGTACACCCCAAGAATTCAACTTTCGCCGGGGGCCCTCCAGTGGTCAGGCAGGCAGGAGCCATTAGGGTCTGTGAGGCGTTCCTTCTTCTTGGTGCTCTGGCGTGTTTTCTCCTGTTCTTAGAGGAGTGGCATGCACCCTGACGTCACGGCATCACCACGACGTCACCACCCCCAACCCTCTCTTGTGTGCATCAGTGCTCGTTGTGCCTCTGGTCTCCACCAGAGGCCAGTCAAGCACCGAGCTGGATCCTCCCTCCCTCCCAGGAGAGGAAAGCTGTCCTCCAGAGGCTCAGTCCTCTCTCTCCCTGCCAACCCCCGACGGCCCAGGCTCATTCCCGAACCCGGGTCACCGGCATAGCGCGAGATGTGGCATCCAGTGCCTCAACCCTCAGCGCCACCAGGCCAGCCATATTTTTTTTGAAAAAACGTTGTTCCTGTTCACAGGATATAACAATTATTACCTTTTTATAACCATTTTTTTCTAAAAGATGGCAATAAAATTAGGTGATATATATTGATCTTCTTCAGGGGTATCTCAGTCATCAAGTCATACTGTAGGAACTTCACTGTTGGTGAAGCAGGATCCACATGGAAGATATTCCAGCAGTACAACTGGGGCTGCCCACACTGACATCACCTGCCGACGTCATCAACCCTATAAAGGCATGAGTGGCCCCGCTCCCTCCTTAATTCTTTCCCACCGTCGACTCCTCTCGCATGGGTCTCCGTGGAAGCTCTATCGCAGTTCGTGCCATTTTTGCCTATGATTTTCTCTAGTTTGTATTTTTAGAATCTCAGTCTTTTTCCTTTTTTTTTGAAACTAGTATACTCTGGAATCTCTTTTTAATAAAGAGATTCTTTTGCCTTGTTTATGTCGAGAGTCACTGCTGCCACATCTCTCTTCTGTTGCTGCCACTGCAGAAAGAAGATTGCTTCTTCAGATGACCACAGTTTCTGCGTCTGCTGTCTTGGGCCTGACCACGAAGTTTCAGACTGTGATCTCTGCCAAAAATTCAACCTTACAACCCTATGGCATTGGGAAAAGGCTTTGAAGAAATTCCTTAAGGAACAACAGGTAGCCAATTCTGGGCTGGGGCCCTCCAGGGGCCCTCCTTCCCAGTCACCCGTGGGTTCGTCGAGCACCCAAGGCTCAAAGGCCCGAGACAAGTCCTCCAGGAAAAGTCACAAAAAAGACTAGGACTGGGAATGCTTCTCCCAGTGGTGCTCCCATTCCCTGACTGCTTCTTCCTCTTCCTCCAGGCCTACTCCATCAACTGTGACTGATGAGACATCCTCTACTGTTCAGGCCTCTGCTCCTACCAGGCCCATACCGGCAGCTCCTCCTCCCACTTCTCAGGGAGGTCAGCCATTGACCCTTGAGTCAACAGCCTCTTGGTCATCGACCCTCAGGTCATCAGCCCCAGTCTCTCCATCGAGGCCTGATGTTTCAGTAGGTCCTCAGACACCAGGGCTGTTGGGATCTCAAGACCCGATGGATGGTTCATTGTGCCCTCTCCCGGCAACCCCTCTGCCTTCAATACAGCCTTCACCTACCGTCGACCGCAGTACTATTTGAACTCAATTGATGGCTCTTGTGCACCAGCTAGGCACACACACAGACTGGTGTCCCCAGTGCCGTTGGGCGCTCCATCGTAATCGATGCCAGTTCAGCCCTGTCGACCTATGCACTTCAGGGCACTGTTGGTCCCTCGTTCTCAGATTCTGACTTAGAGAGGGTCGACATCGAGGAGGAGTGCCACTCTGACCTTATTCTCCCAGAAGAGGAGGAGGAACCTCTTTGTTCAGACAGATCTACATCCTCATCAGTGAGCGAGGACTCTGTCAAGCATACTCCCAGATCCCCTTCTACAGACCATACCTTCTTCAACATTATGAAGCAGCTGTCTACTTCTATGGGCTTCCACACCAAGGAAGAGGATGCCACCAGAAGAGATCTGGTGGGCCGGCTTGGTGGTGCTGAGGGTTGAGGCGCTGGATGCCACACCTCACACTACGCTGGCAACCCAGGTTAGGGAACGGACTCGGGTTGCTGGGGGTTGGTGGGGCGAGGGAGGATTGAGCATCCCTGCAGATGCTCTCCTCCCTCTGGGTTGGGAGACCAGGGGTGCTTCTAGCACCCAACGCCCCTGAGGCCGGTGGATGCACGGGCTTTCGGGGCACTGGCGGCTCTACTGGAGTTGGGGAAGGGGGACGCTGTTACGCGCGTGGCTGTCTGCGTGCGTCAGCGTGTCGGCAAGCCTGGACATCAGTCCTAAGCACAGACGTCTCAGGGGAGTGGGAGGAAAAAATGGGAAAAATGAAACACCCCTGGCCCTACGAGCAGATGAAACTAGGGGATGGGATGCCGTGGGGATTGCCCTGGTGGACAGAGTTGGAGGTGGTACGTGGCCTTCTCTGAAAGCCGTGGGAGCCAGGCAAATTACAAAAAAAAAAAAAAAAAGAGATCTGGTGGACTTTTTGGATCTCATTCCTCCTACATTGCCAGCTCAGAGAAATGCCACCTCTGCAGCATGGCCCCATCCTGGCATGGTCCCTGCCATGCCCAGGAGGGCAGATAAGCTCCATCATGCCACCCACGGACTGCCCTATTATGCTGTCCAACCGGAGACCAGTTCTGTGATCATCACAGTGGCGCATGACGGGTCCAAGGTGCCTTAGCACTTTAGCTCCCTTCCCCCTGACAAGGAATCCAGAAGGACAGACCTTTGGGGTAAGAGGGTTTATGACTCCTCTACTCATTAACTCAGGATTGGAAACTACTTATCCCATATGGTCAAGTAACAAAATACCATATGGAGGAAGGGCAGGGCTGTTGCTCAGGCCCTCCCAGAGGGTTCCCAGAAACAGGAAGTCTTCAGGTCCCTCCAGACCACCAAGGATATTAGCAAACACCTCCTCAGGGCCTTTTACAATATGTGTGACACTGGTGCCGGGGCTGCTGCCACAGGTATTTGCCGCCGTAAGCACGCCTGGCTGAGGGTCTCTGATTTTGTGGCAGATGTCCAGCAAAAGGTTCTTAATGCCCCCTTTAATGGCTTAAAGCTTTTCAGGCCAGATGTCCAGGACATAATCAATGACTTACAGGCTTCTGGTAGGGCCATTAAGTCTGTCCACTTGCTCTGTCATACCCAGCCTAGGAGCAGACAGCGACCGCCCTTTCATAAGGTGTCCCACAAGTCTGGTGCGGGCTCCAGTCTCCAGGGTAAAAGGAAGGCCAGTTCAGCCTTGCCTACCCCCTCCTCCTCCTCCTCCTCCTTCTCCTTGGGTCCAGCCCCAGCAGCCAGATATGCCTCTGCCTGACTTCTTGCCAGACCCCCTCTTCTGGTCCTGGACCAAGAGTTGGTAGTCAGAGCTTGGTTCTCCCTCCATCTCAGCCAGTGGAGAACCATAACTTCAGATGTTTAGATCCTTCAGATTATAGAGAGGGGTCACACTCTGGAACTTTTGGATCAACCCCTAGAGACCCCTCCAGTACCCTCCACCTACCCTCCAGACCATGCAGCAGTCCTTCGGGAGAAGTTACTCTCCCTTCTGCAGAAAAGGGCACTAGAGCCAGTTCCCAGGTGGCAGAAGAACACATGGTTTTATTCCAGGTTTTTCCTGGACCCCAAAAGAACTGGAGACCTGAACCTATTCTAGATCTCAAAGACCTCAGTGTCTACATTCAGTACAAAATATTTTGCATGGTCACTCTGCCAGTTCTGTTGCCCTGCTCAAACAAGGCAACTGGCTATGCTCCCTGGATATGCAGGATGCTTACCTGCACATTTCGGTGTGCCCCACTGCACAGGCAGTTCCTCTGGTTTCTTTTTCAGGGTGAACATTACCAATTCAGAGTCTTGCCCTTTGGCTTATCCTCTACGCTATTTGTTTTTACAGACTGCTTTGCAGTGGCAGCTGCTGCCCTGTGGCGAGAAGGCCTGTATGCCTTCCTCTACCTGGACGACTGGCGTCTCAAGTCCCCATCCGGGGCCCAGCTTCTCTAAACTCTGGAGAGGACCCTCCAGTTGTTCCACTCCCTGGACATCAGTGTCAACCTGCCAAAATCCATTCTGATCCTGTCCCAGAGATTGCAGTATATAGGGGTGGTCCTGGACTCAGTGCAAGGCAGTGCCTTCCTACTGTCAGACAGAGTGGAGTGCCTTACAGCACAGGCTCGAGGGGTGGCTCAGAGCTGTTACATCTCCGCAAGAGTTTGCTTGAGGCTCCTGGACCTTATGACTGCAGCCATTGCCACTGCCTCCATGGCCAGGCTGCACATTTGGGTTCTTCATTTGACCATCGGGGTGCAGTGGGAGGAACGCACAGACAACCTGGAGCAGCCAGTGCTGGTCTCTTCACCAGTCCATAGAGTCCTCCAGTGGTGGATGAAACCCTGAAATCTCATAAAAGGGGTGCCTTTCCTGATCTCATCTCTCCGACAGATCCTCACTACAGATGCCACCGGCTTGGGCTGTGGGGGGAATGCACCTGGGTGCCTTCCAGACTCAGGGTACCTGGTCCCAGATCAAGACATCCCTCCATATAAATGTCCTTGAGATGAAGGCAGTTCTCTATGCCATGCAGACCTTCCAGAACCATCTCTTTCTGGGCCAGTTGTTGATTCAGTCGGACAATCTCAGTGTGGTCTACTATATCAACAAACAGGGGGACACATTCATCCCCTCTTTGCAGGGAAGCAGTGAAGGTCTGGTACTGAGCACTGGACCATGGACTGGAGCTCTCAGCAGTCCATGCTCCAGGCATGCTGAACACTGTGGCGGGCATCAGTCCAGGATGCACGGATGGGAGCTCCTGTCATCTGTCAAAGATCTGTTCAACAGATGGGGGTCGTCCAGAGTTGGACCTTTTGGTTCCCCACTCAATGCGAAACTGCTCACTTTCTGCTTGCTAGATTCAGGGCCTGGAGTTTTCTGGCGAAACACGTTGTCCCTCTCTTGGAGTGGGAGGTTCCTTTATGCCTTGCCTCCATTTCCTCTGATTCAGAGGGTGTTACTCAAACTGCAGATGGAGGGGGCCAGCATGATCCTGGTGGCACTCTAATGGCCATGGCAAATATGGTTTCCATTACTGCAGTAGTTGGCAGCGGAACCTCTGGTGCCTCTGCTCCTGTGCAGGGCTCTGCTGACCCAGGCTCAGTGGACCCTGGTACATCCAAACTTCAGATCCCTTCGCCTGCATGCCTGGCTCCTGAGGACATAGCCATTGCCCAGTTTGGAATTTCCCAGAAGGTGGCTGACGTCCTAGTGGCAGCTTGGAAATCCTCCACAAGGCCACCTAGGCCATGAAGTGGAAGAGGTTTGCCATCTGGGCTGCCAAGCACCATCTGGACCCTTTCACCTATCCAGTGAGTCAGATTCTGGACTACCTGATATCTTTGTCCAACTCAGGTCTCCAGTATTCATCCCTCAAGATGCTCCTTTCAGCTATTTCCACCTTCCACGAACCTGTGGATGGACATACTGTTGTGCAGCTAGCTGTGATTCGTACCTTTCTCAGTAGTATCCTGCATCTGAAGCCTCCACTTTGTAATCCTGTCCCGGATTGGGATTTGAGTTTTGTTTAGGAATAATTTGGCCCTGTCTCCGTTTGAGCCAGCCATGTCTTGCGAGCTATGATTCCTTTCTTGGAAAGCATTAATTTTATTGCAATTACTTCTTTATTTCTGCTTAAAGGAGTTCCAAGCTTCAGGCTGTCTGGTGTGAGGAGCTTTATTTGATTTTCCACAAAGACTGGGGGCCCGATTCTCAAAGCCCCGAGAGTGGCGCAAGGTATCTGTGCCACACATAGATGAAGCGTGGCCTGCCATCCAGAATTACCCCAGGCTATTCTCAAGGCAGCCTGCATCAACCACAGGCTGCCTGTGTGCCCACAAAAGGGCTGCAACACGGTGCAAGGGGGCATGTGGCAGATGTAAGCTGTATGGGATGTGGGGTGGGGGTGGGTACTACCTGCTGGGGTGGGGATGGGGGCCACTAGCTCACCAGGGAACATGGACCGTGGCTGTACAGTGGGTGCAGTGGGGCTCGGGAATGGGGTAGGTGTTTCTGCAGGTTTAATGGGACATCAGGGTTTGGAGACTTTGGTTCTGATGACACTGAGTACCAGTGGGGGACTGCTAGCCAACAGGGCCTGGCTACAGTGGCACATAGCCTCCCCCCAGCTTGCAGCACACCCTCAGGATGCGCCTTCTGTTTGGTGCATAGGCTGGGTCACTGCAAGCAGCAGGACTTTGCCGCTGGAACCCTGCCCAATAGAGAATTGAGTGCAGTGTCCTTGGTGCACCAGGTGGTGATACAAGCTGCTTTTGGGGGCAGCTGGCGTCAGTCTAGGGGCTCTTTGAGAATCAACCCCAGAGTGTCTTTGTGTATCAATCCTAAATTTCTTCCCAAGGTGGTGCCTAAGTTTACCCTGAACCAATCTGTCCACCTCCCTGTGTATTTTCCAGAGCATGCCAATCTGGGGGAAGCACTGCTCCATACTTTAGATGTGCACAGAATTTTGAAGTATTATCTGCTCTGAACTAAGGACTGCAGAAAGTCAAAGCATCTTATTTATTTATTTTATATATTTATTCATTTTCAGATTACAATACCTTTAAGGACATAACATCTCTTTTACAAATGTTCCACATCTGTGGGAAGGGTGACAGACATACAACGGATGGTATTACATAAAAGTTTGACAAGAAAGTATTTAAAATGACAATATGACATTAACATTGCAACTAAAATTAAAACTATGAATTGGTAGGAAATCAAAAATAACCTAATAAAAGGATGCAGCCCAAGGTGCTTTGTCAAATAGGTATAGGTAGACTTGGGTGAACAAAATTTCAGGTAAGTGAAGATAAACAGTGGAAAGAAGGTGGGTGGTGAGAGGGGTGAGGTGAAAGAAGGATCGAGGAAGGAGGCAGGAAATAGGGCAGAGCGGTTAGGGTGAAAGTGGTCATTTGCAGAGAAAGGGGAATAGTAGGTACACAAGGATGTGTCAGTACTGCTGAGATAGTGCCATGTCAGCTGAAAAAGTCACAGGAACTGTTAGCTGTAAGACGCTGACGAAGAGGGCCTTTAAATGGTCCCAGTTTTGGTAAGGAAGAGGTATCATTGGGCAGTGCATTAAACCATAGTGGTGCTCTATATGCAAACGATCGTTGCCCTTGTGTAGTCTGGCATCTTGGGACAGAGGAGTTGGTTGACTGAGCTATGCGTGTGCTGGGAGCTGCAAGAGGGGTTGAGTACGTTTGTAACACCTGAAGGCAGGAGCCCGAGAAGTGCCTTTTTAGTTAGCAAGCAGGTTTGATAGTGAATCCTTCCATTTAGTTGAAGCCAAGCTGTTTGCACATACAGTTCCCATGTGTTTCTTTTGCCCAAGGAAGAGAGGGCATTCAGGCTTCCAAACAATGTTTGTCCAAATGTTTGGTCAACTGTATTGTGTTCTACTACAATAAACATGACAAGGAATTGCCAGGGGTGGTGAAATCCCACTCCACAAGGGGTATGGCTAAGTCTGTGGCTTGCTTCAAAAGGGCCTCAGCAGCTGACATCTGTGCTGCTGCCACCTGGAGTACCTCCATACTTTTACCAAGCACTACAGCCTGGACATTGCCTCCAGACCCCGAGCAGGCTTCAGCCGGGCTGTTCTGCAAGGCTTTTTGTCGTAGGCCTCAGTTTGCCTACCTCCCAGACTGTTCTGCTGTACTTGTAACTACTTGGGACTCATTCCTACGGTGTGACCTGATGACTGAGATACCCCTGAAGAAGACAGAACAGTTACATAAGAACTCAACAGTAGATCTTCAGGGGGATCTCAGTCATCAGGTCAGCCTTCCCGCCCACCATCCCCCTTTTTGGGGTCCTCTTCTTAGACTGGCTATCTGATGTATCCAGCCATTGTTTCAGCCTGGGCACCTCTCTCTCTCCTCTCAGTCTCCTGTGGTATGAGCTTGCTCCCTTCGTCTCTGGGGGAAAGAATTGAGGAGGGGACGGGGCCACTCACACCTTTATAGGGCTGATAGAGTCGGCAGGTGACATTGGTGTAGGTGGCCCCAGTTGTATTTCTTGAAAATCTTCTGTGAGGATCCTGCTTCATCGATGGTGAAGTTGCTATGTGACCTTATGACTGATATCCCCTTGAAGATCTACTGTTATGGTAAGTTCTTCCATAACTGTTCTTTTTACAGTGTTATCAAATGAGCCTACTTTGATGTAAGTTACCAATCCTCTTGCCCTTCTGCCATATTTCCTACTTTTGACCCCGGGGTATTATTAGATCTCTTAGCCATTTAAAAGGATGTTACTATCCTTATTGTGCCAAGTCTCTTGGAAACATAAAACATCGCCCTTAGTTACAATTTTTTTTGAATCGCCATCAACAAATTTGTGTTCAGATTCTGCTATATTCCAGGAAATGAATAAAAGAGCATTGTTACAGCTCCCCAAATCTGTGTCTCCTCCTTCATTATCTACACTTAACGAAATATTATCTTCCTTGTTGGTCAAGAGTCATTCACCATACCTTGCTAATCTCCTGTATTTATTGAAAGGAAAGCTGTGGTTTGCAGGGGCTCCCGCCCCTGCAAACCTTACCCTCCGGTTTAGACATACTCAAAAAAGCGGCATTTTTCTGCCACGGGAAAGTGCTTTAATTTAGTTGTTAAAAGTCTGCTACCGGGAAGCGCTGTGGATGCTTAGGGGCTTTAATGCAAGCGCATGGTGCAGCGCCGCACCTTAACAGTAAACAGGGCCTCCTAAGCGTCCGCAGCGCTTTTGGGTAGCGGACTTTTAAAAACTAAATTAAACCACTTTCCAGCGGCAGAAAAAAGCCACTTTTTCGACTGTCTAAACCGGAGGGTAAGGTTTACGGGGGCAGGGAGCCCCTGCAAACAACAGCTTTCCTTGAATGGAGGGCTGGGGTTTACATTTGCTCCTGTGCTTGAGTCTATAGGCGGATGTGGGGGGGGGAGGTCTAGGATGGTGATTAAGTACTTACCCAAATAATCCATAATATCAGTTTTTTGCAAGATTTTATCTGCCAGTTTCCTTCCTCTAACTAAAATATCAATCTGACTACTATTTATCCTCCTTTCAGCTTTTAAAATGCCATCCTTTCTCAGTTGGCTTTGCAGGAAGTTTTTTAAAAAAATTACATAATGCACCAGTCAGACTTTGGTTATTTTCATTTGTCAGCTTTGGCACGCCAAAAAGGCTAAGGCAAACCAGGATCAAATCATTCCAGAAACTAAAGTTTTGCTGATAGGCAGATGATGCTCTGTTGTATTTGTCATTTGCGTCTGACCCAATGGATTCATTAGCCATTATTAAAAAGGGAACAGTTATGAGCTTGGGAGTAAGATACGAGAACCGAGAGGCCCCTGATTAAGGTGTTTGCATGAGGAAGGTTTTTTCAATTCTTATTTTGTAGAAAATCGTTCTTTTATGTGACTGATTCTGCTGGCTGCTAACTGCCGTTAAAATACCCAGAGTGAACCACGTCTAAGAGTCTGATGATGCACACAGCAGGCCCAGCAATGGGGACACTCTGTATGGGCTCAGTATGCCTTATAATTTAATAGGCATAGTAATGAAGAGAGAAAACTCTGTTTCAAGCTGTTACCATCAGGCCGATTAGACTGAAAAGCTGTTACCATTGGAGGAATATTGTCTGGTTGAAGCCATATCTAGTTGGAGAGGACTTAGTCACACTGGTGCACTTGCGGGCCTTCAAGACACCCTGCTCATACTACTGTAACGCTCAGTATTTAGGGTTTCGTGGAGGTCTGATGCACCTGCAGCAGCTCAGCTGATATAATCTAGAAGCACCTTTGAGCATGTCGCAAACTACACTGGCTGCCACTGAGATGGATCATTGCCTTCAAGGTCTGCTTACTACTATTCAAGGTCTTAAGTGAACCGGGTCCTTGCTACCTTAAGGACCTCCTGGTGCAATGCCCCTCGGCCTACCCCCTTAGCTCCACAAAAAGCCAACATGCTAGCTGTTCCCTATTCTCACTTAAAGACCTTGGGATACAGGCCATCTGCAGCGGCAGTGCTGGTACTGTTGAACTCAGTCTCATGTCGTACTGTTTTGTATGCCTTGATGCAATCTTTTAAGAAAGACTTAAAAACCCATTTGTTTACCCTGGCCTCTCCAGACTTGCTGTATGAAAATGAAACCCAACAATTATTTCTGTGCTGTGTTACTTATTTGAAAGTGCATTTAACATTTATTGTTTATGTGATTTATGCAGTGTCCTTTAAATTTGTTTTAACTGTAAAGCGTCTCAAGCCTCTGGGAAGTAGTGTTCTAGAAATAAAATTACCTTTTTATTTCGTTTTTGTTGACCGGGTAAGTGCACTAGACAGATTCTGCCTATTTTCAGGCACAACCCAGGGAAGGGGGATACAGATGAATGCCAGCTGACCTTGAACCATATTAAGCTGGTGGTGGTATTTTCAGTGAATAGGGGAAGTTTGGCCAGGACACCGGGGAAACTTCCCCTACTCTTTTCGAGAAGTGCCATGGGATCGTTAACATCCACCTGAACTACCACCAGAACAGGCAGATGGGACCTCAGTTTAAAAATGTCTTATCTGAAAGACAGCACCTCAGGATTGCAGTACCCCCCTCATGCTGCACTACAGTGTCAGTATTGAGATTTAACCCAAGTGCCTGGTGTGGGGATAGAACCCACAGCCTTCTGATCTCCCAGCCTCCGAGGCAAGTGTGCTACCTGCTGAGCCACTTGCCTGTGTTTTGGGGGAATTCCCACCTCTGGTTTCCTTATAAAGTCCGTTTACAATAATACGAGATAGCGTTGACTCAAGATTAGAACAAAGGACAGTTAGCCAGGAGATCCTGTTCAAATCCCAGCTTCTAGGCAGCCAGTGTGGTTTAGTGGTCAGAACACAGGAGTGCGAGCACTAAGCTTTGGGTTCGACACCCACTGACTCTCTGACCTCCCCATGCTCATGTCCCCCCTACCCCACTGTGGAATCTGGGGAAATAATATGTTGTAAGCTGGAATAGCTGACGGTGATGGAAATCATTGATTCATCAGAGCTGTATAATCAAACCTTTTCTCTGTTGTGCAGTTCCTGGAGCTAGAATGGTGAGAAGGTCAATCACATATGATTTGTTCTCACATGCCGGTCTCTGTTTTCACATTACATGTGGTAATTCCCCACAGACACACGGCACAAGTGGAGAAAATTATACCAGGTAGCCTGGGAGCAAGAAAAGGGTCCGTGTCAATGCAGCTACAGAGCCTGATGCCACCTCACTGTCCTGATGGAACAGAGCAAGGGACACTCGTGAATAAGAGCTCCTTGTGCATATTCCTTCCGCAGTTTTTTCAATTTCTGATTTATTTTGTTATTTAGCATCAGTGGCTGAGTGGATGGCATGCTTGCTTGTCCCTTGGGCCGGAAGATCCGAAGGTTGTGGGCTCTAGCCTCACTCCAAGTACTTGGGGTAATATCCACTACTGGCACTGTAGTACAGTTCAGGGGCGTGCTGCACTGCTGAGGTGCCGTCCTGCAGATGAGAAGTTCAACTGAGGTCTCTTCTGCCCATTTCTGGTGACTGTCCAGATGGAAGTTAAGATCCCGTGGCACTTATCAAAGACGACTAGGGGAATTTTTTTATTAAAAGATGTGAGTAAAATATACAAAGCAATACCAATATCAGAAAAAAATAAGAGAAAAACAACTAGTAAAACAGGATAATATAAGCACTAACAATATCAAGAAAAAAGGTGAAAACAGAAAAAAACAGATACCCATTCAAAGGTCCTTCACAACTAAGTCAAAGAAAATAAGAAAAAGAAATTACATCTGTATAGACAAGAACACATACTGTTTACGTAATAATAGTGTAGTCCCTTTCTTTTTTGTTATTTATTTGTATAAAGCACAATTCTATCTAGTTATAATGAGGAAGTAAACAAATATAAAAGCAATAAGACATAGCAGGGTGTGCATTGTGGTGAAATAATCGCACGCCTCAGGCACACCTGAGAAGTGCAATTATTTCCCCATAATGGCACACCTTTGGAGTGTCTTATTGCTCTTATAAAATGGCAATTAAATATATGACTTAAAATGAATGAAAATAAAAAGAAAGTATTTTAAAAGGAAAAAAATTGACCTTACATTAAAATATGCTTCCATTTTAAAGGAAATTTCCGATATAAGGTATTAGGCTTCATAGCCCAATACCTTATATCATCCTGAGCTGACTGGTGGCAACATTTCAATTTAAAAGTGCTTACTTTTTGCTGTGGAAGGGATTGTAACTGGCGCCGAAGCTTCGGCCAGCCGATCCCTTCCAGCTTCCTGGTGCCCACGCTCCGCCCCCGAGTGGCACCTTCTATAAGGTATTGGGCATAACTTTAACTCTGAATACAAAAAAAATAGTCCTTATTCTGGTAACTGGGGGGTTCACTAAAAACATAACACATAATGAAAACTCTGTGTGCCACGCATTTTTAGAAGAACAACAATGTTACCTTGCATTTTAAGTAAAGCTACCAACTTTCTGAGGCCTAAAACTGGGACAGTCCACTGTGACCATGTTGTGCTGCTTGCTCTGGCCATGCCGCCCCACAGTAACACCAGTAGCAAACATCCAGATTAAAACAATACATCATTCTGCTGCAGCAAGTTCCAAATCATAATGTTCAGAAAGTTCATTAGAAGCAAAGCTGCGTAAAATTGAGATCAGACATTCAAGCTGCATGTAATGCTCCTCCTGACAGTCCCATCCAACCCGTTTATATTCACTTAGTTTGCTGAGCAAACTTCACTTCAGTGACTCCCACTGCCACACCAGATTGTTTTCACACACTTCCCCACAGTTGGTCAGGTCCGGGTACCTTAGTTCACTGCTGCTGGTCTCTTTTCTGTCTGGAGTCCCTCTGAGCTGCTGGCAAGTAGACGTCCACATGCACTTGTTTGCACTACTCCCCAGTCTAATCTAACAGGAAGGAACATGCTTTACTGGGCTCCCACTGACATGCTTACAGTGCAACCAGGGGTGCCAAGTTTTGAAAAAAAATTGTGGGTGCTTAGAATAATTATAAAAGGCCAGGGCCGGGGGTCTGGGGCCGCCTAGGTCCCCAGAAGCTACAGGATTTTTCATGCTTTGGGGTGCATTTTGGGGGTATTTTGATACACCTTAGAATAAATATGTCACCATCACAACTACTCCACTACAGAGGATGCAAGTCTCTTTAACTCCCTATTTCTGACCCCTCTGCTGTTGCCGAGTCTTTGAATTCCTATTTGCTACTAGTGTCCTACCTCTTATCCCTTCTTCTACCCCCTCCTCCTTTCCTGCCTTCTTCTCTTCTGTCATTTGTTGGACAGATGGACACTTCTGGACAGGACAGGAGGACTCTGACAGTGACAGGCTTTGCTAAGACTTGGCTCAACACACACACACACACACACACACAGTTACAGGCAGCCACAGACAGACCACTGCTGCCATATATTTATTTTATCCCCAAATCCTACTCACTTTAATTTTGCCACAGACCCCTCTTAAATCCGCTATCTGAGTGTGTTTCATTTTGTAGCTTTTAATATGGACAGATGGAAACTTCTCTGGACAGGAGGACTTTCCAACAGGCTTGGTTAAGGCTCATCTCACCCTGACCCTCACACACATGTGGTCACACAGAGGGACACATTTACCTTGTCATGGGCCTTATGCACAGCAGTAATCATGGGCTTCTCCAACACCACCCTGTCCCCCACAGAAATGGGCTGCCCCACAGAGAAGTACTGTTGACTCTGACTTTAAAGCAAAAATTCATAGTACTCTAAGATGCAGAAACAAACAAACTTTGTACACATAAAAGCATGCATTTCCATAGAGTTCTGATCTTTTATCTCCTTAGTTTATTACAGTGCCCCACATTAGAGGGCTAGTGTCTACATTGTCCCACATTTTGAGGGTTTATGTCCCATACATTTCAGTAATAACAGGTTGAGAAGTTATTTATTGCACTAGTCATAATTTCTGCACATCATGGGACACTTTTCTTGCTATGCTTGCTGTTACTGCAGGATCATACATTAGCCTGCCCCAAACCCACGATTAAATATTGAAATAAGGGAGCTGCTGTGCCTTCCAAGCCTTCTCTTCTGCTTTTCTTTTAACAAATAAGTCCATACTTTGCTTTCCTTGCTGCCTAATGCTTCCTTCCACATAGATAAAGTTCTCCTGGGACCCTGATAACTCTCACAGCCAGGTCAACTGTGTGCACTCCACACTACCCACAAATACCCATTCTTGGCCTCCGACTCAATGATCCCAAGTCCTGAGTAGCTGACAGACATAAGCAAAACTCGCCACCCTCACCCACCATATACTGGTTGGCTGGCTGCCCACACTATCCTAACCCAGGATAATGCTGCCTCACTGAGTGTCAGCCATGCCTACACCTCATGCCCTCACCCACTGACTGAATTCCACCCTCCACACAGCACTGACAACAACTTTGGCTGTGGCCTTGGTTTGGGTTGTACTCGCACTGACCTGATTCCATCTGGTCATCCTTCTTTGACCTGTCACCTCACTGGGCTTCTCCAGTCTCAGATCAACTCAGCCTCAACCACCCCATCCCTGGCTAAGTTCTGATCTCCTTCTTTCTACAGTGACATTATGGCACCAAAATCTGGGAAGGATGCACGATACAGTACAAAATCGCACCGCCAAACAAATGTCAGCAGTGCACAAAGACAACTGGAGCCAGGGAAGGGCATTGGAGGCAGGTGGTGGGTGGGGAGGGTTATCAGCATGCGTATGTTACATCAGTCAATCTGCGGTTCTGTCCTCCTGCCCTTGGAGACAACTTAAGTTCAACACTGGAAAAAATGTAAAGCAATGCTGTGCATAACTTGCATAAAATCAACACAGCTACCCAAAAAGGGCCCTCAGAAAACAAGGGCCCTTGCCCCTGTGCTCAAGCATAATTTGAATAACAGTAAATCCAGTCCTGGTCACTCAGGTTTAGGCAGCCACAGACACAGAGAGACCACACATTGTCTGCTGCCAAATTTTGTTTTTATCCCCCAGTTGTACTGTACTTTGGAACTTTCCTTTCTTTTTTTATATTTGTTTAGGTTATGCTGACAAGTTGACAACTCGTGATTGGACAGTCAGCAGCAGCCGCCCCCCCCCCGCCCGCTAGTCCATGCCCACAAGCTAGCTATTTGTTTATTTATTAGCTTTTGGTAACCGGCTATGAGCTGAGCCTGCCGTGTACACATAGTCGAATAACTGGGTTAATGAACAGTTGTTAAAAAATTACCCAGGCCACTTCAATATTCTTTTTTTTTCTAAGTGATTTTACAACTTTTTTTTCTGACTTAAACAGGAAAGAACATTTGCCGTGTCCCGCATGCGTCTCTTATTTACTCTGAGTCTGACTGCACCCCACACACTAACAACTCACTTGCTGCTGAACTGTAGGAAGGACTAGTCTGGCAGCTAGATCATGCCACAGGATTGGAGGAGGTCAGAGCTCGGAGGACACGCTGTTCCTGACCGCTAATGCACCACGACTGTCCCCGATGCTTGAAGATGCCAGCCAGTAAGCTGAGCCCGCCAACACACACACACCGCCGTCGCAGATGCAGTTGAGTTCCAAGACAGCGCACGGGCATGCACCTGTGCAGAGTGAGTGTACCGTACACATGCTATGTGGGATGTGAGAGAGACATGGAGTGTTTTGTTCGTTGTCGGCCGCTGGGTGGAGCCACTGCTAATGCCACTCATCCTAAAGGAAAAAATAATCATGAATGAGTGGACATTGTGGCTCTGGACTGGGCTGGTTGGGGTGACCAGAGGTGGGCTGAAAATTGAGGGTGCCCATTTTAACTTTGTGGGTGCTCAAGCACCTGAGCACCCGAGCTGTCGGCACCCCTGGGTGCAACACAGGCACAGGAGGGGTTGAAGTTGCAAACTGCTGTCCAGCCCGAGCAGCGCCACAGTGATGCTGAAATAACTGTCACTTACAGATTAGCAGGCAGCAAAAAAAAAAAGGGACAAAACTGGGACAGGTAAGCAAAAACCAGGACAAAAGTGACATTTTTCAGAACTTGTGGGGACACAGGGGCATGCTGCCTAAAATAGGGACTGTCCTGGGAAAATAGGGACTGTTGGTAGCTTTAATTTTAAGTCAGTTCAAGTACTATTTCTTAATGGAAATATGTTAAAAACTTTAAACCTGCCAGGTTGCCTTTTTGGGTGTGAGTGTGTGTGTGTGTGTGTGTGTGTGTGTGTGTGTTGTATGTGGGTGTGTGCGTGTGATAGATTTTACCTGAAAATACCCATGTATGATTTAAATTTATGTGCTTTTATAAACTTTAGTAATGTAGTTCAGCAGTTTGGATCTGCCTCTGCCCATGTAACTGTTTTCCCACCTTTTCTCTTTATTTATGAAATATTCTTGTCTACTTTCTTCATTCTGTTTTTTTTCTCTGTGTTTCCCCATATTCAAAATATGGAATGTTTACCATGGAGTACAGGGATACAAAATTCTGTTCCATTCCACTAGTAGAATGTTTCTCTCCTAACATACTGTACTCTCACACAGCAAAGGCCTCTTGTAGAGCCACAGACTCAGTTACCTTACTGCCAGGGAAAGCAGACGTGATTTTTCTGATGAACGGTTAAAGAAGGAAGATTTTTCATTGTTAGCAAAGAAACAGTTGTAATCAAAACTATGAACAATATTTAATGTTTGTTTTTTTGTATTATCTTTTTTTTACCTCCTCCCTACGTGCTCTACTCCAGCCTCTCCTTTGGGCTTGCCAGTGTTTGCTCTGGTCCATCTGCCCTCCGATCCTCTGGTCCCATATAGCAGCCGACCCCCAGGGTAACCCGGAGTAACCCTTCTCTGGATGGGGCTGCCCTCCTCCGAGGGGGAGTGCGCCAGCCAGGGGCAAGCCAGCACTACACTTGGCCCCGGGGTGCTGCTGGGATGGAGGACTCGGCAGGGACATGAATGGCATCAGAGAGCTGGGCAGCTGTCATCCGGCTTAGAGTGGGGCGGTATTTCTGCTTTTCTGGTGCGTCCCCGTCGTGCTTCTGTTGTGCTCCCGGTCTCCACCAGGGGCCGCCACAGTGCAACGTCAACCCACTACCCACCCCAGGAGAGGAGAGCAGTCCTATGGACGCTCGAACCTTCACCTTCCCCTGCCAGACTTCGGCATCCCGAGTCCATTCCCGAACCCGAGTCACTGGCGTGGGTCGAGGTAAGGCGCCAGCACCTCAGCCCTCTACTCCACTGGGCCAGCATTTAATGTTTCTGATTTGTTTATGTGTGCAAGTAGCGTGAGATGATCAGGGAAACTACATTTAATTAATTTGTTTTATTGTTAATTTAAGATGGTTTTATTTTTAGGGCCCAGATGAAGTGTTTTCAAGTGTAAATGTAGCAGCCATGTTTGTGATAGAAGATCAATTCTTGTTGTAGGGGGACTGATGGAAGGTAGTTCTGGTTGTAGGAGGGCTGATTTGCTCAATGTGTGATGTGGTTTAGGACTAGGATGACTGTGCAATATGCTGTAATATTGAACGGTCACCTGACTGGTTTTAACCAATTAAAGTCTCATGGTGTATAGGGAAGGTTTGTTCTGCTTGGATTTCCATGCCTACTGAAACCTTGTTGTACCACAGTTCAAAGGTCATGGAATCCGGTTGTACCCTTCTGTGGCACAGCAAGGTTCCAGTGGATGGGAAACCCTCAAGGCAGCTGGTGTTTTTTACAGCGCTGCAGCACAGCAATCTGTTTAACTTCTGAACTGAAACCACTTGCCTGCTATGAGAGTGCTGTGGAAACACTTCTCTTTTTTTAAAGAACTGGTGATACATTCAGGAGAACTTTAACAATACATAGTATTTAGGTACTGCCCAGCTTATATTTCCCATTAGTTCTATATTCCTCCTCCCCATTATTTAGTGGTGAGGTCATTTGCATGAAAACAGGATCTTTGCTCCTGAAGAGTTCATCTATTCCTGCTGCTTTCTCCCTACCTGAAGTCACAGAGCACTGCTTATGACCTCACAGTTACTCCCATGGCAACAGATAGTGATGTCACAACAGAGGATTATGACTTGAAGTAGGGAGTAAGCTATGGAGGCAGATGAACTCAAAATGAACTCTAAGGGACAGTGGTAACCTAGTCATACATATTTTTTAGTAATAAACTATGGGGAGGAAAACATTTCAAATATAAATGGAATGCAAGCAGAATTGTACCTAATCGTTATGTTTTTTAAAGTTTTCTTTGAAGCATCAGTAGCTCTATTATACAGTATGAAAAAATACTGGATGGGCAACCACATGCCCAATCAACCTGAACTGCTACCTCGAGTTTTTGATTACATCAGACCTCTTGAGCTTCACTCTTGAGGTTTGATGTAATCAGAACCCCTGTGTGGCAGCACAGACTGGTCATGCATGGTTGCCCAACCAGTATTCTCTATACAACGTATATATATTTTTTCATTCCTTCTTTTTTTCAACCATAAAGAATAAAAAGCTTACAAGAAAACAAGTAGAGGAATTTTATTGAAATATAACATACAACATACACAGCATAACATATATATTAATTCTAAAACAGTCTGATAAGAAAACAAAACCAATTTCCACCCACCAGATGAGTAGAGGGAGTCCCACAGTCGATAAAACAGTTCTGTATAACCCATGACCCATGACACATGTGGAAATGGCTGTCACAGCTCAGTGTAGCTTTCCTAGTCACAGATGACAAGTAAATCATTAATTTACCCAGGTGAGCCCAGCTGAGATGCAGCTTCTCATTTTCACTGGCGGTCTGCTTATGTCCATTTATACTCTACTGCCTCTGATGGACATCCAGTCTTCTTTTCCTGCCTCCCCCACCTCTGGAACAACCTCTCCCTCCCCATTCTCTCTGCCTCAACTCCCCCTCTCAACACCCTCCCCACAGGTCATTTTGCCCCTTGTGCCTGCAGCTAGCCTCATTTGTCCCGTCTTCTCTCCCGTCTTTCAAAGCCCACCTCAGGGATCATTTTGCCCCCTCCTGTGCCTGCAGATAGCCATAGTTGTCCCATCTCCTGCCCCCTTTTTTCTGCACCTGTTCTGCTGCTCCCCCCCTTGCCAGTCCTTTTCTGCCATTACAACCCTATCTATGCATTCTGTGCTACCCCATCACTCTTATGTAACTCTTATGTAACTGGGACGCTGTGTGACTTGCAGTTACTACCCCTGCCTTGTGGGTGATTCAAGGCTGAGTGGCTTGAGCTCTGTTTATGATGGAAGAGGGGGGTTCTTTCCCAAGTAAAATTAGTTTGCGCAGTGCCTCCACCCAGAGTTATAATATAGTGGGCCATCTATCTGTCTGGTACAACCCCCTGGGATGCTGTACCTCCCCTTGCAGTCACCCCACACAGGAAATACCATAAACCAATGCTGTACTTAACTCTGCATGCAGGTAATAATTATCACTAATAATACGCTCACAAGACAGGTTTCAAAAAATAAGACCACATAGTTTATTAAACAGAGAAGGTACAGGGTAGAGTACATGGGATGTAGGGAAGCAACAAAGCAGAATATTTAGTATGCAACATTAATATCAGTCCCAATTGCAACAGTAATAATGGTGCCCATACCCCACCAACAACACAGTAGTTTCCCCACCTCCCCACTGGTACCAGTGCCCCTAAAGTCAGTCTGGGTACCCAGGTGGTTTATGGTGCAGCCCTGAATGGCGCAGCTGGGTGGCCGGCATTGCTGCACTTTTTAAATAGAGAACTTTTCAGGCACGTACGCTGGTCAGAAAATGGGAGGGGGTTCGTTTTTGGCCAAGGTTGAACTTCGGGCAGGACAACGTGCTGACATGCGAGGGTATGAATAAGAGCAAGAGGGGTTTAATTTAAGTGTCCAGAAAAAATGGTGGCGGCCTGTGCTGTTTAAAGAAGTCATTAATACTGTGTGCAGTCAGGATATTTTATTACAAAGTGACTCTAATTGGAAATTATATTGAAATCCTGTATTATTATATTGATTACATTCAAGGTTTTTTGACCATAAGCACTTTAAACAACAAATTCCCCATTGCTTTCATTTTGGAAGCACTTGATTTGGTGCTAGCACATAACTACTTCAAATTATTCAATGGGGAATGCTAGCTACAGTGGAATGGCAGTGGGTTCCTCTATGACACCTTCATTTTTCGTAATCTGTTCCTGGTTACTGGGAAGAAAAATATGTATTTAACAACAGCTATGCACAACCCACACAAAGATTACATCAAAAATAGCACCATTAAATTGATGAATCATGTGCTCTGTGTGTAGGATGGGATGGAACAAGAGGCCACTCAATTCTGCATGGCAACGAGTAACTCAATCTCGGATTCACCTCAGGAAACAGATTTTCCGACACACTCAGGGTGAGAATAACCTTATCTCCAAAAAGTTATATTTTAAAACAGATACGCTTGGTCCATCCTTTAATTTTTACTCTTTTCTGTGATCAAGTTAGCAACAATCATTTGCTGACTGCAATGAATGGCAAGCGGTCCAAGTGTTGAGGCTTAAATACAGCACAGTTGTACCTCAGGTAGTGTGTTCTTTTACCTGCCTTGAAGTTGAAAAAACAGGATTCATTTCAGCAGTAATTGTAGACTGAGCTCAAAGAAAAGCTTATTATCAACTGGACCATCAATGTCACAGCAAACACTGTGCGATCTACAGCCAGTGGAAGGCAGATTGACGTTATTCTTGATGTCACAGTGGGCATTTGGTGGCAAGTGAAGCCATCTGCATGACTGACACCACAGGGAGCCAACACTCTTGAGTCCATCCCTGTAACTGCTCTGAGTCTGCACCTGTAACTGCCCCCATCAACTTTTGGGTTTTAAAACTTAGAAATTAAAAAAAATGAATAAATATAATAATAAAAATTTAAGACTGGCCAAGCAGAACCCACTGTATCTTGCGGGGGGTTCATCCGAACCCCCCCCCCCCAGTGTACGGGCCTGACTTTTGAATGAACTTCATGTAACGCCACAGATCAAGGTAGGCCCTGTGGTTACTCATGGTTCAGTAGCACAATCTCGCAGGGTCTGATAAACAGCAACAGTGTCAGTAAGTCGAGCTGGGGGCCATGAGCTATACAAGCAGGTTGCCAGCTTTCTTGATGGTGGCAGAATTCTGGCAGCTTGTTTATGGATGCTGGAGTAGACCAGTACTGGGAACCAGGGCTACACACCTACCCCACATGTCCAGACTTCTAGCCCTAGATGATGGGTAATGCCTGACTGTAGTACTACCTGGCCGATTCCCCAGACTATCCTCTGCTGGGAAGATTCTCATCCTGGAACAACTCTTCTTACTTCATACCGGATTCCCCAGGCAAAGGGAATTTTCTGGAGTTATCTCTAGCTGGTAGCCCAAAAAGCACTTCAGGCCTTTGGAAGAAATCATTACAGCCCTTCTCACAAGCTGAGGACTTCACTCAGATGCTGCAGCGTGTTAACTACAGTTGGCTCTTCACATTCCTGCTTTGGTTTTTTCAGCTTTTGGAAAATCGATCAGGCTTCCCTTGGCTGTTTAGCTATGAAAACCCCAGGTAAGCCTCCAAACTTCTTTCAGAGATCACAGCAGAGCTTCCTTTCCCTTTGGAAGCTCCCAGAGAACTTCCTTGACTCTGGTCCACAAAACATCACTTTAATTCTGAAACAGCTTCTTCCAGAAATTGGAAGGCAAGGAGGAGCACCTCCTGGGCTGGTTGCTGTGGAAGCCCCAGGCAGGTCTTCTACCTCTCTCAGGAGCAACAATCTGAGCCCCCCTCCCTCTTGGGGAGCGCCAGCAGAACTGAACCCAGCTAAATCTGTCCTCAGGGTTTGGTGAGATCAGTGCACCATCTGATTGGTTGATACAGCTGTCCAACTGCAGGAATTAATATGGATAAGGCCCATTCGATGCCTGATTGGTTGCAGAAAAAGGTGCCAATGCATAGTCCTTGCTTTTTCCCAGAAGTCCCTTTGCTAAGTCCTCCAGGGCTCCTAGGATTCTGATTGACTGCATGGCGGGTCAAAGGTGGCAGATATGGCTGCTGCGGTTCTGTTTAAAGGCAGTTTACACAAAGTCCCCACTTTAAATCTCTCCTGCAGGCAAACTAAACAGTTTTGATTAATAAACGCCCCATAGTCCATTAGCTGCCCCTCTGCCTTATTGCCCGGTGACAGAGCAAGGTTTTGGCAGAGACACCCCCTGCCTGTCAGAGGCGCCATAGCGCTGTCCCCCTAGGCAGCAGGCAGGGCTCCTTTCACATAGCAGCCTCAGCTGCTTCTTAAAGGTATACCGTTTAAAAGTGCCTTTTGCAGAGTCTTATTTCTTTACTTTTCTTGGCCCCTCCAGTGTGCCTCCGAACCCCTTTGCTGTCTTTGATATCCTGGGGGCTAGAGCACACAAAGGGGAAACTGAGCCAGAGTTGCAAGAGCAGCTTTAAACCTAGGCACCACAGTGCAGTTGAAGAAGGTGAGCTGACCTGCTAGCTCTCAAATTCAAGCAGGATCCATCTTGAATGTGCGCACACTGAGCTGCGTGCTGATCGGCGAACTGCCGAGCGGGCAGTTTCCTTTCAAACTCGCTCCTCTGGTCCCCCACAGGATTCAGGCACACTGGGGCCAGCAGGAGCATTACAGGGGTACCCAACGGACCCGGACTGGCAGGCCAGGTGGCTGGGAAGCAAATTAAGGTAAGCCCCACACGGGGGGAGGGGGTTGCAGTTACTTTACGTTAACTGTAGGGCACTTTTTTATTTATTAGTTGTTTTTTTGTAATATTATTATATTCACAAATAATTTCAGGGAATAATTAAGCAGTAAACCACGACAGGGTGTGGGTTGTGCTGGGATTTACCCACACCTGGTGTGGTTTGGTCATGAGGCTGCAGGCTGGGTGAGTAAACCACACCAGAAGTGGGTAAATGCCAGCATTAACCACATCCTGGAGTGGTTTATTGCAGTGGAAGTTAAGGATTCAAAAAAAGTTAAAAATGTGTGTTTTATTGATTTTTAAGTGTGGTTACCTTCCTCTGTAGATAGATTAGTCCCCTGTTGCTAGATAGAATATATTTCTTGGAGGTCTCCTGTCCACCTCATAATCCAGCCATTAATGTGATCCCTGTTGTTCCTTGCAGTTCACCAGTGGTTGAGATTGTACCTCAGGGCAGAGCCTTTCCTACTCTGTTGTGAATTTACCAGATCTCCCACCTTGCTGTGAGCTTTGGGTTCACACAGTTCGCACATACTACCAGCTACATGATATTGCATTATTGGTTCAGCTGGTGTGCAGGAGGCATCACCGCTGTAGGGGCTTTCCCACAGGCAATCCTGGCTGACAGCCACCCCTAGTCTGGGTGCATTACATCAACCAGCTCTGTGCACTCACCCTACTGTGTGCTGGGCACTGATGTGACAGCGTGTACCTCAGCCTGCCCGCACAGAGGTTGGCAATCACTCAAAACCCTCTTTTGAGACAGCATCTTCTAATTTCCTTCCTGACGTGGGACTCTCCTTAGAAATAACAGGAATATCTCCTATCTGGGTCATTTGCTTTGTCACTTTCACCAGGTCTGTCACCACCTTCAGCACAGCTGGCAGCTTCTCTTGGGAACAGGACCATAATCCCCCCCCCCCATCAAAATGTGAACACCCATCTTCAGTTGGACCCTCTGTGCACCTCAAGGTCACCAGGAATCTCCCTTAAGGTGGAGCTGCTGAGAGTACCCACACCCTCCTGGTGTCTCCCTTCCACTCCCATGGGAATTAATGGCCTTCAGACTCCAAATCCCTAGAGTTATCACCAGTGTCCTGGTGCCTGCCCCTGGAGGCTACCAGATGATGAGAAAATGAGTTCAGTGCTTCTTACACACACTGGAGCCACAGACAGCTCTTCAAGTTAGAGGGCTCTTGCCTCCTCAGGTGGCATGGTAAGTGACCTAATGCAGTGATGCCTGAAGGCAGACCTGTAAGCCATGACCCCCTGTCTGTCAGAGACTCCATATTAGTAGGCTCTGTGGTCTGGCATTTTAGTAAACAAATGTTCTCCCTCTGCTGACCGGAGAGGGGAGCTGTTCTCGTGATCCTGAGGATGCGCTTCCTGTCCCTCCAAGCCATGGCACCAGGCAGGCACCTTACTTCAGTTTTCCCTGCTCCCCCCAGTTCTATCCCCCTAATAACTGAGTCCCCCAGCAGGAGCTGCTTCCTTTCCCTGTGGTGTCCTCTGCTTCCTTCCTGTGGGCCTCCCTTGTGACAGTTGTCCTCAACCTCCTTAGTCTCCTCTGCGGGTGCATCCATAGGGATGTGTTGTAAGAATTAGTTAAGGATGTTATCCTAGTTTAATAAAGTCTCTTAGATGCCTGATCAGTTACGTGATCAGATGTCTACTCAGAGGACTGTGTAGTACACATGTAGACTATATATGTATGTATTGCACGCATTGAATTTTTTATTGAAAATTAATAAAATATAAATTCTGAGTAGTACATGTATGTAGACTATATATGTATATATTTATATATGTATTGCACTGATTTTTTTATAGAAAATTAATAAAATATTAAGTCTATGTAGTACATGTATGTAGACTATATTATGTATGTATTTTACGCATTGAATTTTTATTGAAAATTAATAAAAATTAAATAACAAAAGTGTGTGCGATCCGAAAAACACAACAGGAGGTGGACAAAAAGCAGCAAAAGGACCCTGATGAAGGTCAAGGCAGCACCAAAGCTGTCACACCTGAGGCCACCAGCAATCTGCCATCTTTAGAGACTGTTCTTTCTGCACTGAGCGAAATGGACTGCAAGGGTAGCCAAATATTAGAGAGGATGGGAACCCAGGATTTAAAAATTAAACAGGCAACTTCAGTGGTGAAAGAAATGGATGAATGTTCACAAAACATTGTTGGGACGAAAGCCACGCTAATGTGGGAGGATTGTCATCTTTGTTTCTGCTTTGAAGCACTGGAGAATGGGGCTAGGGTGGCTCACATGTGAAGGAGCTGCAGGTGACACATTCTTGCCTTTTTGAGGATCTGAGTCTCCCTTCAGCTCTGAATCCACCAGAGGATTGGGATGATGGAGCATTTAAAACTGGCTTACCAGGTAAATCCAAGGAGGCATGGATCCTCTTCTAACATGGCTTGGACTGTTTTGATTGTGATAATTGGGAATGGAGATCCACAACACTTTGCCGTCTGTGGCCTGCACTCTTCAAAGGCTCCTCCCTGGAGACCAAGAAGTAAGATTGTACCCAGACTGGTCTTATGTAATGCAAAGAAATACAAAGTCACACATGCTCCCATAATGCAAAGCATCATGGACTGCATATGCAAATCACCACAGAATATTATGCTGGTTCAACTTTAAGCAAAAATGCATGGTGCCGAAAGGCCTCTCACACAGTTTACAAAGGGTGCCAACAGAAGACATAGATACATGTTTCGTCCTACCAGGACTCATCAGTATGCCTCATCTGTTTGACACCCCAGTGGAATGAACCAGCTACCCTAAGATGGTCTATCTGGGTTATGTTGTGGCGAACCCAATTAAAACAAAAAACAAGTTATGTAACGCAGGTTCACCAGAAGCAGTTTGATGCTGTCCAAAACCAAGTGCGTGCACTGAGAATAGCTCCCTTACTGATAGCCCTAGCACATCTTAGGACAACACGAGGGCGGAATGGGAGAGAGGGGCATTCCAATGCACAGACCCAAAGGATGTGGGCTTCTGGGTTACCAAAAGTTTAAAACTGTTGCAGAATACTATCCCGGTGCACTGCAAGAAATGGATTCCTTTTAGAGAGAACTGTAACTGCCAACTACATATGTTCAGTTCCCTATCCACACTTAGGCAGCCTTCCACTGTGCATGCTCACCGGAACAGACTGATTCCACTCCTCTTACCACCCAACTATGTGGTCCTTCGGCTCCACCCCCTTGCCTTTGCACACAGATCTTTTCTTCTGCTGGAAGGAACAGGTCTCCTCCATCACAGCTCCTGTTAGTAAATTAGGATGCTGCTAGATTTTTTTAGACTTATTAGCAGTTTTTCTAAGTTTTGCTTCAAGTTGTAGACTCAGTTCATTATCCTCACCATTGGTTTCCTGCAATGTTGTCGTAGTTTGCCATGGAATAGAAGAAGAAACCAGGATTCAAGAGGTGCATTTTGTGCAGGTACCCGATGTCCCTCGCTGATGGACATGATGCCTGCATGTATTGTTTGGGCCTGGGCTGTGACATGGCACATTGGTCCTGTGTCAGGTTATGCACTCATCGGCATTCCAGGAGTACCATCTACAGATTCTCCAGGGCAAACCAGTGACAGTGTGCATGCAGTCCATGGGATCAGTTGGACAGTTACAAGCCCAAGAAGTGGAAAGGGCCAGTGAATGTTCCAATCCTGACCCTTCTGTCAGTGAAAGAGGAGAATGTGCTAGATCTGCCAACTCCTCTGGAGGATGTAGGGTTTAACAGCTTTCTTTTGTCGCTCTACTCTTTTGAAGATGAGTCTCTGGCTCGACACCAAATGCTCAAAAATAAGAGTCTGTGCCAGGCGTGAGATTGCTGTTGGTCAAGGGTCAGATGGTGCATGTGGTCAGTTGAGTAAAGTAAAGTAAAACTTTATTTTTAAAGCGCTTTTCAAAGCCAAAGCGCTGTACAAACACATTAAAACAAACAAATTAAACAGTCATATTTAAAATCATTCAGAATAAGCTTTAAAAAATAGATAAGTTTTGAGCTTAGATTTAAAACTTGAGACAGTCAGGCATTCTCTTATCCGACGAGGTAGAGAATTCCACAGGGAAGGGGCAGCATAAGAAAACGCATGTGCCCCAGATGTCTTTAACTGAACCCTGGGAATCTCTAGCAATCCCTCATCAGCGGATCGGAATGAGTGGGAGGGGCAGTAGGGAGTAAGAAGATCTTGCAAGTACTGGGGTCCCTGTTCATGTAGGGCTTTATAGGTCAGCAACCCGACCTTAAAGGTGATTAGCCACTGAACCGGCAGCCAGTGCAGTCTGCGCAGCACAGGCGTAATATGACTTGACCTAGACGTACCAGTCAGAAGCCTGGCTGCCACGTTCTTCACTAGCTGCAAGCGGCGGATATCAACCCTAGGTAAAGGGCATTGCAGTAATCAAGGCAGGAGGCGACAAAGGCATGGACCAATATGATAATATGAGGGAGGCTGAACTGCCCATGGAGCCTGTCGGTCTTCTCTATTCTGTCAGAGCAGCTGACTGTATCGACAGTGGTTGATCTAGCAGTCGACCCCGTCGAGGATAAGTTCTTTAAAAGAGATTCATCTCTTTCTCTCTCTCTTGGACCTGGTGCTGACCACAGCCCAGCCCAGGCAGGGTGACTCTCGTCTGACTTAGCTCTGTTGGTCTCCCTACCAATTCAACAACCCCTGGTCGTTCTGACCCCAGTGCTGCCTCCTGCTCACCCAGTACCCAAGGTAACTTTTTTTTTAAATTTGTTTTTATTCATTTTAGCTTGAACAAGCCATTGGCAATACAGTTAATGGCAACAAGATCACATGTATCACATACAGCGGTGATAGTTAAACATTTGCTAGCATCAGTATAAATGCAGTCTTTTAAATACTGATACCTTACACAGGTTACTTGCATAAGTCCATAAAGCCCACCCTCAGACAAACTTATCTACAAAGTGCAGAAGGCTAGCCATGCTAAGACCTGTGGGAGAAAAGCGTATAACAGGGAGAACAATATACTCTAGATATGGCTGTAACAGCCATTGTTCCCAAAACTGTAAGTTAGGCATTGTATGGGTTTTGATCAGTACTTCCAAGTGTTACAATAAAAATAGTAATAAAAAAACATTCAAACATCAACCTTGGTCAGTGTCATCGAGGCACAGGTCAGGAAGCATAGGAAAAACCAGGAGCAGTTGTAGAATTCGCAAGAAGTATTTATTTGTACTAGCAGTAACAAAAAAAAATAAACTTGTTCCGTATAACTATTTACAAAGGCAGAATAAATAGAGAAGATCCATTGGAGTTTTCCTTCAATCTCTGTGTGTCTTGCAAGAAATTGCAGCTTTGTTTTTATAAAGTCCTTGCAACCCCCCTTCTTAACAAGCATCCTGTTTTTTTTTCTAAAATGTTCTTATAAATATCAGGCATGTGCAGCTAGAACACAGTGTCTCAGAACCGAGGCTCCTTTCCCCACAGCTTCTGCAAAAGGCTTGAAAATTGCATTTCAGGTTAACCCCTTGAGTTCCCAATAACTTTTTGCAATCATCTCAAACTATAATTACTGTATATGCATTTCAACAGTGACACTATATAATTTCTAAACAAAGGGATCCCAATATCAGTTACACTTCCACATAATGATTTGCATTTATTTTTATACCAGCAGATATGCAAGGGAGGAAAAGACGGAACAGCAAGGGGAAGACTGAGAGAGAGAGGTAAACAATTGCGATGCCATCGGGTGATCAAATCTTAGGTCTCACAGGAAAATTTGGTTGTGCAACCAGTCAGACAAGAGACAGGAAAGAAAAGAACAGAACAGATCCCTGCATTCAAACTCTTTCTCCATAACAACTGGGATAGGGTCCTGTTCAACCCTGTCACAGTCAGTACAAATGTGACTCCAAAGCAAACTGCTCAAACTCATAGTATTAGTGGAGTGGTGAGGTTTCATACTAGAAATAGGAATCAAGGAAGATTATTTGGTTACTCTTTAAGTGTCCGTTTCAATGTAACTAATCATTAATTGCATTTAACAAGATAATTGCATGGGAGTTACAGGTTTGCTGCATGCAACTACATTGCAATTATAATGTAGTTACAGTGTGGTTACACTGTAACTGCAGTGTAGTTAAGTGACACTTAAAGTGTAACCAATTATTACAGCAACCCAGAATAGAAAGTGTTCATAAGTCCCAAAAACAAAATCTCCTCCTACAAATACGGTGTTCACGCTTCTTTCCATGTGCTTCAGGAACTATGTACCTCGTGGCTGATGCCATTTTAAAATAAATTCCTACACTAACCATACCTAATTTAATCACACATGTAGTCACCCGAGTATGGGCACACTTACAAATAATAAGGAATATAGCATTGGAAAGATAACCTACCCATGCATCCCTAACCCAGTCTAGCAAAAAGGCATGAAACTTGCAGACATTTACCAATCCTTCTCTGGGTAGTTCATGTAGCCAGGTTTCATTTCCCCTTCTCCAAGTCCTCTTCTTCTTGTTTTTCCCGGGAAGCCCCACTGTGAAATTCAGCAACAGTCTGTTTTTTGTAATTAGTATATTTTATTGAAGTTTTTCAATTATGACATATACAAAACATTACAAGACTTGCAATACTAATTATGCCTACTACACAGGACATAGGCACCCTCCTATATAGCCATACTTCAAAGATGTGCAGAACTAATTACTGTCATTAAACTTATAGTTCATTCTACTTATAGTAAGGCAGAGATTATGTGCCATGACTTCTCTATACATTACATTCAACTGTTTACCGCAATGTATGGATTTTTCCCCATCTTTTTTGGTACATATGATATCTGTTGTTAGCACTTGCCATAATTTTCTCGATCTCTATTGCATTCAGGATATCTTTGTGCCATTCTTTATAGGAAGGCACTTCTGAATCCATCCAGTCTCTCATAGTAACTCTTTTTGCAGTGAGTGAGATAAGGGCCATGTGGTTGTTTTGTGCCCCTGACAGGTATTTACCATAGTTAACCAGAATGCAAATCTCGGGGGGTTAATGCTTCATCTAGACTCAGAAGTGGGTCAAGCCTACTTTTGATGCCCCTCCCAAAGAGGTTTTGCTTTTACACATTCCCATAATATGTGGAAGAGATTATCTTTATGCCCTCCACATCTAGTACAATTTTTGTTCAACCCGCTTTTTAGCTTCTTCTGGATTGCTGAATTGTAATGTTTTCCCCTGTATGTTATACAGAGTCTTGCAGGAGACAACAGTAAGTGTCCTTCCCTAAGTCCTCAGAGCTGCTGCCACAGCGGATCAAACATTTTGGGGTGGCTCTGTGTGGCAAAAAAAACAATCTGGGAATATCTTAACTTGGAAACAGAATCTGTCGGCAGGTAAGGACCATACAACTCACCTAGTCTGCCTGTTTCCCTACTTGGTTTGGCAATCCCTACTCTTATCTGGACTGCATTTCCCCCTCTGTGCTGTACAGCAGAGTGCATTTCCTGATTGTTGATGTTCAGGGGATAGTGGGTTCTCACCCATTGCAGGACAATGTCCCGGGTTTCAGGGCTTGCCGTGACAAGAAGAATTGTGCAAGAGTCTTCCCTGCTCTCTTGAGCCCTCCTAAAATTAACTCCGTAAACTTGCTTCAATAAATCTGGATCTGGTCTCAAATCCTTTGGCATTTCAGCCACTGCTACAGAAACCCCAGTAAGTTTTCACCCCCTTTGCCTTCTTGTAAACCCACCAGCTGAAGGTTTCTCATGACCTGTTAGTGTTTTCAAGGGTTTTGATGCATGCTCTTAAATAATTTGCTTCGGAGGTAATTCTGGCAAAGGTGTCCTGCATCCTCTATGATCTGTTGTCTGCCTCAGTAGCCATCTGTTTGACTCCATCAGTTTTGATGTCTTGAGCACTTACTCTGTCCCGTACCTTTTCAATGTTATGGTCCATTTTCTGCATGGCTTTCAGAACTGTATCCTGGGGCAGCGGATCCCCCCACCTGAGCCAGCAACAATGCATCTACTGGTCCTTGTTGGGCCTGCTGCTGTTGCTGCATGTTGTTTTTGTTAGGATCCCCCAGGTGAGTTCTCAGAGCGTCCCATTGTCAGTGTTAGTTGTCTTGGTGGGATGAGAGGTGTTGAATTGGGCTAGCAGATATATTTTTTCTTAACAGACTTATGGTACTCTGTTTGTGTGGCTGCCAGGAGACTGGCAAGTGAGGGAGGGGATCCTGTTTTAGTACATTTTCTCTCTCTCTATATATATATATATATACATACTGTATATATAGCGAGAGAGAGATATTTCAGTTACTGACCAGCTATCCATCTTGTACAGGGATATACCCTGTTCACTGGGATATCCCCTGATCAGGCCAAGAAAACCTGGCTGTGTTATAGACCACAGCTTTCTCTCATGTTTTCCCCTCACTTCCCCTTTTCTTCTCAGGAAGGGGTGATGCCTGAATTGGCCACACACATGCACTGCTTCCCATGGGGGCAGGGGCATGCTTCCTCACTTGACTGCAAGGGTTGCTATAATGGCGGAGCCCACTGCCAGCCCTCCTCGACTGAGATGTACTATGGGGTGGAACTTGTCTCAACCTGAACGTGACTCACCGAGTTCGCTCCCAAACCTGAATCATCTACATGGCAGCGCAAAACGCTGCTGCTGGGCCGTCGAGCTAGCCTCAGGTAGAGTTAAGTTAATGTTAATTTTGATCATTTTTACATGTTCCTGATCATAAATCTGGATGATTTAAAAAAATTATGCTTATTCAACATGTTCTAAAGTTACTTTTGTCTCCCTGATTGGAGATATGTAACTGTTTAATTCATTGTATGTTAGAACTCGTTCCTGTGCTCATAGATTGGCAGAAAAAGGATGCTGTGATGTGTAATTTGGGACCCAACTGGCCATTTTAAAAACGTGAGTTTGCTTCAGGCAAGAAGGAAGATTGCTTTAACATACTGTGGATAGATTCCAAGCCATGGGTTACATGAAAACCACTAAATGCTTTTCAGTTTATTTCTCTTCGGGGGAATTTATATGTACCATAATGTACATTCCTCAGAACGGTATCAAGTATGAAAGGGGCAGAGGTCTTTACTAAACTTTAAACATTGGCAAGGAAGAGAAAGAACTGCAGATCAAGTAGGGTCTGCAGTGATATTGTAGGTAGGGAAAAATGAACAGACTGGGTGGGCCAAGTGGGCCTTATCTGCTGTCAAATCCTATGTTTCTGTGTTTCTGTTGGCCTTATTGGGACATAGAATGATGTAATGTTTAATTTTTTTTTTTTTTTAATTTTTGTCTTTGGTAACCAGGTAAGGCCTACTAGGCACAAGTGTCTGTTTTCAGGGGTGACCCGAGACCACTGGGGGGGGGGGTGTCCATGTCATAACAGCGAACCATTTTGCACTCGCAAAAGAGTGAGTAAACCTGAACGAAAACCAATGCAGCACATCACACTAAACCCTGAACACAAACTTGGCGCACATGGAAAATAATGTTTAATGCGGGGGGCATAGCCCCCCGCACTCTCCATACTTAAATAATCATCTCCGAGGGGGGCAGAAACTGGAGGAAAGAAGATGGACTGCCAATGGCAAATGTTTACAAAAAAAAAACCAAACACCCTCAAACGACAAAAAAATTTACCTGCATGCAGTCCCAAACCCAGGACCACCAGCTTTTCGGATGGTGTCCCAACCCGCTATGCTAGGTGGGTAGCTTGGCAGCATCACACGCCACATCCTGATTTAACCCATCCCACTTCTTTCCTTCCTCCCCCTTTCCATTGCTATTCCTTCCCCTCACCGTTTTTCTCTTCCTCCCTCACTAATACCTCCCTTTGCTCTCCATTAGCTGTCGCTCATCCTGAAAGCGACCAAAATGAGCCGCTCATTTTGGTTCACTCATATGATGTGATACCCACTGGGGTGGTTAAGTGACTTGCTCAGAGTCACACTGTATGCAAGTGGAGGTTGTGGGAATCAAACCCAGGTCTGCTGGTCGTACCAAACTCATTCATAGCTCGTTACTCTAATCTCTAGGCAATACTGCCTAATGTGTAAGTGTATTGTTTAATGTATTGTGCTACACTTATGTGTACTGTAGTTGGTGTAACTATTAAGCAGAAAATGTAAAAATAAGACAGATTCTCAGGTCGCTGTGGGTTGGCCAGAGTTGGAGAGGATTGAGTGTCCGCACACTGCTCTTCTCTCCTGGTGGTGGGGGAACCTGCCACACCGCTGCTACACTGCCACCATGTAGAGGTGTGGTGGTAGCAGTGGTAGCGCCACAGTGTAGGGGGAACTGGCCAGCAGCTGGCGAATAATACATGTACACCACTGTGTACACTACCATAGCATCATTATGCCAAACAGCCGAGGGAGAAAACAGGAAAATCAGGGGCTGAGCCTTGCAAAGCCTCGCTTTGATGCACACCATCACCCTGGGACCCTGCCAACATCTGGGTAGTGCTCTGGGTAGGGGGAGGATGGCATTCCCCTGCCTGGCTCCACCGTGGGGTGCAGGCTGTAGGAGACTTAGGCAGGCAAGTCCTGGGGGGAAGCATTGCTGGTCAGAGAGGCAGTTAAGGCCTGAGAGCCCTCTAGCACCTGAGGGAAGAAAAAGCTGTATACAAAACAAAATAATAAAAAAATAAGACAGTTTCTAATGCGATGTGACTGCGTTTGGTATGAATTACTTGGTTAATGGCTGCTGCATGTATGCAACATACAGTTCCTGCATTGGCGGTAAAAAGTACTGCTTTGTAAAGTGCTTTGGGATACAGTGTGCATGAAAGGTGCTGTAGAAAACCTAATTCTAGTCTACTGAATTAAAGGCTGTCTGGTGTTTAGAAGGCATGCTCCACAAATGTGTCACTGTACTCCTGACTTGTTCCACAGTGGGTGGGTCTCTTGGGCTCCTAGAATCTAGTCAGAGTACGTATCTTGGGGCTGGGCCACTGAGTTTGCAGTCTGGCTACCATATAAGGAGACAAATATTTCTGCCTGTGTGCAATTATGTCTCTCAATGTAGTAGTCTTGGGTTACAATGGTAGAAGAGAGTGGGGGAAGGTATAACGGAAGATAAAAAAGCCACATGTCAGCGTCCATAGGTGAGTCTGTTCACAAGTTTGTTTCTCTTTTTAATTAAATTGTTCTTATCAAAAAGGAAGCGCAAATGCTATATGACATTCCAATTTCCCTTAGGATCAACAGGCCCCCTTTATAACAAAGCTGGAAATTATTCCCCTCCACCCTTGTGGAGAGGGTGAGTAAAAGGATTGCAGAGGGTAGGAGCTGATGGTCACGTGGCTTGCAACCTAAAAAAACTGCAGGCCAATATAAAATCCCTGCTAGCCACTGGCAAGGGAATTTACAGCTATGTAACTTAGCGGGGGGGGGGGTGGTAGCCTTTTATGTTTTCTTCTTTTTTGTTGTACTGCTTAAGATTTTGGAGGCCTTCCAATTTCAAGAATCTGTATGAACTTCCAGTTTCACCAGATGGTGATCTATAGGGTAAAGCCCTGAACTTTGAAACTGGAGATTGCAGGTTCAAATCCCGCCACGGCCACTGACTCATTGTGCGAACCATGAGCAAGTCACATGACCTCTCTGTACTTCAGTCCCTCACTACTGCAAAAATGGATAAAAGCAAGTCCACCCTGCTGCCCCACTGAAAACCAAGATGCACTTGAATTCTGTGTCCCTTACAGTTAGTTACTCTGCTAAGGGCCAGCTTCTGAGTCTGATCTGCATTCATGGAGTGGTGCTTGTGTGGGCGTGCGGTGCACAGGAAGGTCCCACTCCACACATCCACTGCCTCTTTATGTATGCCACTTTCACATCCAATCCCTTGACACTGGCAGTAGGGTTGGGGGAGAGCACAGGAGCTGAGGCAGGCATGTGCCCAATTTCCAAGCAAACCACTGCATTGTGAATGGCCAGCAGAGGGGACAGAGGCTACCATTCTCTAAAGGCCACAGTAGTAGTTACCTACTCCTCTCTACTACAGGACATGCTCTGCCACCCGGTTGGCATCCAGACCACCCTTCCCAGCCCTCAAAGCCTGTTTGGAGGTCTGTGGGCCATAGCGGCACCATCCGAATGGGGATATGGCAGTCCCTGGAGGACTGCTGTATTCGGCCAGCCCATACTTGGTTTGGAGCCAGGGATCAACTACGGAGCTGGTCCAGGCATCTGATTAGATGCCACGTGTCCAGCATAGCACCTGCTCCTAACCTTCTCTTCATCCCCTCCACACGGCAGTCTGTGCACAGGTCCAGGGTGGGCTGGGAATTGTGGATGCTGACAAGTGCCCTGGCACACACAGGTGCTGGTCAAGGCACCCCAAATATGTGCAGTTCATACATACTTGGGGTGCCTTTGTGGGTTTATAAGCTACCACTAGCCAAATGCATTTTGATAAGCATTTCTGTATTTAGCTACAAATAACACTGTTTAAGTAGTGTGCCACAGGGTTGAGGTGCTCAAGTCCCCAGTAGGACATGGGTCGACCAATATTTTACCCCCTTGCCCCTCAGTTGTTCAGTCAAGGAGCAGTATTGGTATCAGCTGAACTGTTAGACACAGTTATTGACACACATCAAGAAAAAGAGGCAGAGTTCAATGCTCCTGTTGCAAAATTGTCTAAAATTCGTCTTACAGCAAGTTGTAACAGGTCAGTCTGAAGAAGCAGGCACAAGCCAGCATACCTCTCGACTGTCCCTGACTAGGAGGGACGTCCCTCATTTTATCCCTCAGACTTGCTGTGTCCCTCATCAGCCCCTTATGGGAAAAGTGCTGTGCACACAGACAGTGTGCTGTAAATTCAGACTTTAATGCAGAAATGTATATAATATTCTTAGTTGTTAACTCAAAAATATAGTTGGTACAAGTAAGCACAGTGGGGTCCACAGTGTTCTGAGACTGTATCTCCATGTTTGCGGATGTGTCCCTCCTTATGAGAGTCACTGTCCCTCACTGTCACTCATTTTGAGTATCAGTGTTCCTCATTTCAGTGACAAAAAGTTTAGAGGTATGCAAGCCAGGTCCTCACTGGCTGGTCCTCATCCTCCATCTTTATATAAATGTTTATTATGGAGTGGTGGTTCAGTGTTTAGCACTTTGTTTTTGTTAACACTATAGTAACACTCGTTACAGATGGTATGTTAAATATTGTGATTTGTTGTATTTTTGCTGTTTTTGTTGCTGCACTGTTTCAGTAATTTTGGATGTAATCATGTTTCTAGATTTATAAGTGTAATAACCCCCTTCCTTACAGTAGAAGGAGGTGGGCGGGCTGGCACAGCAGTAGCGTTACTGCTCAAAACGCTGATAACCCAAGCTCAGGAATGAGCCCAAGTCGTCGGAGTGTCAGCTGGGGGTAGGGTGAGCTGTGCATTTCTGAGGACACTGTCCACCTCAGGGAGGGAGGATAGATGGACTGTATCGTGCTACTGCCACCTGGGCAACCACTGGGTTCATTGCAAGTGGTGCCACACATTCAGAAGGCTGCTGATGTGCTCTGACATGCTTCGCACATCTGGTGCACTCTTGGCATCCTACAGAGGGCTGGGCTAAGAAAATTGGGAACAACAGGTCAGATGCTTCAGGAGGATCTCCACCCTCACCGCAGACTGCCCACCATTGATTGTGTCACTTGCCTCTTAAAGCTCCTACCCAGTCTGTTGGTGGTAGTGTCCCCACCCTGGTGGGTAAACCTGGCAAGGTGGGTGACGGGGGCTTGGTATGTGGGTTGGACCAATGGGAGCCGGCTGGCCATGGATGGGGGAAAAGCACACTAAATTCGAACAAAAAAAGGGGGGGGAGAGATGGTGGTTCACCGAGATGAGCCATTGGGGACTGATTCTGCAGTTCATCCCTATGGGTATAACTAGGGGGATGTGTTTGGTAGTTTAATTAAGCAGAGTGTCCTCATGATGGCAGGCGCTGAGGTGATGGTGAAAGGGGTGAAGATGCCAGGAGTGCATGAAGGTGGAGCCAGACAGAGGGAAAGCAAGAGGAGAGTGTGATGCACCCTCATGACACCATGGGTTGCCAGGGTCCCAGATGACTCAGTGGTTCAAGGGCACAAGACACTGTTTTGCTCTGGACCATTGTAGCCTGCCAGGGAGGGATCTCTGGCTCTGGGGACAGATCCTTGGGAACTGGGATCTGGGGTATTTGTCATATGCATTGCCCATAGAAGGAAAGAATAAATTAGGATCACTCAGAGGGTGTGGGAACCATGGGGAGTCCCTTAAGAGAAACAATACAGTGACCAGCTGGCATGTAGGATTTCTCCAAAGATGTCAAGGGAGATCCTGGTGGTGGGGGAGCCTGGGGGGGGGATCCTGGAGACTGGCCTGTGCAGTGACAATGCACCTTATGATACAGTTGAGGCTGCAGAAAAACAGAAAGCAGCCAGACAGAATGAGATTCATTTCCGGGGTATGTGGCGGGATGGTAGGAGCCAGGCCCCTTGGCAGCAGCACCTTTGGCCTGGCCCATAGGAGAAGGGTTTCATATGGGATTGTCTATTTTCACCATGCAATGCACATGGCTGCGTGGGGATCTATTTGAACAGACCCTCACTTTTATTAGAGCAGGCGGAGAGTTGGCAGATGATTGTGAAGAGGAAGGCAGTGGTCCCCTATGGTCTCCCATGGTAGAGGCTGAGCTTGACAGTGGCAGACGTGACATTACGTGTGGTACTAGAAACAAACCTTAAAGGGGAACAGTGAGCACTAAGATCCCCACACCTAAGTGTGAGGCTGGACCCAATTTATTTTATTAATTTATTTATTTAGTTTTTGTTGACTGAGTAGGCACGCTAGACAGCAGGACTGCCTATTTTCAGGTACGACCCAGGGGGTTACAACAAAGGGCATGTAGACAGCAGTATATGCAAAGAGACAATCAAGTGAACAAGGAACAGTACAGAGACAGGCTAGAGATCAGTCACAGTACAGCTTTACAACCTATACAGCAATGACAATACAGTTGCAAGAACAATATTTAAAACATATTCAAGATATAAGTGCAAATAAATAGTAGTCTTTGAATATTTGTATCAACAAATAATGGGTAAGTGCGGTGGGGGGGGGGGGTGCAGGATTTCCCAGGCAGCTTTGAGAATAGTAGAGATAGGTGCCGATAGAGCAGTTAGGAGGAACCAGCAGAGGAGAGAGTAGACCCGCTACAGGAGCAAGGTACAGAGCTTAGAAGAGTGTAACGAAGGACCTGCTTGAAGCTGTGAGGAAAGGGGGAGTTTCTGAGATTCAGTAGGAGGGAATTCCATAGTTTTGGAGCACAGACTGAGAAGGCATTTTCACCCGTTTTAGTCTTACATCTTGGTTGGACAAATAAGGATTTGTCAGCTGATCTCAGAGGGTAGGCAGAGGTCGCAGGTTTGAGCAGAAAAGCCAATTTGCCAGGTATCTGGGAGGAATTATATTCTTTAAAAAACACTTTGTGTGCAAACAAAAAAAATGACTTACTGTTTCCTGCAATAAAGTAGATTGTATCAGGTTAATTCTGCTGACCCCAAAGCTCACATTTGGTATAACTGGAAATCTCGGAATCTCCTGCTGCTGATGTCAGAGCGGGGCTTTAGCTGTGGGAGATTCAGTAGCCTGCAGTGCATTTTAGGACTTTTATAATCTTAGCTCAGATGTGATGTTTGTCCGTCATGCTGTTCTCCCAGTGCTAACTACTGCCCTCTGTGACTGTACTTTCCCTTGGGAGGACAGCAGGACGAGCGAACAAAAGACCAGCGCTTATACAAACTCTAGCATGCACTGCAGGCTATGAGTCTCCCACCGCTAAAGCCTAGCTCCGACATCAGATGCAAGGGATTCTGGGATTTCTGGTTACAGCAAATGTTCAGCGCTTGAGTCGGCAGAATCAGCCAGATGCAATCTACTACACAGCAGTAAACGGTAAGTAAAAAAAAAAATGTTTTTGCACACAAATTGCAAATTGGGACCAGCCCCACACTTGGGTGTGGTGTTCTTTGTGCTGACTGTTCCCCTTTAAAGTGTTACGGGAAAGTTGCAAAGAAACAGAAATGAAAGTCACCCAGGAAAATGTTCCAGCATCCAAGTCAAAGGGTTCCGAGGCCCACAACGATAGAGTATTGTCGGCTGCAGTTACTGTAAGGATAGAGGGGAACGGGACCCCTGGCAGAAACACACTGTAGCAGACATGGATAGAAATGGCCATGGCATAAGTACTGTATACATGCAGAGAAAGGGCAGATAATTTGAATTTAACAATTAAATATTAGAGGGAAGGGGGAAGTGCTGGGTTTTATGTGTTCCAGAATGAAGCCTTGTTGGAGGTTGGCCAAGCTGGTACCAGTCTGATGGAGGGGAGTCAAGACTGCCTTGGTCACGGTGAGGAACATTATAATTAGCTCTGATAGAAAGAGGTGGAAACATACATTAATTCTGAATAGGACCTGAACCTATACCAATATGTATAATGATCCTTGTATATATTATTGTACAATGGCAAGGAAATTTCCTGCCATCTGATTGGTCAGTGGGTGCCTGGAACAGTGATGTTATTTCACAGTAACATCATTGTATAAAGTCCAGGCGCCTAGATGACTGCAGAACATGGAAAGAAATCCATCCTTCCTTCCCCACGCAAGCCACCACAAAGTCGACACTGCTCTGAACCCATCACAGCTTACCTACCTGTTGCACCCCCTAGACACACACACACACATCCCCTGCCTCGCTTCTTCAAGCAGCTGGTACAAGTGCTGTCAGATTCATCTCCACTGAAGAAACAGCAGTTGTCCGTCTTGCGCTTCACTGTAGTTGCCTCCCTCTTTTAAACTACGCACATGCGCCAGTTTCCACAAAAACGCAGATGTACTAGGTATTCCTTTTGAAACCTTTCCCCATTTCTCACCAAACTCACATACACTGCCTGTTCACTAATAGCAGTTTGCCAAAATAAAATGGTTCCATAACTTACACATGGTTCTGATTGATGTTCAGCTACTGAGTGGAGGCAGAGTGGGAAACCGGAAGTTTGTGCTTGGCTCTGCTGTTGTTGTCTTTACTGTCCATGTGGTTTTCAGAAGGAAAAAAATAACATCTTCAGTGGATCCCAGGACAAGCAGTGGGACCACACCGATTAAATTTCATGTTAGAAGAAAGGTTACCATGTGGGGGTGGGGGCGGTGATGGTGTAAGAAACCCACAGTATTAGCAACAGCACCACCCACTGGACTACTTTTTCTTAAATAAGCCTCCCATAAAAAGGAAAAAAAAATGAAAAAAATGTCATAAATTTTTTTTTTTTTTTTTGCAAACCATTATTATAATATAATAATAGAGCTCCAGGGTGTGTGTTGTTGTATAATAACGTCACTCCTCAGGTAATGGGAGCACTCTGCTTCGCCTCGAGCTTCAACCCACCTGAGAAGTGATGTCATTGCACAATAACACACACCCTGTCATGCCTTATTTCTTAAATATGTATACTTGGGAGTGTTTCTTACAGCATAAGATATTATCTTGTGCTGTTTGGATGAGAGGACTGCAAAGCGAAGCTAAGTGGTTCTGTCAGCCCAACCAGAACAAGATAACGTTCTTATGCTGTTAGCAACACCCAGAAGTGTACATATTACTATACAGTTTATAGTAGAGCATTGTTCGGTATAGAATTCCATCTGTTTCAAAATGCTGTTGTACCACAGTTCAGAGATCATGGAATGTGATTGTACCCTTCTGTGGTACAGTAGCATTCTGAAACCTCTGCCTACTGAACAATTCAGTTTCATTCTGAAAGTGAAAGAACCGCTGTGTGCACATTTCACATATAGAGGATAATGGCTGGGGTTCAGGTGATAACCACGCTGTAATCCCCTCGAGTGGTTGCTAGGGCAACATGGTAAACTTCAAGAGCGCAGCTCGAGAGGTTTACTGTAGCCCTAGCAACCACGAGAGGTGATTTCAGCATGGTTATCACCCATTCCCCAGCCATCATCATTTATAGTGTATGGTCAGAAAAACACTGTTTGCAGTCTGTGTGTGAGAATTATGGAACTCTGGTGCATTCTTTTTTGTTATGCCACTGTGGAAGTTCTGAAGTATGGTTAACAACTTTTAAAATTCTAAACATTGCATAACAAAGCTGTGTGACTGCTGATTATGGTGGTTAATAGGCACTTACCATACATTATTGCACTATAGTGTATAGTGGACTGTTGTTCTGTATACAATTCCATCCCTTTCAAAATGCTGTTGTACCACAGTTCAAAGGTCATGGAATGTGATTCTACCCTACTGTGGTAGAACAGCATTCTAGAACCTCAAGAGACTGCATGAGTTAGTTTCATTTTGAAAGCAAAACAACTCACAAACGCATATTTCACACAGTACTACACACTATAAAAAATATAGGATGAGCAACTCTATGCACAACCAGTGTGTTTTGCCACCTCAGGGTTCTGATTCCCATGGACCTCTCGAGCTTTACTCTTGAGGTCGGGGAAGCAGAACCCCTCTGTGGCAGAACACACTGGTTGTGCATAGTTCAGGAGGACCCCGAACTGGAAGAGTGAATGGGAGATTAAAATAAGCAGCGAGAGGGGAGGGAAAATGGTAAGCAGCGAGGAGGTTGCAGTTGTAGCTGCTGGGATTCAGGGACGGGAGTGTTTCTGCCTCCTGATTGGTCAAAAATCTTGTAATGCTTTATAGTTTGTACAACAAGTCTAACTGACCTTGTACAGTTTATTCACCAGGAAAAGGGCAGGTGCTGCAAGCTTTTTTGTCCATGGTTTATTCACTTCAAACATCAGAACAGTTTTCAGCGTGTGCAAGGGAGCTCTTGGAAAGCGTAAGTATAACACCATGGCACGGGAGGTTCCCTGGGCCACACCTGCCCCTCTCCAGGGATAAAGAAAGAGACACTGGTGTGGGCTACATATGGTAGTGATGGGGCACAGTTGATACTATAATCATAACTGGCCCTATTCACGAGACTGCGCCCCAAAGGCGCATATCCAGGCACGCAGCTCTGCACCTTTGGGATGCCCACACAGCGGCCGCATTCACAAACACTGGCCCCAACCCAGCTCCCATATGTGGCCCCACCCCTCCCAGTATGCAGGTCCGTGGGTGAGCAGGCGGGTGTGGAGTGGTGGATCCGGGCGGGCCGCCAATCAGCTGCCCTGGCAGGGTCCTGCAGTGGATCCCTTGCGCCCATGGGGTGCCATGTTGTCGGCCAGCATGCAGAGTGCCAATGTGGGGGAGTACCCTGGCTGCCTGACTCACAACCTCCCAGTGTGCCCCGACAGTGGGGGCAACATTCTGGGGGGGGCTGTTGCCCCACTTAATGTCCATCGCATCAGCACAGCTCCCGGGGGCTGCGTAACAGCCCTGGTTGTTCTGACCTTGTAAGTATGGAGGCAGCCTCTGTGCACAGTGCTGGCTGCCCCCAAGACTGCCCCAGGCCCACCCCCGTGCAGAGCTCCGTGATCGGTCTTGGGATTGGGTGCATGGAGGGGCTGGGCAGGTGAGGAGAGGGCTATGCACCCGAGTTGCTCAGCGCGAAGCCCACTCCGCACCTTTGTGAATAGGGCTCAATGTTTGTAAGTCAGCCTGTCTGTTCTACCCCTTTCTTTGTATCATTTCTTTATTGGTAGTTGTTTCTCACTTACAGTCGTATACATACATTACATACATTAGTATTTGTTCTTCTTGGAGAATCCTCCACCAGCTCCCGACTTGCAAGAGTCATTAAATCTTAGTCATGCATGAGGAGCATACTTACCACAGAAGAATGTACCCTCTGAATCAAAAGCCATGGTAAGGTAGTCTCTCCCTTATCTGGCATTTTGTTATTTATTAACATACAACACTATACTAGATGTTGTATGCTTGGTTCTTTACCTGTTCCTCCTTCTCCAGGTCTCTGCTCATAGTTTCTCTCTCTGGTCTTCCTCTCCCTTGGGGGAGTGTTCTTGTAGCCACCATTTGCCTCCCCTCTCTTCCCCTCTATCTGCCTCCCTTTCCTGCCGTGACCCCTGCTCCCTTGTTTGCTGTGACCCTTTAATCCCTTCAGTGAGCCCATGAGCCCTTTCTTTATCTCTCTTCCCAGGCTGCATTCACCACTCCTCCCCAGCACACCAGGAGCTACAGGCCTGCAAGACTTCAGGTAGAGCACCTCTTCAGAAAGCCTCTCCAGAGAGCACATGCTGCACTGTGCTAGCCCATCGCTACCCCACCCTCTCTAATTAGCCACATGCCTAGCCAACTTTTCCTCCCCTATCCTTCTTACGCTCTGGGAGTCAAATCTCCTACCCTCTACACTGGAGTACCTAACCCTAACCACTAGGCTATCGTAGCAGGACAATTAGGTGTCAGTCTTTTAACTCCCTTAAACCTTTCTTGGTTCCCTCCCCTCAACCTCTTGCTCTGTGTTCATGTCAGTTGGTAAGGCATATCTCACAATCACCACTCTGGTCTTGTGACGCCTTCAGTTAGGCCATACAGCCATCTTGGTTTCCTCGATACCCTGTTCAACCTTTACCTTCTTCTGCTACTATCCTAATCAGGATCTGTAATATAACTTCATAAAATACTCCTCCATCCCTTATTTTCCTCTTCTGAGCCATCTCCCTGGGAGATTTGAACACCCACCTGTGGTGCATACTCCCCCTGGAGTCTGGGACACCTTCTACTAGGCCATACAGCCATCTTGTATTTTTCATTACTTTATTCAAACTTTAACTTTTTCTTCTACTATTCTATTTGGAATCTGAAATGTAACCTTTAACATCATCTTGATGTATAGCTCCTGACACCTCCCACCTGTCCCCATAACATTTCTGAACTGTCTCCCCCTCTGGGATTCAAACACCTGCCTGAGGTGCACACTCCCTTCTGGGGTCTGTGACATTTCCACTAGGCCATACAGCCATCTTGTTTTCTTCAGTACCCTACTCAACCTTTTCCTTCTTCTAACGCTGTTCTACTCAGAATCTGAAATATAAGCTTTCACATCATCTTGTTGTATAACTCTTGACTCCTCCCACCTGTCCCCCATAAAATTTCCCTCCATCTGTCACTTCCCGCACCACCTAAATTGCTACCCCACCCTTCTATTGTCACTTCCTGCTTTTCCCCCTTTGTGAGTTTCGAACACCTGCCTGTGGTACTCACTCCTCTCCCAAGTCCACCTTCCTTTAGGCCACATAGTCTTCCTGTTTTCCCTCACTCCACTATTCAGCCATACCAACTTCTTCTGCCGTGCCAGACGTTTTTCTGTCCCCATGTTTTACCACCTGCAGGTTATTCTGTTCAACCTGCAGAAGGAGTTCCAGGTTAAAGAATCATTTATCCTCTCCCTGAAGTGCTCTTTCATCATAGAGGGAGCCCAAGGCTGCAGCCACATTGCTTCTCATCCTGCAGTGCCCTTGCTTCGCCGCATATCTTTAACCCTTACAGTGTTCCCTTTCCTCCTCGTGTTGCTATCCTTCAGCTCCTATCTGTCATTCCCTTCCAACCCTTTGATCTGCACTCCTTTATCAGCTAATTCCAAGACACCAGTGCTATCCCACCCATTTGTTCAGTCGCCAAATCTTCCTTTTACCCTTCCAAGGGTCTCCCTTTGGGATTCTTCTGCAGCAACCCTTGCAATCTTCTGGACTTATCCATGTCCATGACGGTTTCGGGCTATGCTGCTGTACACGCAGCTTTCCCCACTTTTCAAAATTCAAATTATTAAATAGCTGGATCAAGCATCTGATCTTTCTGCTCTTGTTCTGTGCTGTAAACATTGAACTAAACCCTGTCCTTCCATTAGCTGTAACCTCACCCGCTGAGTTTGCGGCCACCAAAGGTATGATGTGTATGCACCTAAATGTGTGTAGCTTACTAAAAAAGATAGCCTATGTCCAAGCCTGGGTAGCTCACACTAACCCAGATATCTTTGTATTGACAGAGACCTGGCTATAAAGTGAAATCCCGGATAACCTGATATCGCTTCCTTCTTATAATATTTTCCGTATCGATAAGCAATCTAGGGAAGGGGGCATTGTCATATATGTCAAGGGCAAGCTCGCCGCTTGTGTAATCACTGCTGTCTCTACTCCGAAGGAATTTGAATGCTTGGCGTTAAATTTAGTAATCTCCCTGGTAGAGACCATAAATGTGATAGACTGCTATAGACTGCCAACAGGGAATATGGACCTCTTAAGTCATTTGCGTAACTTTGCGGTCTCTAAGCAAAATGAAACTATCATTCTTGGCGACCTAAATTTGGACTGGCAATAATGCCAACTCTAGAAGTAAACAACTGACAGACTTTTGCGATGATTCAGGCTTCACCCAGTTAGTATCGGAATTCACTTGCCCCCAACCCTAGGAATAACACAAACAGCTCATTAATCGACCTGATCCTTACCAACTGACCTCACAAATTCTCCCACGCGGCAGTTTTTCCTAATGATGTTAGTGACCACTGCACAGTTGTCTGTATTAGAGGTTTACCAGTAGCTAAGTCCACCAACAGATTTATTTGGAAAAGGGGTTTCTGCAAATTTAGACTTGCCCATTCCCTTGATGATTTGAGACGCATAAACTGGCTGGACTTCTGCATGGCCTCAAACGTCAGCAACACGGCTTCCATTTTTACCGACACCCTAAATAGCATCATCAATAAACACACCCCAGTGAAAAATTTTGAACCAGGAAGCACTCCTGTCAATGGTTCAGTGCTGACCTGAAAAGTGCCCTAAACAAAAAGGACCATTTGTGGGCCACAGCAAGGCGTACCAAACACCCCTCTGACTGGGCGGCCTTTAGAACTAGTCGGAACAATTGCACCAAATTACTTTGATCCGCTAAGACTAATTACTACTTATCAGCCTTCAAAACAGCAAAGGGTAATTTCACTATGTTCTGGGGGGTTATAAAGTCAGCGGAGGGAATGAAACCAACCTCCGTGCTACCGGATAAGATTATCCATCATGGTATGACATTAACCGATAAGTCAGAAATCTTGGATAGCTTCAATGTCCACTTCTCTAGGGCAGGCCTAGCCTTCAGCACCTCCAAAGCCACTACCCTAAAATCTAGCATACCCCACCAACCGACAATACTTTCACATTCTCCTCGTTCCATTATAAGCAAGTTGAAGACCTGCTATTGCACCGACCGATTAGGACCTTTTTTTCTCAGATCTGGGTTTCATTATTTAGCTGTTCCAATTCTGCATTTATTCAATTTGTCAATTATCTCCTGTGTTGTACGTGAGGCCTGGAAAATAGCACATGTTCTTCCCTTATTCAAATCAGCAGACCCTATGGACTTGAATAATTACTGACCAATTTCCCTACTACACCTGCTCTCAAAACTTAACTAGTAAATGTTCAGGTAAGAGATTACCTTGATCGGTATACGTAGTGAACTCATTCCAGTCGGGTTTCAGGCCAGCTCACAGTACAACTACTGCCCTCGCTATAGTCACAAATGATTGGCCCATTGCCATGGACAAAAAACAGATCTCAGGTGCCGTATTCTTGGGTCTTAGTAAAGCACTTGACACTGTCGACCATGATTTACTCCTAATCAGGCTAAATGGACATAGCATAACCAGCCAGACACTAAACTGGTTTACTACCTACCTGTCAGGTAAGATGTAGCAGGTAAAGGTGAAGGGCTCACTCTCCCCACTTCTCCCTCTCACAAGGGGGGTACACCAAGGCTCAATTCGCAGACCTCTTCTGTTCATGATCTATATAAATTCCATCAGTGCTAATGTGAACGAAGCAAAATTCCACTTATTTGCAGACGACACTGTCCTCTATACCTCAGAATCCTCACTGAATGGGGTCTGAGTGGAACTTCGGGCTGAATTTGACCTCCTTCAGCATAATTTGTTACAGGCTAACCTCATTCTAAGTGCTAAAAAAACTAAGGTCGTGTATTTCCACTCTGTCTTACCTCTTTCCCTTAAAACCTTTCCTTACTGCCTCCCATCAAAACCCTACTTGGTGACAACCTAGAAGTTGTCGACAAATTTAAGTACCTGGGGTGTCTGCTGGACCACCACCTGTTCTCTGCTCATATCAGTTTGCTCGCGAAAAAGCTGAAGCCAAGGCTTGTTTTTTTTCTTTAGGAACAGGTCCCTTTTCTCTGCGGAAGCCAGGCTGAGACTGGTGCAGAACATGTTTATCCTTCTACTTGACTATGCAGATGTGATATATGGTCGCTGTTCAGATACCCTGCTGCATTCACTCGACACACTTTCCCACAGGGCAATACACTTTATCACAAATGCCCACCCGTGCACTCATCATTGTGATTTGTATGCTTCCTTAGGCTGGGCTTCTCTGTCCACCAGATGGCTTCTCCACTCACTCTTATGGCTTTACAAAGCCCTCCCACTAAAACTTCCTTCATATATATCAGGTCTCTTCCATCGCACTGCCTGTCTCTCTCCGCTACGGAGTAGCTCCTATGTCATGCTGGATGTCCCTAAATCTCACTCCCGCTTCGACAAAATGGGCGTCAGCCAGGCTGTCCCTGATGCTTGGAACAAAGCACAACCTACCCTCAAATTACAAAGTTTGGTACCTCTAAATATCTTCAGAAATGTAATCACCAGCAAATTACATGATTCCTGCATATGCCACCACCATTGTTAACCTCACCCTTACCACCACTAGGTCCTCTCTGCTCTGGTTATGTCTGTTGGAATAAAATGGTCATTCCGGGTAGTGGTCCTCACCCTCTAGCTCACCCCTTCCATGCTCTCTCCCCTGCTTCCCATCCATCCCACTTCTTCTGTACTTCACCCTTATTACCCCTCTTAATTTCTCCCTGTCTCATGTTCTTAACTGTCTGTCCCACGTCCCACTCCTGTGAGTTTCTATTGCTAAAATGCTTCTACTATTCTAGAGTAGGCGATTTATTCATAACTGTCGTGCACTTTGGCCTCAGCACTTGTACCTGCATTTTATGGGATTGTATATATCGTACAAATACCGAATGCCTTGTCTCTTTGTACCTTTCGCACTGATGCTCCTCATCCACTGTATTATATGCACCGTTATGTCTCTTTCTGATTGCTACAGTGTTATTATCCATCTCTGTACTGTATTGCTCTTTCTGTTTATTGTTGTACCAATGTATGCCGTATGCTGTATGTATTTTAAGTGTCTCTGTCAGGTCCTTCTTGTAAATGAGCTTGCTCAGTGGAGTTCCCTTATTTAATAAATGTGAACTTGAATACTGAACACTGTGCACTATCTACTGCATATCAGACTGTGGCTATTTCCCCCATCCTAGGGGATTCTTCACTACTGGTACCTTAATGATCTCTGGACCTTCATGATGGTTACTCTTAGGGTCCCAGTATCAGGGCTTTCCCTGAGAGGTATGGCTGGCACTAACCAATATTCTACCCAATATTATGGGCAACCTTGCAGGTTCTAGGAGGCACTGTAATACCTGTCCCCAGATATGCTCAAATTTGTCTCCTTGTCCCTGGTACTGCAATGTCAGACATTCTAATGGCAGACAGTGTCACAAGGTGTATCTGTTGGTCTCTGTCAGGATCCACGTTTTTAACCCCCATGTTTAATAAATATTTTTCAGCCAGTACCAGTTGGATCCATACTATGCGAAGCAAGAGAGTATGGCCTGCATATTCATAGGTCTTGGTTTGGGCCCAGTAAATATTTGCTCCAGGAGCAAATTAGTGAATGTAGCAAACCAGTGATGTATTGGAACATGTTTGGGCACTTTGTGAGCACTAAAAGGTAAGTTTCAGTATACCGGCCAAGTACTATCCCAATTGTGATTGCAAACCCCTGTCCCCTATTGGCCACAGGGTATATAGCTAACAGGGTGTTATAGGGTTTGCAGAAACAATCCGGTTAGGGCCCACTGATGGTGATTGCTCCTCTGGAGAAATCTGCCATATTCATATCTTAACGTGAAAAATGACCCCATAGCACCAGCAAGGCTCAATGGGGTCATTTGCATCCCATTTAGAGACTCATTACTGGTCTACTTCTCTCCCTGCCATAGTACCTGTCAGGGCTGCCTGCAGACTATGCCCGTTGTTCTAGTGTGCCCCCAACCCCTCCCCATATTTACAGTGAACTTCCCTGTTGTCCAGTGGCCCACCCCTGATCACCCCTCCAACAGCTGTGGTGATTTTTCCTGGTGTTTAGTGATTTTGCTGCATCGTCTGCACACTCGCCATATAGAATTGAAGCTTTCCTGGTGTCCAGTGGTCTCCCCACCCTCAAACACCCACTGTATTGGAATTAAACGTCCCTGGTGTCCAGTGGTCTCCCCTGCCCCCAAACACCCATTGTATAGGAATTAAATGTCCCTGGTGTCCTGTGATCTCCCCTGCACCCAGTCACCTGCTGTATAGGAATTAAACTTCCCTGGTGTCCAGTGCCCCCTCCCCCTGCTCCCAAACACCCGTTGTATAGGAATTAAATGTTCCTGGTGTCCAGTGGCTCCCCCACCCCGGTTCCAGTTCCAACACATGACCCTTCTGCCCCAGTCTACACCATAGTCCCCATTTTTAACAATAGATGCATCCACATTGGCAATGTCACAGATTCTCCACTCACCTCCAAGGGTGCCCGCTGAGTGGCAGTTCCCAATTGCATGCCTGTTGTTAACAGCTGTTTACAGTAAGTGCACTATCACAAATTGTTAGAAGCATCTGGCTGTCAAGGCGAGCAGAAGATCTGTGACAGTCATCGACAGAGGGTTGGATGCGTCTGTTGAAGAAGGGGGCCAGCGAGTGGTCATGGTTTGGACTGGACAGGTGAGTCGGAGTTGGGAGTGTTGAACTGAGGTGGGTGGGACCATTGAACACTAGAGAAGTTTAATTCCTGTGTAGCAGGTGTTCAGAGTGGGGGAGACCACTGGATACCAGAGAACTTTAATTCCTATATGGTGGGTTTCAAGGGGCGAGGGGACCACTAGACACTGGGGATGTTTTATTCCTATACAGTGGGTGTTCCGGGGTGGGGGCAAAGGGGACCACTGAAGACCATAGAAGCTTAATTTCATATGGCAGGTCTTCGGAGGAGAGAGTCGGGGGGACCACTGAACACCAGGGAAAATCACTGCAACTGTTGGAGAAGTGATTGGGGAGGGGGTGGACCACTGGACACCAGGGAATATAGTAGTAAATATTGGTGGGGTGTTCAGGGTGTGGGGTGCGGTTAGGGATGCAGCTAGTAAGACATGGTTTGGTGAGGTGGTAAATAGTGTGGCACTAATGGTTACTTACCCCCTCTCCAAACCTAGCAGTATACTGCTGTGCCTATATGCAAAGTGCTAGCTGCTTTGCATAGGCACACTGGCATGATTTAGGGCCAGTCACTAACAGGTTATCAACTTGCTGACTATGTCATGCAACATGGCATTTTGCAATACCTTCCTGCTTTCGGGGTGCAAAGTGATGTTAGTGAGTCGCTAACATGGTTAGCAATGGTTAATGCCTTTCCAATATCCTGGGCCGTACGTCCTGTCCTCTTCTTGCTTCATTGCTAAAAGCATCATCATCGAGTTCTTGTCCAAGGTGATACCAGTAACTTCTTTGTTCACCTCTTCAATATCTCCCAGAAAGGGGCTGGCATGGGACATGACCAGAAACTGTGAGAGTAAGTACCAAGGGACTTGTGGCACCTTGCGCACATTGCGGAGATCCTCACTGTGAAGTTTTATTACTATTTCCAGTGGCAGAACAGGTGGTTCAGAATTTATATATTGTTTCTTTCAATTTGTTGCATAAGAACAGAGCCATGTGCCCTGCTCAAATCTCACTTCACATCTCTTCTTGTATTGTGGTCCCCAAGTCATCCTCTCACATGTATCTGCATTTGCTCAATGGGTCCTGCTTTACCTCTAGCAATGATTGGTACAGCTATGTGATTGTTCACTTCGGGGTTATACATCTGCAGAGCAACTGTTCCTCAAAATCATTTGGGAGGATGTCCTTCTAGGGTCCCCAGGCTTCCTTCTTCAAGTAGCTACATGCCTTTAGGTATTTATACTGATGTTGCTTAAGTATGCCCGTTAGTTCTCTTAGCTCCATAAAGGAGTGCATCTCATTTTTTGTAGCAAGATCACCGCAAATGCCAACCCCAGCCTGTGCCCCAAACAGCAAAAGTTGTATTATCCCTACCTGGCAAGAAGTGCGGGTTCCCCATTATTGGGGTTAGGAAGAAAAATGCCTCTTTCCTTTTCCTTTCCCATCTGATCCTGTGCCAGGTCTCCAGTGTATTTAGTGTCAAGGGGTTGGTGCACCCAAGACCTCTGTACGCCCCCCACCCTCAAGTACACTTCAAGTCCATACAGGGCTTATTGAACCCATTTCAATTAGGCTCACTGGCCTTCTGCACTTGAAACAAAAGGGGCTAATTTGAGACAAATAGCCAGTACTCGGTTAATACAAAAAGACTTTCCACTTTTCTGGCGGACACTGTTTCCCACACAAAAGGTATTCACATTCTATTCGGGGAGATTTCATAGTCATTCATGAATAGATTATTTCTTTGTTTCTTGTGAAGATTTTCACTTAGTCCAATGTATAACTATCGGTCCCGGCCTACTCTCAGACCATCATTCTCTCCTCCTGAAAATTGATTTGGGGAAGGAAAAGCACCAAACATCATGACAATTAAATGATTCATTACTGGGAGATTCTCAATTCTGTACATATATACGGGATAGAATCCCTCAGTTTCTTTGAGAGAATGAATCCTCAGAAATACCTAAAGCAATCCTATGGGATACTCTGAAAGCAACTTTGCGGGGCAAAATTATAGCTAATTCAGCTCATATAAAACACCAGATGGAGGCGAGATACAGTTCCTTATTAGAACAACTTCTGTCCTATCAATTAGAAACATAGAAGTTGACGGCAGATAAGGACCGCAAGGCCCATCCAGTCTGCCCATTTCTTTTTCTACCTTATAAATGTGCCATCGGCCTTTGCTCTGTCAGTGGTCTATCTATTCATACTCATCTGTATTGCTCCCTTATGCCTATCCCATGCCTGTTTGAAGCCCTGCACTGTATTCATAGCCACCACTTCCTGAGGTAGGCCGTTCCATGCATCCACCACCCTTTCTGTGAAAAAGTATTTCCTCACATTCCCCCCTTAATCGGCCTCCCTCTAATCTCATGCTGTGTCCTCTTGTCCTGCTATTTTTCTTATATTTAAACATGTTAGACTCTTTCACCTTGTTAATGCCCTTAAGGTGTTTGAATGTCTCGATCATATCACCTCTCTCCCTCCTTTGCTCAAGGGTATACATATTGAGCTTGGTTAATCTGTCCTCATATGTCTTCTGATGCAGTCCCTGCACCATTTTGGTTGCCCTTCTCTGGACTGCCTCAATTTGGTTAATGTCCTTGTGAAGGTGTGGGCCTCCAGTACTGCATGCATACTCAGATGGGGCCTAACCAGTGTCTTGTAAAGAGGGATTATTACCCTCTCTTATGACTTCAGATACCCCTCTTATACACCCTAACATCCCCTAGCCTTACCTACTGCTTTAGAGGTCTGCTTGATGATTTCAGGTCATCAGTGATGATGATGCCCAAGTCTCTTTCTTCCTTTGTGACTGCCAGCAACTCCCTCCCAGCCTATAGGTGGCTTCAGGGTTTCTCTTCCTATGTGCATGATCTTGCACTTCTTTGCATTAAATCCCAGTTGCCACTCTTCTGACCATTTTGCTAGTTTATCCAGATCTCTTCTTATTCTGTCCACTCATCTGGATCATCTACTCTGTTGCAGATCTTGGTGTCATCTGCAAACAGACAAGCCTTACCCTCTAGTCCATCTGCAAGGTCACTAATGAAGATATTGAAGAGGACTGGCCCAGGACTGATCCTCAAGGTACCCACTTGTGACTTGCCTCTCTTCTGACTGTATACCATTTATCACCGCTCTCTGTTTTCTGCCCGTCAACCAGTTTGCCACCCAGTTGACTAACTTCTGACCCACCCCGAGCCTACCCAGCTTATTTATCAATCTTCTATGTGGAACAGTGTCAAAAGCTTTGCTGAAGTCAAGGTAGGCGACATCAACTGCACCCCCTTGGTCCACTACTCTGGTTACCCAGTCAAAGAAATCTATGAGATTAGTTTGACAGGACCTTCCTTTTGTAAACCCATGCTGTCTTGGATCCTGTGCCCCTATGGATTCCAGGTGTTGCACTATCCTTTCCTTAATTGCTTTATAGGGATAGGGATAGAGAGGTTATGCAAAAAATCAAGAGAAACCAAACAAGAGTTACAAAATATTATGGACTATAAAGTCCATCAAGCTGTATTATACTTAAAGCAGAGTAATTACGAAGGGTGTCGATGGGAATGCATACATTGGCCAGGAAGCTTCGCATGCACAGAAAAGCGGCAATAATATTGAAAGTGAGACACCCTTTAACAAAAACTTTGTCTAATTGAGAAGAGAACATTCAAGTGGCATTTACAAACTACTATCAAACTCTACATTCAAATAACCATACCCTTGATTTGGAAGCCAGACAACACTTTTTGAATGCCTTGAAAGTCCCCCAAATGAAGGAAACCCAAAGACAGGCATTGGAGGCTCCTATTACCCTAGATGAGATACATCAGCAACTTACAGCGGCTAGTTCCCATAAATGTCCAGGTCTAGATGGGTATAGTGCTGAATGGTATAAAATATTTAAGGGCCTTGTCCTTTCCACTTTAGTACAGGTGTATTGTGAGGTCACGGATGGGGAGGCTCCGCCACCATCCTGGTCATACACAGTTTTGTCGGCCATACCGATCCAAGACAAAGACCTAACAGACCCTGCCTCCTTCCATCCCATTTCCATACTAAATGTGGACTACAAGCTTTTTATGGCTCTATGGGCCACTAGACTTGAATGCATACTACCATCAATAATACACTCGGATCAGCCGAGATTTATAAAGGCCAGAAATACAATGGATAACATACGACGGGGTCTCTTGATTTTGGAATATCTTCAGAAAAGGGAGATCCTGGTGGTGTTACTGAACTTGGATGCTGAAAAGGCTTTTGAAAAGGTGTCCTGGGACTTTCTCAGGGACACCCTGTCAATCTTTCATTTCCCAGACTCCTTCAAAGCCTGGCTGCACAATCTTTATGCGGCACCCAGGGCCTATATATGGATAAATGGGTCCTTATCCCCCCTATTTCACTACAGCGAGGTACGAGGCAGGGTTGTTCCCTCTCCCCTCTTCTCTTCATTATATATCTAGAACCATTAGCCTGTGCAATTTGGACGGAACAGAGCATTGAGGGACTACCATTAGGTCAAATACAACATAAGATATCGCTGTTCGCTGATGATATTCTGCTATCAGTTTTATCCCCCGGAGGAATCGATTCTGGTGGTCTGGTCAGTACTCGAGAAATATGAACATATAGCAGGTTTCTGGCTTAATGTCGCTAAAACTGCAGTCTTAACTACCAGATTTACCCCCTCCTTATCCTTTAAACATTGACTTGCGCTTCGTTGGAGCAGGACACAAAATATCTAGGTATAAATATAACGCAAGATTTAAATAACATAGAATTGATGAACTATGAACCCTTAAGCTGTTCCATTGAACAGGACCTAAAAAAATGGGGAATCCTCAGGGTTTCTATTTTCAAAGAATTGAAATAGTGAGAATGAATGTATTACCTCGCCTACTGTATTTCTACCAAAACATTCCAGTCTGGCCATCCCATTTTTATTTCACTTCATGGAATAAAATAATTTCATCATTTATCTGGAGGGGGGGGACCTAGGGTATGAATCCCATTTTGCAGTTGTCTTTAGAGGCGGGGGGGGGTTGGTTTACTAAACTTGGAATGGTATGCAGAATCGGCTTTCTTGAAGATAGCAATTTTATGGCTAAGTCCCACTTATAAGGCCCCATGGAAGGACACAGAGATCTGACTCTCTCTCTCTCCATGACATAGCCACCATACTTTTTGCAACAAGACACAGGTCGATACCCCTTTGTAATTTTGCTGGTTTTACGAGGGAGGTGCGAGGGTTGGGGAACCAACTGAAATACCGTCCGGCATTCTTGGATGTTTTTTTTTTATATGCGATTGATATCAGCCGACGAAAATTTTCTCCCCTCTTCACTTGATCCTGCTTTCAAAAAATGGTGCCAATTGGATCTCCACTATATACATAAAATATTAAACACAATTGTATAGCCTCCTTTGAAGAAATCCAGGCCGGAGCGGGGCTCCCTCCTGAAGACTTCTATCGATTTCTTCAGTTACGAACATAAATACAAAACCATAGACAAGAAGGACAAAGCTTGCCTAATCCCAGGCCTCCTTGTTTAGTAATACTAATGGAAAGTGCTCAGGGAAATGTGGTGGGACACCTAATTGGACAACTTTATAGAGTTCTAAGGGATAGTATGGGGGAATCCACCCAGACAATTTTGCATAGATGGAACACAGACCTGGAGCAATCTGTCTCCTCGGAGGAATGGTTACAGTCAGCCTTACCGGCTATTAAAATAACTCACTCCTAAATATGGCAAGAATACTCATGGGAATGTTGCTATAGGTACTTTAGATCTCCAGCAATACTAATGAAATGTATGCCTTCAGAGTATAGAGGGTACTGGAGATGATGCAAATGTCCAGAAGCAGATTTAGGTCACATTTTTTGGTTATGCCCTTTGCCGACACCATTTTGGTGTTTACTACAGGCTGAAGTAAGGGAATGCTTGAGAGAATCTCTTGAATTAACAGCAGAGATGGTACTGCTGTTCAGTTTTCCTAATCATAATCCAAAATGGCACAGCACATTCTTACCGATTTACTTCATGGCAGCTAAAAAAGTCATCACGCGTAAATGGATGACTAATAAAATACCTATCATACCAGAATGATGTTCAATAGTACTAGATAGATACCAGATGGAGAGGTTAACTGCTGGTTTACATAACTAGGTGCCCTCCTTCACTAGGAAATGGCAACCTTAGATATGGTATATGGCTCAGGTGGAACTGGATTTTGTCCCTTAAAGCATTCCCAGGGTTCTCTGGATTTAAAAGGTGCCACTCTTGCTGGGAGAGAGGGAGGAAGGGAGGGAGGGTTGAAGCCAGGGAGCCTGATAGCGAAGTAATAATTTTGGACTATAATATTAAAGTGACATTGACCAAATAAGATATCTCTTTTATAGTGAACAATGGTCTTAAATATAAATGGAGAAAATAAATTCTTTGTGTACCATAAGATCATAGTATATGGTTAGAGCTTATTGTGTATGGAAAATGATGGTTTTCCAAATCTTGCTGTAGGACAGTTCAAAGGTCAGAAAAGTTGTGCTATTATTCTGATGTCACAGCGAGAGTACAACGCCTTTTTAGCCTTGAACAGTCACCTTATTGGTTAAATTGGATGGCTCAAACGGGGCAAAGGAACAGAAACGTGGTGCAATTCAGTGACTGCCAATCAGTGGACCTCCCAGATTTGACATGAAGAGCCTTGCACGGCTCCGTGTCACAGAAGTTTTTTTTTAATTTTATTTTAAAAAGCCACGAAGCAGAAACCAGAAAAATGGAAACATGATAGTGGTTGAGAGTGCGGAGAAGCTGTAGCGAGTATTGGAGGAGAAGCAGGCGAGAGTGGGAGCTGCAGCAACTAATGTAGAGGTAACAAAGAACCGGGGGAAAAAGAGACGCAAAAAAGTAAACAACTAAATAAGCCCTAACCATATACTATGTAAAATAGTAGATGGGTGACCATCCACAACTAAGGCCGTTTTTCCATCGCGGGAGTTGATGACATCAGGGAGACCTCTTGAGCTTTGCTCTTGCGGTCTCTATGATGTCATCAACTTTCTCAATGGAAACACAACCTTGTTGGGATGGTCACCAATCCACTGTTCTATGTAAGTGTGGTGAACTTATAGAATGTACCATAAGATTAAGTGTGGTGAAATTCCACCTACGTGTAATGATTTTATCTGCACAGGAAACTGATATGTATCTCCTGAAAAACTTAGTAAAAATTATATTTAAAAAAAAAAGTTTCCACTTTTTAAAAATCTGAAGTTTTGCTCAGGGAATTATCTTACTTTCTAGATTTTGGGTCATTTCTGCATTTTGATCATCTTTAGAACAGTAACTTACTTACTAAGTTTTTCAGGAGATACATATCAGTTTCCTGTGCAGATAGGGGCACAGGATCCAAGACAGCATGGGTTTACAAAATGAAGGTCCTGTCAAACTAATCTCATAGATTTCTTTGACTGGGTAACCAGAGTGGTGGACCAAGGGGGAGCAGTTGATGTCGCCTACCTTGACTTCAGCAAAGCTTTTGACACTGTTCCACATAGAAGATTGATAAATAAGCTAGGTAGGCTCGGGGTGGGTCAGAAGTTGGTCAACTGGGTGGCAAACTGGTTGACTGGCAGAAAACAGAGGGTGGTAAATGGTATACAGTCAGAAGAGATGCAAGTCACAAGTGGGTACCTCAGGGATCAGTCCTGGGGCCAGTCCTATTCAACATCTTCATTAGTGACCCTCAGAGATGGACTAGAGGGTAAGGCTTGTCTGTTTGCAGATGACACCAAGATCTGCAACAGAGTAGATGATCCAGATGGGGTGGGCAGAATGAGAAGAGATCTGGATAAACTAGCAAAATGGTCAGAAGAGTGGCAACTGGGATTTAATGCAAAGAAGTGCAAAATCATGCACATAGGGAAGAGAAACCCTGAAGCCACTTATAGGCTGGGAGGGGAGTTGCTAGCAGTCACAAAGGAAGAAAGAGACTTGGGCATCATCATCACTGATGACCTAAAATCATCCAAGCAGACCTCTAAAGCAGTAGGTAAGGCTAGGGGGGTGTTAGGGTGTATTAGGGGTATCACAAGTCGTAAGAGGGAGGTAATAATCCCTCTGTACAAGACATTGGTTAGGCCCCATCTGGAGTACTGCGTGCAGTATTGGAGGCCACACCTTCACAAGGACATTAACCAAATTGAGGCAGTCCAGAGAAGGGCAACCAAAATGGTGCAGGGACTGCATCAGAAGACATATGAGGACAGATTAACGGAGCTCAATATGTATACCCTTGAGCAAAGGAGGGAGAGAGGTGATATGATCGAGACATTTAAACACCTTAAGGGCATAAACAAGGTGAAAGAGTCTAACATGTTTAAATATAAGAAAAATTGCAGGACAAGAGGACACAGCATGAGATTAGAGGGAGGCGAATAAGGGGAATGTGAGGAAATTCTTTTTCACAGAAAGGGTGGTAGATGCATGGAATAGCTTACCACAAGAAGTGGTGGCTATGAATACAGTGCAGGGCTTCAAACAGGCATGGGATAGGCATAAGGGAGCAATACAAATGACTATGAATAGATAGGTCACTGACAGAGCAAAGGCCGATGGCACATTTATAAGGTAGAAAAAGAAATGGGCAGACTGGATGGGCCTTGCGGTCCTTATCTGCCGTCAACTTCTATGTTTCTATGTATGTAACTTTGACATGGAAGACGTGGAAGTCATAGATACCATGATTTTTGGTATTTTCTAGGACATATTTTTGGTGTTTTCAAATGACAGGTACATCATTTTGATCCTCACCTTTGCAATAACTTGGCCCTAAGCCAGCCCCAGTGTGGAATTCTGGGGATTGCACACACACATACCTGGGTCTCTCAGATAGCAGCACAAGTGAGCCAGCTTAACAATATAATTTTTAAACAATTACATTTTTCCTGATGTGCTTATCTTAAAAAAAAATAGGTCAAAATTGAGGTAATTTATTTAGCACAATAATCAGTTCATTTTTTCTCATTACTTTTACAATGATTTCCATGGTTCTGTCATCTTAACTATGACAATGTCATGATTTTCCCTAAAATTTACTACGAGAAAAGAACAGCCTTGTGTAAAAGCTACATTCATTTAAGCATTAGGGCATGGCAGGGCATGGGGTATTGGGGATTTACCCATGCCTCGTGTGGTGCGTCACAAGGCGCAGCTAAGTAACTACTATGGAGCCAGACTAATCACGTTGCGAAGGAGGGACTGGGCTGGCCTGGATGGGTAATGATGGCCCCCAGAAATTGTGGGATGGGGGTTAGGGGGCCAGCATTGGAAGCATTTTGTTTTTTTATTTGTTTCTTTACTTTGATGACCAGGTAAGTGCAATGGTGCTGAAGCGCCTTTTTCAGGCATGACCCAGGTGCACAGGGGTACACAAGACAGTGGAACAGGTATAAGCGCATACGTGTCATAATACAAAATCAAGTGACATGGTGCAAAAGTGAGGTATTCAGATGGCACATTGTCAGTGGTGTTGTGTAAGCAGGGATCTTTGGGGGCAGAGGATTAGGGCTTGGGGGGTGCGATTTCTAAAGATGGTGCTGGCTTCCAACAGTGTGCCAGGATCCAGTTATGGGAAGAAAAGGGGGGCGAGAGGGAGATGACTGGGGCGGGCTCTGCCAAAAGACTAGCACTTGTCACTTGGGAAGGGATAGAGGGTTTTTCATTTGTTTAAAATTAATTTTTTATTTTCGCACAAATATTGAGCAGCCAAATACAAATGCTCACAGAGTATTCAGGAAATGCAATTCAAAGACCTTTCTCTATCTTTTACTTTGTAGATGCCCTGTCACCCGATTGCTTTGTGTGGTTCTTCTGAAGTTATGACACCTTTACTTCATGGAGACAAAGATGAGACCTTAGTTCGTTTTTTTTTTTTTATATAGCATCACAGATAGTTACAAATTTCTGCTTTAAATTCTGAGTTTGCAGTGCGAGATGGCTCCACTATGTGGGAGCTCCTTATCCATATGGGATTAAACAATTCCTAGTAGTAAAATGAGGGGACAGCCCTGCTAATGAAAGACAGCTGAGAGATGTTACAGCACTATTATCTCTAGGCCAGCAAGTCTTATGCTCATGTTCCACACCTGAATGGGGACTCATGCCAAGCACTCACACTGTAGTGCAGGATTTTTGAACACTGCCCATTGGAGGTGCTGTGTTTCATCTAATTTATTAAACCGCAGCCCCTTTTGTTTCCTCTGCTTTGCAAGCTAGACAATAAAGTCCCCATGGCATTGCTTGAAAAGTGAAGGAGTGGCCATTCTGTTGGGGCCGGGGTAGGGTTACTGCTGCCAGCACCAGTGGCCCTAGTTTGGAAACAAGCTTGCACCATCGGCCATCCGAGGATAGGAGAACTGAGCATCCCAGCAGACATTGCCATTTGGGGAGGATGGACTGCATGTCTCACTGTGATACTGCCAGCTGGGTGGCCAGAGGTGACAGTGCACTCAGGGACACCCAGGTGGGAGGAGGATGCCTTTTGACATCTGTGGGACAGCAAGTTTGACATGCATGCATCACAAAGATGTCCTTACTGAGATATCCTGTGGGCAGAGAAGAAATTGGAGGCCAATGGCAGGCACAGTGGCAGAATGGCAGCTTCTGGGGCACACTTGAGCCATGTTCCTCTCCTGTGAGCACACGCCCTTGACCAGAAAAGTCAGAGGTTGTCCCCTCCTCTCCATCCCACTTGTGGGTTCAAATAGGTAGATGACAGAACCCTAGCAGGTAGGAAGGTGTTGGGGCTTGGTGATGACCGAGAAAGAGAGCCCGATATGGGTGTGGTTGGAGTTTGGAGCAGAAACAGAAAAAAAGTAAAGGAGTGTACCCCAGTATCCTAATCACAGTTCCCTCTCTCACTAAGAGGTTCTGATACACTTGCCCACAGCCATGTGTGGTATGCTAGCACATGGCTGTAGGTTTTGTCTGCACACTGTCTCTGCACCACTAGTGTCTGTCTCATAGCTTGTAAAACCATTTGTATATGAAAGGCAGTATGAAAACCCAAATTCAGGCTAGCACTGTTGCGCAGCTGTAGCGTGTCATGCTGTCACTTAAAGAGCTGGTGACATGTTCAGGTGAACTTTAACAAAAACTAATATTTAGACATAGTCCAGCTTGTATTTCCCATTAGTGATGTATTCCTCCTCCCTGTTAAGGTTCTGGCTACCCCGTTGTCAGGTATTTTTAATTTTTCATTATGTAATAATGTATTTCCAGGTGTTTGGAAGTTGGCTATTGTTAGGCCGATTTTTAAGGCAGGTTGTAGGAAAACTGTTTCAAATTATCGTTCTGTTTCATTGTTGTCTCCTTTGTCCAAGATTCTTGAAAGAAAAGTTTTTGCTTGATTTCAGGAGTTTTTGTTTAACTGTGATTTGTTGTCTGAATGTCAGCATGGTATTAGGAGGGGTTGCAATGTCGAGACAGCCTTGGTGGGGTTCACAAGCAGTGTAAGGGGTGCCATGGATTCAGGTCGCTCTGTTGCTGCGTTGTTTGTGGACCTCACCAAGGCCTTTGATCTCGTTAATCACTCCCTGCTTTTGGAGTCACTGAGGGAGGTCAGAGTCTCACATGATGTGAGATTATGGTTATTCACTTATTTTAAAAAGGGAACATAAGACTATTGTTTCCAATGTTTTTTCTCAGTCTCTTCCAATCTACTGTGGGGTACCACAGGGCTCAATTTTGGGCCCTTTAATTTTTTCCCTTTTTGTGAATGCTGCCCCCTGTCTTGTGTTGATTCAAGAATCATCCTGTATGTGGATGATGCAGTATTGTTTGCAGAAGGTCCTGATACAGCCTTGGTAACTGTGCAACGTGATTTTGATAGATTTCAGAATTGGCTGTGTTCTCAGGGTTTAGTTTTGAACTCATCCAAGACCAAGGTTATGTTTTTTCCTGTCCCAAGAAATTGAAGGATATTTCTGTTCCCATTTTAGATCTACAGGGTAATGTCATCCAAGTTGTTGATAAATTTAATTATTTATGGATTATTTTGGATTCTCAATTTTCTTTTGTAGATCATGTTAATACATTAGTTAAGAAAATCCATCAGAGGTTGGGAATGCTTTTTAGGATAAGATCTTTTCTTGTTCCTCAATCTAAAAAGTTAGTGGCACATAGTCTACGATTAAGTTTGTTGGATTATGGATTGTTGATTTATTCTGGTACATATGAAAAAATGTTACAGAAATTTAGGTCTACTTATCATGGTATTTTGTGATTTACGACTGGTTTGCCATGTAACACACATCATTGTGTATTGATTAAGGAAGCAAACTGTCCTTTATTTTTGGACAGAATTAAAATTAAATTGGGAGGTTTTGCATTTATGGTTACTCGTGGTCTCTTGTCCCTTTCTATTCTTAATCTTTTTTCAGTTTATATGGGTTTAAAAACACCAGGTTTCAGTCTGAGGAATTGTTTAGTATTCCTTTATATAGGAAAGTAATAGGTCAGAAATCAGTGATATATATGGCTGTTATGTTTTTTACTGGTATTCCTTTAACTTTAATCAACTTAGGGAAAGTGAGGATTTTCAAGAACAGGTTGGTACAATGGTTAGCTGCTAAATCAGAGTGTAACGGTTTTCAATAATGGTATGGTTTATCAAATTGTGATATGTAATGTTAATGTTATTTATATGTGTTTTGTACTGTATTTTGTATTTCCAGGATGTGTGTTTTTTTATTTGAAACTTCTCACTTGTGAAAATAGGTAATTTGCCCATCTTGCTTACAAGTATACAAAATAAAAATGAAATGAAATGAGGTAATTTGTATGAAAACAGGATCTTTGCTCCTGAAGAGTTTGCCTATTCCTGCTGCTTTCTCCCTCCCTAAAGTCACAGAGCACTGCTTGTGGTATTACAGTTACTCCCATAGCAACAGATTGTGATGTCACAATAGGAGATTATGACTTGAAGTAGGGAATAAGTCATGGAGGCACATGGGGGCTGATTCCAAGACAAATGGCATAACTCGCAGGTGGCTGCGAGTTATGCCATTTGCCACTATGTGAGGGATCCGACGACACATTCCAAGAGCAGCAGGATACCAGCACTTGTGACATGTGGGATACGCCATGTGTAGGCTAATGCCATGCGCATTTCATATATGTCTCGCATGTCGCAAGTCACAGCTGGTGACAGGCAGCCCCCCGAAGCCCCCCCACCTGGACCACCACTGCACACACCAGGGGCATGGGGGGGCAGGACTGATGGCACAGGCATACAGGGGGGTGCACCATGGATCGGACCCCCGGGGGTCCCCTGATGATTGGTGGGGTTGGGGGGCAGGGCTCGGCTTGGGGGGCAGTATGGCACTGTTGCCACGGCACTGTGTGGTGGCATCCAATGGTGCCAGCTGTCGGATGCCACTTAAGACAATTCCAAGCTGCCGTAACAAATCTATGCCATTGCACCTTTTAGAATCACACTGGTGGGTTATGACAGCTGCCCTCCTGGAATTGGGTGATGTTGCTGTTGTAACCTGCACTTGTGCCATGGCATTGTGGGCTGCGGTATAGCGGGTGGCATAACCCGCTGTTGTCATAGCCCGCATCCTCCGTGGCATAAGTCACCACTTGGAATTCCAGTGGATGTAACGCATGGCGTAAGTCACGAGATACACCAAGGGTTTGGCGTATCTTGCCTTATGCTGGTGTAGCCTGTCTTGGAATCAGGCCCATGGACTGTAAAGGAACTCTAAGGAATAAATATCATATATTCATGCAAATTTCCTTAGTAATAAATAACGAGGAGGAGAAATATACTAAATATAAATGGAATGCAGGCAGAATTGTACCTAATTATTATGTTTTTTTAAAGTTTTCTTTGAGGCATCAGTAGCTCTTTGAAAGACCAAGGTTTGCATGTGAGCCGCAGAACCCTATGCAGGCTTAAGGCAGAGGTGAATGCACTTGGCTGCTGGGGAGCCCAGCACTTAGCATTCACACACTCTTTACTGGCCAACTAAGGAGCAGAATTAGCATCAGCTGTGAAGGCAACCACCACTCACCTGCAGTACCGGCTCAAGGAAGGGGGAAGAGATGGCGACCTCCACTACTGGGGTGGGGAACAGGAGGATCAAGGGGCTAACCCTGAGAAAAAAATACAACCCAAAATTATTAAATTCATCCTCTCACACGCTTCCTTCTCAGCAGCCTTTGATTCTGTGGCACCTGCCTACGTATGTCCCCTTTTCTCACACCATGGCTCGCCATGGTACAGTGGTGAGCTAAGGGAGATCAAGGCAAGGAGACACATTGGAGCATTGTTTGAACAGAATCAGCACGGTTTTAAAAAGGGGCACTCCTGTGCTACAAACTTGGTTAGTTTTTACAATCATGGCAGCAAGATGAGGGATAATGGTGTCCCTGTTGACATACTTCTGTTTGACCTGAGTAGAGCCTTTGATCGAGTCCCGCATTGGGCAATACATCAAAAATTGAAAAAGTATGATATTGATAACTTCATTGTCAGGTGGATAGACGATTGGCTTCATGATCGATCCCAAGTAGTCTGAGTACGGGGCCACCAGTCCACTGAAGGCCAGGTGACGAGTGGAGTACCACAGGGATCAGTAATTGGACCCCTTATAGTTCAGATTTTCATGGCAGATTTAGATGATAATATTAACATTATTATTACAAAATATGCCGACGACACAAACATTTGTGGCCCATGCAAAAACATAGATCAGTTTTAGACTCTGCAAAATTACATCATTGCATTAAGCACATGGGTAACAAAGTGGGGGATGCAACTAAATATTCAAAAATGTAGTGTACTGCATATTGGTAGGCATAACACAAATTATGTTTATGATTTGGATGGGGTGCCAATTCATGTTAAAGCAACAGAAAAAGATCTAGGTATTCTTATAGATGATAAATTAAACTTTAAAGAACAAAAAACCTCTGTCATTGCCAAAGCAAATAGGGTAATAGTAGCAATCAAAAGAAACATTAAGAGTAAAAAATCTGAAGTATTATTGCTATTATATCTTTCATATGTGAGACCTATTTTGGATTACGGATCTCAGATATGGTCTCCATATACAATTACTGAAATTAACAAATTAGAAAAAATACAATAACCAAGCTGAATCAATACTCTTACAAAGATAGGTTAGTTAGATTAGGGTTGTGCAGCCTGGAGGTTTGTTTATTTTATTTATTTAGTTTTTGTTGACCGGGTAAGTGCACTAGACAAATCCTGCCTATTTTCAGGCATGACCCGGGGGAGGGGGATACAGATGAATGCCAACTGACCTTGAACCAGATTAAGCTGTTTGGTGGTATTTTTAGTGAATGAGGGAAATGTGGCTAGGACACCGGGGAAATTCCCCTACTCTCCATTGGGGGCTTGCGGGCCATCTGGGAGAGATAGCCACTTCTCTGGGAGCGGCAGAGAGGAAGGACGTCTCTGGGACAGGAGCTCTGGCCTCTGCTCTTGTCCTGTCTATGCAGGAGGCCTTAGATGTGGAAACAGCGATTGCTGTCTTTTCTTTTTTCAGTTTATTTTTTGTGCCCCCTACTGCTCCCATCGTTATTTTCAGCTCTGGTCACAGACCCCCTTATGCCTGCACCTCTAGAAATGCCTGTGTCCCCACGGTTATCCCTGGCTTTCCCCCCAGAGAGCGGGGCCGCGGCACCGACCTTCCCATTATCGGAGCTGCAGTACTGATATCTGGTTGGGGGACCGGCTCTAGAGGCTAATTGAGGCCTTACAGGGGCAGAGCGTCATATAGACGGCAAGGTTAGGGATTTTTATCCCCCCCCCTTTAAGCAGGATGGGGACGTGCAATGACGACCTGTGTCCGCCCCATCCTGGCGATACTGTTGAACATCGGCGTGGCGGCAACCCAGCCTCCGCTAGGTGCTGCCAGACGCCTCTGAGTGCTGCCCTGCACTTCCCCGGAGAAGGAGAGCTGTCCAGGATGCTTGATCCTTCTCCCCCGCCGCTCCTCCGTGTCCCAGGTCCGTTCCCAAACCCGGGTCACCAGCGTCGCAAGCGGAAATCCAACCGCAACGCCAATGGGCCAGCTCTATTGCTGTCTTTTCTCAAGGACAAGATTTGGATGTGTCGAATGGAACTACGCCTGCTTCAGCAGGCCTACCTGTTTTAGATGCTGGTATTCCTGTGGAAGAGCTCCTGGCTGAGTCTGCCTGTTCCCGTTGGCAGGAGCTTTTGCATTGCCATCAGGAGTTGATGGCGAGAAGTGCAGTTGTCGAGGTGGAACTCAAAGCGCTACGGGAGGCTCCTTAGGGGGCCCAGAATGTTTTGGACTGGAAAGGATTGGGTTTCAGGTCAGACTTCGAATAGGAGGTGGCTGTGCCTCCTCCCCCAGAGGAATCGTCGGATTCTCATGTGACTGATGCTCCGATGGGTGTTCTGGCAGGGGGCTCACCGTTACAGGTTGTTTTGGATGTTCCTGCTACTCTGGACCCACACTCCAAAAAAACTAGGCTGGGAATGACGAGGTTGGTCTCAAACCCTTCTGTTACTTACTGTATTCTTCAGATTGATACTGAGCAGATGTTTTCTTTTTTGGATCGAAAACGCTCAGGGAAATGGGGATATTTAGCCTCTGAACCCCCTAACACACATAATAAATCCTGGTCACCCGAAAGGGCTTTGTCTGTGGCTGGTTGGATTGCAGGGATGTCAGGTCAATGGACTCCGGATCCCATGGACCCCTCCTTTTTGAAAATGTGTAATTCTTCTGTTACTGTGGCCACCAACAACGATTCATCACCGAGCTCCACCAAACCCCGGGGTACTTCTACTGTTGTATTGCCTAATGTTTCTGTTACTCCTATTGATAGTTCTGCCTCTCCAGTTGTTCAGGATGAGGGTTCACCAACTACTGTTGAGAAGGGGTTTAGCTCAGTTCCTAGGGATGATGCTCAGGTGTTGCCCCATAAAACTTCCTTGTTTCGGCTAGCTGATTTATTTCAGCTGACTAGGGAGCCTACTCCTCGGAGAAAAGCAGTACGCTTGCTATATAAAGGGGGCTTAGAACAACCGCCAGGTTGTTTATAGCTAGGACTTTACTAAAGCAGTCTATGAAATATTTTTCGTCAGAAATTTATGCATTAATTTCTTTAGGGAATGGGAACTACAATATCAGCTTCAAACATGTCTCCAGTCTTGACAGGTTTTGGGCACAATATGAGAACCTTAAGTCTGACCTTTTATGGGTCCCGTTTCAGGCTATTCCACTCACTAACCCCTTGATTAAAAACATAACTGTTCTATTGAAGAATGAAGGTGTCAATATTGAAGACATCCTATTTTGGTTACACAAGAGATGTGATATTTTGGGAAGGCCTACTCCCACGCTTGACAGTGAAAAGATCTGGGATGGCAGTTGGAGGGTTAAAGTGAAACCTTTTTCTACTAATTCTGGTCCAGTCCACCTCTCTAGTGAATTTTTTCTTGGGAAAGATCAGGGGTCCATCTTTTATGCTGGGCAACCTAGATCATGTTTTAAATGTGGGTCTCTGCTACATTTAAGTTCTGCCTGTGACACCTCTAAGTGTAATCATTGTTTGGAGTATGGGCACTTGGCCACTGCTTGTCTGAACCTTTTTAGATGCAACCTATGTGAACAGACTGGTCATGCCTATGGGCGGTGTCCTTGTGCCTCGCACAATAGAACTGACTGTCGTTCACATGACGGACTTATTAATCAAGCACAGTGGCTTTTTTCCCAGAAATCTGACGAGATGGTGCAGCAGGCTGCTGACTGTGTTCAGTTTCCTGCCTAGGTTGCCCCTCGTCCTGCTAGTCCAATTGACACAATGAATGTTACCTCCCCGATACCTTGGTGGACGTTTCTATGCCTTCCCTTCCTGTTCATTCTGGGGATTTGCTTGTAGGGGAGGCTGTGGGTCATATGCCCCCCCCCCCAGCTGATGCACCATTTAAGGTTGTGCAACCTAGGAAAACATAATAGGCTTGGCAAGACTATGCCAGAAGTTATACTCCCTCCTAATACCCTTGCCCAGAGAGACCCGGTTAAATTGAGGAATACTTTTTCCCCGCTTGAGGAAGATGCTGGTGGGGATTCTGGAGAGGACACCGACACTTCGTTGATTGTTTCTAACATGGATTCTGAAACTAGATTTGATGATTCCATTGCCAAATGAGCTAGAAGGCAGCAACTGGGTAAACCCCCTTGAGGTGCTCGCTTTGTCACTTTATTGTTTTTGACCTACCCTCCTTTTTTTCCTGATATGTCTTCTCTAAAGATTTTTACTTTAAATGTCAGTGGTTTAAAGGGAGTGAAGAAACGTGTTGGTTTTCTTTCTCTTCTTAAAACTTTTGACTTGGACATTCTTTGTTTGCAAGATGTCCGACTGAAGACCTCTCAGGAACTAAGACATGCTTCTTATAATTGGGCTTTAGGGCCATCATTCTGGTCTATAGGGGAGGAACCCTATGATGGTTTAGGTATATTATTTTTCAATTCTGCATTTTCTGTTTCCAGATTGGTGGACATTCACCCTGGGAGGGCACTATGTTTAGACATTTCTATTCCTACGGCTAGATTTCGGATAATTTCTGTTTATGCCCCATAAACAAAAGCTCAATGGGTAGCCCTTTTTAAAGAAGTACAGCCATACTTCCCGATGGGTTATTTATTTATTTTTTTAATTTATTTAGTTGTTTAACCAGGTATAGCACACTAAGCTGAAAGCTTTTTTACAGGAGCGACCTGGGAGTACAAGGAGGTTAAGTGACTTGCTCAGGGTCACACAGTATTTTATTTATTTATTTAGTTTTTGTTGACCGGGAAAGTGCACTAGACAAATCCTGCCTATTTTCAGGCACGACCCAGGGGAGGGGGATACAGATGAATACCAACTGACCTTGAACCAGATTAAGCTGTTGGTGGTATTTTTAGTGAATGAGGGAAATTTGGCCAGGACACGGGGAATTCCCCTACTCTTTTCGAGAAGTGCCATGGGATCTTTAACATCCACCTGAACTACCACCAATCAAGGCAGATGGGACCTCGGTTTAACATCTCATCCGAAAGACGGCACCTCAGAAGTACAGCACCCCTCTCATGCTGCACTACAGTGTCAGTACTGGGATATTAACCCAAGTGCCAGATGTGGGAACTGAACCCACAGCCCTCTGATCTCCTGGCCTCAGAGGCGAGTATGCAAGTGGAAGCTGTGGGATTCAAACGCAGGTCTGGTCTGCTGGATGTCACCAGATTTGCAGCTCAGAGCCTTAGACCACTGCGCTATACTGCCTCCTTATTTGGTTATTTGGTTAGGTGATTTCAATTGTGCATTATCTACTAAGGATAGGGATCTCAAAACAGATAAAATGTTTTGTGATTCGGCTGCTTTACATAAGGTAGTGTCTACGGCTCATTTAATAGATGCTTATAGAACGTTGTACCCTACGGGTGGATTCACTTTCTTTAAAGGTACTCTTCGGATGAGGATAGATTTTGTCTTTGTCTCATCAGTTTTGCAGATAGTTCAGGCCTCCTCTAGACCCATTGAATTTTCAGATCATAATGTTCTCACCATCCTCCTTTCTTGGGAAGGGGCCCTGAGATGTCGAAAAAAACTCTGGAGATTGAATGAGAGTATGTTGGAAGATCATAGCCTTAAAAGGTTCTGGTTGAGAGACTGGGCAGCCCGCATGTCTATGGTGGAGTGCTATGATTCCATCTTAGAGTGGTGGGAGGATACCAGACTAGGTTGGAAGCATTTTTTTCTACATAGGGCTCAAGTTAAAAACTCAGAAAGATTACCTGTCTTATTTACAACTAAGACATCAATTGCAACGTCTCATATCGCTGGCTGAAACATCTACATATAATTATAGCAATCATGCAGCGAATTTGAAAAAGCAAATGGTGGCGTTACAATATAACAGGGGAAGGTCTTTAGATCAGGAATTAAAATTTGGCACAAGTCTGTCCAAACATTCTTTGGACCGTTTTAAAGAAAGTCATAAAAGAGTAAACTCCAGACTTATTACCTCCCTCACTGATACATCGGGGGACACCTTGTGAGTGATCCACACCGCCTTTTGTCTGTGGTGGAACAATATTTATCCACTAGTTTGGCCCCTGATATGATCTTGGATGAGGCAGCTGTCAACAATATTTTACAGGAATTACAGCTACCTGGTCTATCCTGAGATCAACAGCAGGAACTAACCGTAGATGTTTCTTTGGAAGAAGTGCAAACTGCAGTTGGTCTGTTGAATTCTCACTCGGCCCCGGGCATGGATGGTCTTGGTACTGGGTTTTACAAAACCTTTTTACAGACCGTTGCCCCTGTTTTGGTACTTCTTTTTAATCATATTTTATACACTGGAACTTATGCCCCCTCTATGAGAGAGGCGATCTTGCTTCTCATTTATAAAAAGGGATAAAACCGATATTAGTAATTGGTGTCCACTTAGCCTATTAAATACTGACATGAAAATTCTGAGTAAAATTCTTTTGACCCGGCTAGCCAGGATCACTCCACTGCTTCTTCATCCGGCACAAACCTGTGCGGTTAAGGGTAGGAAACAACAGGGTAACCTGATATACCTTCGAGAGATTTTTTTTGTAGAGGGGATCTTGGACAGTTGCAGGGGTTCGCTTTTGGACTTGATCAAGAGAAAGCCTTTGATCGAGTCTCTCACACTTTCCTTTTTTTGGTTTTGAAAGCCTTCGGCTTGCCAGAGACATTTGTTTTTTGACTTTCTGCAATGTATCAGGGGGCAGTACTTATACCAAATGTTAATGGTTGGTTGGGGAAGAAACTGGCTATTACGAAGGGTGTTAGGCAAGGCTGCCCACTGAGTCCAACTTTATATGCCTTCTCCATCAATATTTTTATTAGATTATTACAAGTAAACAAGGCTCTACGGAGTCTTGATGTGCTTCAGAGTAGGCCATCGCAATCTGTATTGGCTTATGCTGACGATTTGGTTTTATTATTGCCTCCTAATTTTTATGTTTGCTTGCACGCATGTGCAAGAAACATAGTGCCATCATCCGAGTTTTCGGAGGTGTGTCACCCCCTCTTCCAATTCAGTCAGTGTGTTGGCAGGCGTGGCCCCAGTCCTCCAATGCATGCTGGAGCCAAAATGCAGTGGCGTACTGTTGAAAGGGGGAGCTACGCTTCAGTGAGCAGTGATCAGATATCGCCTGCTCATGTGCAGCTCCCCCTACACACATGCACACACACACACACACACACACACACACACACACACACACAAACATACACACACAGACTGCATGCAGCCCCCAAGCACAGTTACATAGGCCACGCTGGTGCCCACTCCAGCTGCTGCACATTGTATAGCCGACGGGTGCCCAATCCTCCTGGCTCCACGCCTGGAAGATCCCAGGTGCTATGCCTGGGAGCCCACCCCAGCATGGCAAAATGATGTAATGGCCAACGGGTGCCCAATCCCCATTGGCTCCACTGTCACTCCCCATGCTGTCGCCGATGGGGGTGCCCAATCCCCATCGCTTCACTATCTCCCCGAGTTCAGGGTGCCACGCTGGGAGCCCATCCCAATGTGACAACAGATGCCATGGCCGACAAGGGTGCCCAGTCCCCATCAGCTTCACGCTCCCCACCCCAGCGTGGCAAACGTCCTGCATCGTCCAAAACCCTGTAAAGAAAACCTTCCTCGCAGTCTCCCTGCCCCTCCCCAACCCGCACCCACCCACTGCGCCCCTGCCTCCCCACCCCCCACCCCATACCTCCGGGCGTAGTGCGATGATCTTGGTGGACCGGAACACATCTGCACTCTTCAAAGCCGACCGCGAACTGAGAAATGCCGGTAAGCTGTATAATGCATAGATAGGTTTTTTTAACTTTGCTATATTCTCAGGTATTTTTTGAAATTTTTGCACCAAATTTTCAACATGGGGTTTTTGGGACCCCTCCTCATGAATTCTTGCACTGTCATGGTGTTACTCGGGCCTGAAGGGTGATTTCGCAGCCACTGCACGAAATCACCTTTTAGGACCGATTAATGAAACAACACTGTAAATGTTCATAAGGTGGGCTCTCAAAAAGCCTATTTTGAAAATTTGGTGGAAAAATTCAAAAAAATGACTGTTTTACGGGCATGCGTTGCGCAGTTCCTACGCAGGCTTGTAAGTTTGTGAATTTTCAATATTTTCACTCCAGATTTTCAACATTGCCATTTTACCACACCTTCTTATGAGCAGTACAGCTGTCATTTTTCACATCTCACCCAAAATGTGTTTCTGCCCATGTAGCGCACAATGGCACAGTTGGTGTGCGAAATCAATGTACGGGAGAAATTAAGAAAATCACAATGACACTGTTCATGAGCAGAGGTCTTAAAATGGCTATGTTGAAAATTTGGTGAAAAAATGCCTAAAAATGCCTGTTTTACGAACATGCGATGTGCAGTTTCTACGCACACTCATAAGTTCGCGAATTTTTAATATTTTCACTCCAGATTTTTAACATTGCCATTTTACCACACCTCCTTATGAGCTGCACAGCTGTCATTTTTACATCTTGCCCAAAATGTGTTTCCACCCATGTAGCGCTCAGTAGTGCAGTCGGTGTGTGAAATCAATGTATGGGACAAATTATGAAAATCACAGTGACACTGTTCATGAGCAGAGGTCTTAAAATGGCTATGTTGAAAATTTGGTTAAAAAATTCCTAAAAATGACTGTTTTACGAGCGTGCGTTGCGCAGTTCCTACGCACGCTTGTAAGTTCACGAATTTTCAATATTTTCACTCCAGATTTTCAACATTGCCATTTTATTACACTTCCTTATGAGCAGTACAGCTGTCATTTGTCACATCTTGCCCCAAACATATTTCCGCCCATGTAGCTCACAATGGCACAGTCAGTGTACAAAATCAATGTATGGGACACATTAAGAATATCACAGTGACACTGTTCATGAGCAGAGATCTTAAAATGGTTATGTTGAAAATTTGGTGAAAAAATTCTTAAAAATGACTGTTTTACAAGCGTGCGTTTCACAGTTCCTACGCACACTCATAAGTTTGCGAATTCTCAATATTTTCACTCCAGATTTTCAACATTGCCATTTTATTACACTTCCTTATGAACAGTACAGCTGCCATTTTTCACATGTCGCCAAAAATGTGTTTTCGCACATGTACCGCACAATGGTGCAGTCGGTGTGCGAAAGCAATGTTTGGGACAGATTAAGAAAATCACAGTTACACTGTTCATGAGCAGAGGTCATAAAATGGCTATGTTGAAAATTTGGTGACAAAAGTCCATAAACTGACTGTGATATGAGTGAGCATTGCCCAGTTTCCACGCACCCTCGTAAGTTCATGACTTTGTAATATTTTCAGTCCAGATTTTCACCAGTGGCATTTTTCCACACTTCCTTATGAACAGTACAGCTGTCATTTTTCACAACATGGCCGAAATGTGTTTTCACACTTTCAGTGCAGAGATGCGTGGTCGCTGTGAGAAATCATTGTTCGGGACAGATAAAGAAAATCACAGTGACACTGTTCATGATTGGAGGTCCCAAAATGCCTGTGTTGACAATCTGCTGTAAAAAATCCCCAAACTAATTACATTACGGGTTTGCATTGCACAGTTTCTATGCACGCTCATGACTTCACCATTTTTGAAATATTTTTACTGCAGATTTGCAACATTGCCATTTTTTACACCTCCCCATGAACAGTACAGCTGTCATTTTTTACATCCTGTCGAATGTTTTTGCACCTGTGGTGCTAAATGCCATAGTCGCTGTGCATAAGCAGCTTTCAACTAACAAACTGATATTCCCCCTGTTCATGAGGTGGGTTCACAAAAAACCATGTTGAAAATTTGAAGTGAAAATACCAACGAATGCCTGAGGTGTCAGGGTTTCCAACCATAACGCTCAACCCTGTAGAGAATGACAGGCATCAGGGATGTGACTTGGGATTCTTGCCTGTAATGCTCATACCATTTCACACCCTGCAGCCAGTGACAGGCATCGAGGCATGCCTTGGACTCTTCGGCCCCAAAGTTCACCTCATTCTCCTATACCGCACCCATCTCACCGTATTTCCTGATGGAATGGGGTGCGCATAAGGACCAAAGACCCCAAGGCACACCGTGACACTTGTCAGTGTCTGCAGGGTGGGGTGTGGTGAAATGGCATGGTCATTATGCCTGATGACCCAAAGGCACAACCCAATGCCTGTCACTCTCTGCAGGGTGGTGATCGTGTTGGCTTCAGTTCAATACTTCACTGCCATTCCTATTACGCAGCTCTGTAACTTCTACACTACCACTGCCAATGCCAGCAAGCAAACATTCGGCATTGACAAATGCTTTTTCTGTTTCTGTGTTACAAGACTCAATTCACCTTTTTTTAAGTATTTCAGGTTCAAAGGTTAATTATAATAAGTGTACTGGAGTGGTTATAGGTTCCACACCAGTGCCTGAATCTGAGTGTATGGCTGGGATCTCAGTTTCCAAAGGCCCTATTAAAGTCCTGGGGGGGGAGGGTTGGCCCAGGGGATATGGCTGGATACAGTTGGGAGAAGGCTTTAGCAAAGGGTTTACGACTCATGGGCGAATGGAAAGGTATGCAGCTCTCAAAGAAAAAACGGGTTTTGTTGATTAAAACACTCCTAGTTCCTGTGTTTTTATATCTTAGTTATATTTTTCCGCCTCCAATGCGTATGTGGACGCAGCTTTATAGTATTTTTTTCCAAGCATTCGGGGGATCTTGACTAAACCCCATTAAAAGGGAATTCACTTATCTTCCAGTTGCTGAAGGTGGGGTTGCTATGATCCACCCTATTGCATTTTTTTCAGTCTGTTTTTTACTTATAATTTGGGATTGGTCTTTAAACCTGGGTGGCTTATTTGGAGACCCTACATGGAGCAGTGGATTGATCTCTGTCGCTTAGGGTGGCAGGAGAAAAAGTTTCGAGTCTTATCCAGACTGGTGGAGTTGCCTATGTATATGAAAGATTGTATGAGGCTACTTATCAAATGGGAAATTACTGCACAATTATTGCAGTCTTATGATAGGAAGAAGTTGTATAAACATATGCTCTCCATGGAACGTATCTCTGAGGTCCTGTTCCCAGATTGCCCATCGGACAGATAGGTTCTTATTTTACAGTATCTTACCAATAAGCGTATCCCTCCGTATATATGGGATTGTGTGTGGTTGGGGAATTATGGTAAATTGAGGGTAAAAAACAATAGTAAACATAAGCAATTGTCAGAGAGGTATTGTCCTAGGCCTGTGTGTAGTCAAATCCTGGAAACTCAATGTCATTTATTTCTTGAATGTTTGTTTATTAAACCATTCTGGGATTTACTGGCTGATTACCGGAAGGTTTCTGAATTTAGATCCTTAGATTATTTTATGCTTATGTTTGGCCCTTTCCCTAATACTTTTGTTCCTTATCATAGTGCTACTATGTATGTCATATTTTGTCTTTTGAGATTTCACATTTGGCAGTCTAGGTGTCTGTGGATTCTGCAACAGAAAATCATCACCCCTGAAGAACTGGTAGCCACTGTGTGTAAAGCAGTGGATAGACTTATGTGATATGACTCTACTAATGGACCTCGTGAACAATTTATGAGTTATTGGATTAATTGTGCCACATGGACTAAATAACTGTTCCTTTTCTTGTTCTCCTTTTTTTTTGTACACTGAATTTGAGTGAAAATGCATTGTTTTTGTTGTAATGAAGTCCATTCTTTCAATAAAATTCCCCTACTCGTCAAGAGGGGGAACCTCTGTCCAAGATGGCGGACGCGCCCTTGTCTTCTGAGGAGGGAGCTATGGAGGTGGGAGATTTGGTCTCTGCTCCTACCTCTGACTGAATGGAGACCATGATGCCAACAACTGATGTTTTGCCTGTTGATGTTTCTACTACAACTTTAAGTTCTGCTGCTCATACTAAGGCTGCTATACCTAGCCCTCTGCTTGCTTCTTATGGAACTGACTTGCTGACTTGCGTGCCTGCAATCGACTTGCCGGAGGATTTTACTTCATCTGATTCTGAAAATCACTGTTTGACAGCACAAGAGATCTGGGAGTGTTTTGCAACGATGGAGTGCTGTTTTGCTAGTGCAAATCTGAAAATGCATAGCGATATGTAGCTCCTGAGAACCGACAGCACAGGTGCCTCTTCCACTCGGTGGGAGCTCTTGAAGATTTACCTGACTTGTCTCCTTTCCTGCATGTTGCTGTGACAGGCTTTGAACCGACCTGTGCATCGGTAGCTGAAGCCCTACTGCCTGTTTCCCTGTTGCCTGCAGTACAAACTGATTTGGTTTCCTTCTCAGAACCTGCTTCCATCACATTGCAGAGTTCCCCACATGGACAAGACTTCTCTACAGTAAATGCTCCCCTGCCACCTGCAGTTGAAACAGATTCAGTTTCCTTTTCACTACCTGCTTCCATTAAATCACAGAGCCCCCTACATGTACAGGAATCATCTACTGTCAATATTAATAAAGTGCCTACCTGGACTGTTGAATCGGCGCTGAGAGGTGCTGGCTGGGTTCAGGGTACTGTCCCAGGAAGTTGGAAGTCGGGTCTGTCTTCAATACGGTCCCCCCGCCCTAAAGATTTTTCGGAGCTACAGAGCACTTTAGGCACTTCAAAAGTCACTACTGACCCCTTGTGTCTCCCTCATGAACTGGAGCTTACACAGAACCCTATGTTGGATTATCTGAAGGGTTGTCCACCCCAGGCTCCTTTTTCTTACTATTTCTATAGAGGTTCTGGCTCCCCTACCACCACAGCACCCCAACCCCCAAAATATCCGGACCAAGCCGTTCATATTCTTCATTTTTTAAATTTCCAATCCAGGCTACTAAGAGACGTTTTTGGCTTGGCATACCTGGGGGAAGGGGGTTACCTGAGCCACTTGATCGGGTCTATGTGGCACGTACGCTTCTAAAGGAGTCTTTTAAATTCTTTTCCCACGAAATATATGCGTTAATTCATATCTCTGGTGAAACCACGTATGACATTAGTTTCCAAACATCTAGGGGACTGGAGCGCTTTTGGTCAAAGTATAATTCTCTTCGGACTACTGCATTATGGACCCAATTTCAGGCTATTCCTCTTTCTAAACCTACTTTTAAGACAATCACTATTCTGTTTCGTAATGAGGGAGTTGAGGTAGAGGATGTTGTGTAGTGGCTGAAACAGCATTGTGACGTCCAGGGACAGCCTGAAGCCATTTTGGATACCGAGAACATTTGGACTGGGGGCTGGAAGTTTAAAGTCTTGTTACGATCTAATGATTCTGGGGTTGTACATCTGCCTAACACTTTTTTCGTAGGCTGAGATAGGGGGTCTTGTTCTACCCGAGTCAGCTGAAGGCTTGCTATCGGTGTGGTGACCCTGCACATCTTAGTAATGTATGTGATAAAATGAAATGCAACGTCTGTGGGGGATTGGGCCACGTAGGGGCCCACTGTTTGAATGAATGTAGATGTAACCAATGTGACAAACAGGGGCACATCTTTCAGAATTGTAAATGGGCTGCGCATAATCAGGAATTTCATGATGGTGGAGTGGACCAGCGCTTTATTATTACATAGGCGCAGAAGGCCCGTTTCCGGACCACCTTGGCTGTACCTCCCAAGGCAGCCCAGCCCTTACTGCAGGCTTCAGCTCCTGTTGTATCCTCTGAGATCGTACCTCAGATAGTTCCCTTCACGGATGACCCCTTGCTTGAGATTTCTCCTGACCCTGATCCTGCCCAGTCTAATTTTCCTGTTCAGGACCCGGTCCCAGGTCCAAGTACTATGCCCCTCCCCCCCGAGTGCTTACAAGTGTCATACGTAGAAGGTCACTGAAAAATAGCCCTCGGGTTGCACCATCTCCTGTGAGTGGTCCAGAACCCCCCCCATGCCCTTATCTAATTCTTTTGAACTTCTCCAACACCTTTCTGATGACTCTGGAGGTGAGTCGGACTCTTCCTCCATAGCTTCTTCTCTCCCTGGCGGTACCACTGACTCTGAGTTGCAACTTGGTACTGGCCTTTCTCAGAAGTGAAAGGCCAGAGTAAAACTTAAAGAGAAAAAGGTGGTTGGGAAAAGGAAATTGTAAAATGTATTTTTTGTCTGTTTTCCTTTTTTTTGTTGCTATGTTTTACTTTGCCATACTATTACTGTATATAGTATGAAGCGTATGGCTAAAAGGAGATTGATTTTTTCCTTTCTACGGCTTTTGCCTTTGTGTTTAATTTTATTACAGGATACAAGACTTCATACTACACATGAGATCCGACAAGCACAACAGGACTGGTTACTGGGTCCTTCTTTTTGGTCGACTGGTCAGGACTCTTGTTCGGGACTGGGAATTTTAATTAATATCCCAGACTTCCGTTTGCTAAAATTGTTTGATGCAGCCCCTGGTAGGGCGCTTATTATAGATTTTGTCATTGGGTCCTGTCCCTACCGGGTGATAAACATTTATGCCCCTCAAATCACAACTGAATGCATAGCTTTATTTACTTTGCTTCATCTTTATTTGCACACTTCCTTTCAGGTATTGTTTGCTGGTGACTTTAATTGTGGCCTGAGTCTTCAAGATAAGAGCTCCTTTGCTGCTACAAAGAAACTGTTTTGTGATTCCCACGAATTGGGTAAATTGGTTTGAGTCACCCACTTAATGGACTCCTATCTCTCCTTTACTACACAACACAACACACCCTTACCTTCCAAAAGGGTAAACTAGCCACACGTATTGATTATGTGTTTTCCTCTCCTACAGTACCAATTATTTCTGCCAAAGTTCAAGCGGTTGAGTTTTCTGATCATAAGCTGCTTTCTGTTGGTCTTGGTTCTGTTGTCTCTTCCTGTAAAGGTCCAGGTATTTGGAAATTCAACACATCTTTGTTGCAGATTCCGATGTTTATGCATTCCCTTCTGTCCTTCATACAAGCCCGTAAATCTGTTTTCATTTGTTATGAAGATCCTGTTCAGTGGTGGTTAGACACAAAACATGATCTGGTCACTTTTTTAAAAACTTACAGTTGTTTAAAATGTAGGAGGGAATACCTAGACTATTTGCAGAAGAGGGTACATTTTCAGTCATTATTAACCATAGCGTACACGACGGGGCAAGACCTTACTCAACAAATAAAAGTCCTACAGAATGGTATGCTGACTTTCCAATTACGGCAATCACAACTTTATTACCAACATAAATTCTGTACTGTTGGAACACGTGATGTTATTTGTCCTTTTGAATCTAATTCCCGTCATACCGCCCGAAAAAATATGACATGTCGTCTAAATTCAGAAGGGACCTTATGTTCCTCACAAACTGAGATTTGTCATATTGTAACAAAGTATACTACGGCCCTTTTTTCTCCCCTTCCTGCTGTGGCTGGTTACAGTGCAACTTTGTATAGTGGCCTTGATATCCCAGCTCCCTCACAGCTATGTCAGGACCAGGCTTGTTCTACTATCACGGAGCAGGATTTGACATTGGCTATGTCTTCATTACCTGTACAGAGAACTCCTGGTCCGGATGGTCTTCCTGCTGGCTTATATAAGGTGCTGGGTGACCATTTGGCCCCAGAACTTACATCTGTGTTTAATTCTCTGTTAACTTGTGGATCTCTCCTTTTGGAATTTACTAAAGTTACTTTGATTTACATTTATAACCAGAAAGGTGATATCCATTCTCTAGAGAATTGGCGACCAGGGGCGTCACCAGGGATACAAAGTTGGTGGGGCTGATGCCCTTTAGTCAAAATCCTAGCAAAGCTAGGGGGGTCCGGGGGCATGCTCCCCCGGAAAATTTTGAAATTTTACCTTCAAATGGTGGCTTTTCCTGCAAATTAGTGGTGAAAAATATGTTTGAGAAGCCTAATTATCAGCCATGTATTTAATATGGTACATGTGGAAAAATTTTGTTACTGGTCCACCAAGGACAGGTTGCAGGAGGACCTCAGAGCAAATGAGAGACCAGAACAGCCAGACATCATTATCCCAGCAGATCTGCTGGGATGGTTGCAGGAGGACCCAAGAGCAAATGAGAGACCAGAACAGTCAGACACATCATTATCCCAGCAGATTTGCTGGGAAGGTTGCAGGAGGACCCCAGAGCAAATGAGAGACCAGAACAGCCAGACACATCAACCATTATCCCAGCAGATCTGCTGGGAAGGTTGCAGAAGGACCCCAGAGCAAATGAGAGACCAGAACAGCCAGACACACCAACCATTATCCCAGCAGATCTGCTGGGAAGGTTGCAGAAGGACCCCAGAGCAAATGAAAGACCAGAACAGCCAGTCACATCATTATCCCAGCAGATCTGCTGGGAAGGTTGCAGGAGGACCCCAGAGCAAATGAGAGACCAGAACAGTCAGACACATCATTATCCCGGCAGATCTGCTGGGAAGGTTGCAGGAGGACCCCAGAGCAAATGAGAGACCAGAACAGCCAGACACACCAACCATTATCCCAGCAGATCTGCTGGGAAGGTTGCAGAAGGACCCCAGAGCAAATGAGAGACCAGAACAGCCAGTCACATCATTATCCCAGCAGATCTGCTGGGAAGGATGCAGGAGGACCTCAGAGCAAATGAGAGACCAGAACAGCCAGACACATCATTATCCCAGCAGATCTGCTGGGAAGGTTGCAGGAGGACCCCAGAGCAAATGAGAGACCAGAACAGCCAGTCACATCATTATCCCAGCAGATCTGCTGGGAAGGATGCAGGAGGACCCCAGAGCAAATGAGAGATCAGAACAGCCAGACACACCATTATCCCAGCAGATCTGCTGGATATCAGTGTCATACAGGTTTTACTATTATCGTGCTGATTTTGGGAGAAGTAGCTCAACCTTTCTGTTTGTCATGAATGCAAATTCGTCAATCACATCATCAGTGTCAAGTTGTCTGCTTTCTTCGGTCTGAATGTTGAGAATTCCAAGTGAACTCAATCTGTCATTTTCTGTCTTGTTTCTCAGATATGTCTTAATCGACTCATGGAACTAAAGGAGCGCTACACACACATGTGGTAACTGGGATTGTTAGAGCAATCTGTAGTGATTTATGCAGCGTCGGATACATGATTTCTGGAAGTAATTATAAAGATTGGTCATATCATGTGGACGCTCATTTTCTGGCAGCCGACAAATGAAGTTTCGTGCTACTACCAGTTCCTCTTCCAGAACTGGACAGTCATACATCTCTCCAAGTGGCCTCAGTTTGTCCTGGTCCAAGAATGTGTTAGACTGTGGTCTGAGAGCATTGATCGCAACCATCAGTGTTTGGTTATGCTTGGAAAACCTTCTGTCAATCTCTCTAATCATTTTGTCAATCACAGGGTAAAAAACAGTGATTCTCAAATGCACAGCAGTTCTTGTTTCATGCGATGCTGATGCACTTTGTTCAGTTCCAGTTCGTGAAGTTAGAACAAAGTGCTCCCAAGTACGAGGTAGCTTCCTTTGCCTCTGTGGACCCGGAGTATTTTCGGGTGTCTGTGTCTCATATTTTTCTGCCATATTTTCAGCTTCCCTGTAGAGAACTAGAAATCTCTCTCAGTACGAAATTGTGCAATTGTGTCTCTCAGCGCAGATACAGCAGTCACTGCACATCTGAAGTCCAAAGCCTGAGTCTGAAGTAAGTTATTTGTTCCATCAGCCACTGACAGTAGTTTGTCAAACATTTTAAGGAGAAATAAATTGTTGAATTCTAGAAGCTTGCTGTGGAGTCCTCTGGCCTTTGCAGTTTCTCCTTCTTCACATTCTGAAAGATACTTTAGAAGAGCTGGATAAGTTTCTTTTACTGCCTTTGTTACTCGCTTTTGACAAGCCCACCTGGTAGAACTTAACTCCGGTATCTCAAGAATTCTAGTCAACCCAAGCTCCTTTTGAACATTTAAGAACCCCTGGTGAGTCAGGACAGATTTGGAAAAGAACGTGTGTATCTCTTGAAGCATGTCAAAGAATTTCAGTACAGGAAGAAGTGATGAACAGGCATCTACAAGGACCAAATTCAGAATATGCGCATAGCAATGAACATATATAGCATATGGATGCTTATGACGAAATAGTTCCTGGACTCCATTTAAGTTGCCGCTCATAACAGATGCACCGTCATAAGTCTGAGCTACGCAAGTCACCGAATTCTCATGGAGGTCCCAGTTAGTCAGCTTTGAACACAGTTCATTTGTCAGACTCTGGGCATCTAATGCTGTTACTTGATGGAAGCACAAACATTTCTCTACAGGGGAACCACGGTGAACATAACGAAGGCAAACACTCGTTTGTTCTCTGCAAGCAACATCTCTAGATTCATCAGCAAGTATTGCGGAATACTTTGCTTCTTTTACCTCATTTAAAATTTTCTCTCTTATTAATTTTGCACAACATTCTATCATCTGATTTTGACTGACAGGTGAGAGATAGGTAGCATTTCCTGGCATTTGAATCTGCAAATTTTCCAATTCAGGATCAAACTTTTTTAGAAGATCAAAAGTCTCTAAAAAGTTACCCGTTTGAGCACCCTTCACACTCCCTATGGCCTCGAAAGGCAGTTCCCTGTCTGCCAAACAACAACACAATCTCAACTATTCTTCTCAGGTACTCCCCGCGCTTTTTAATATCTGCAATTATTGCTGAATCCATTAGCTGTATAATATTGCCTCTTTCTTTAGATTTCACACAAGTAGACCAGGCCTCCATTGCTCCTTGTATGTTGTTGTTTGTTGGTGTTCTCTCATCTTGTCTATTGCCTTCTTCCAGTTGTTAAACCCTCTGGACGTGAAAGCAGTGTCCGCTCGACCAGAGCAACTTGAAAACATTCTGCAGGCAAAGCAAAATATGACATCATTGCTTACACTATATTCAAGCCATTTAAATGATGCATACCAGCTGCTTGAAAATGAACGCTTCTGCTTTCCAAAATCCTTTGTGGAAAACTAGACAGCTTTGGCTGCACAGGACCAGCCTCTTTGGTTCCCAGATCATTAGGTTCAACAGTAGCAGCAGACGAAATCTTGCTACTGATTCAAGTGCATCATGAGATGTTCTGGGAGATGATGATGTGTTTGCTACATCTTCTTGTACTGGTGGAACTTCACTTCATTTCTTAATGGCTGCTCTGGTTGCAGCTGTTGAGCATCACTGGGGTCTAGGAAGTTACTTTCTTTATTCTGATTTTTTGATTTTGACGGAAGAAGTCACGGATACTCATTTTAACAAGGCTGATGAGTGTGTGACAAGAACTAACTAAAAAGTAAACTATAAGAAAACTTGCCCTCTTATTGGGTCTGGTACACAGGATGAAATATTTATGTGACAGACTTAGTCTAACATACAGGGCTCACAGTATGCAAGTAATGAGTATTAAACACCTACTGAAATGGAAAACTGCTATTTAATCCAGTAGACGGAGCCTAACACACACAGGGCTCACAGTACTAAGTAATGAGTATTAAACACCTACTGGAAATGGAAAACTGCTATTTAATCCAGTAGACGGAGCCTAACACACACAGGGCTTATAGTAGCAAGTAATGAGTATTAAACACCTACTGGAAATGGAAAACTGCTATTTAATACAGTAGACGGAGCCTAACACACACAGGCCTCACAGTACGCAAGTAATAAGTATTAAACACCTACTGGAAATGGAAAACTGCTATTTAATACAGTAGACTGAGCCTAACACACACAGGGCTCACAGTACGCAAGTAATGAGTATTAAACACCTACTGAAATGGAAAACTGCTATTTAATCCAGTAGACGGAGCCTAACATACACAGGGCTCATAGTATGTGAAGCAAATGAGTATGTTTACATTGAACTGTTTTTATAAAGCAGAAGGTTCCCTTGTTCATAAAAAAAAGTGTCTGAAATTGAACTGGCTAACTCTTAGATGTTAAGCTTGCACAATACAAACCCAAGGCATGGGTCAGGGTATAAGGCAATTTAGGAAAAGAACTGTTCTGCTATTTTTATTCTAAATTTGTGAGCCTAAAACATAAACCACCAAAGTGATGTTCTTCAGTCTTTTCTGAGCTGTCGGCTCTTCACTAGTAATCACTCAGTTTACTCAGTAAAATAGTAAATGTTGAAATAAGTTGCAACTAGAAAAAAATAAACATATATGCAGTAGTTAGTAATGCTGCTGTATGGCAGCATCACAGCAGGTTGTCTGTGTCTGAGCTTTCAATTTACCCCAAGACACACACAAACACAACCCCCTTGTATTTCACTCAGAGAAAAAAAGGAAAAAAAAAAACACTACACTTTTAATTAGCTCTCAAGCCTCTTGCTCTTAGCCCAACAAGTGAACTGAGTCTTCAATGTTTGATAACTTTCAGAAATAAAGATTGAATTCCGATTTGAATCTCCCAAATACTGCCTGCCTCTGCTCTGTTGCTCGCTATCAACTACAACTGCGTCACTAGTTTTTCTTACTGCACACAATGGGACTAGTGTGTACCACGTGTGTGTTGGAGAAACACACCACGTGTTTGTACACAGATTGGCTCACTGTGCAAGCAAGCTGCTGTGCTGTTGGTAGGCAGAATGAACCTTCCCTGCTTGCCTCCTAGTGTCTATCATCCCCCGCCCCATCCTCCAACAACTGACGCCATTTCATTCATTATCTCCCAAGGCCAATCATGATCAGAATGCTGTGTGTGTGGGCGGGAGTAGCGCGCTGCGTGACATGCAAGCCAGGAGCCTCCTCCTCCACCACAAAGTGCTGCTGCTGAGTGCAGGGTGAGGGCAGGGCAGGCTGCTCTAGTCAAATAAAATCCTGTACTGTCCTGATCCATCCCTCCAGTGTCTCACTCCCCCCCCCCGTGTCCATTCTTGTAAATTTGTAAAACCCACCCGTCCCCATGCCTTCCTGAATTCGCACCAGGCACCAACTCCAGTGACTGAGAGTGAGGAAGTTTATAATGATTACATGTCCCTGAGCTTGAGATCAGGGACATATAATCACACATAAACTTCCAAACCCTGCTGTATCCAATCCAAATCCATTCTGTCCGTGGTGGCAGCGGGGGCGCGCCGCGCCCTGTTCAGTGTGGGTCGGTTCTGCTCCTACTCGCTCCTGGTGTCACTCACACACACACACTGCCACGCCGCTGTGGCTGTTGTCGCTATCCCTCGACCCCTTCCCTTACCCACGTATACTATGTAGTATCACTCATCATCACACCAGCGGTTCGGCAATTAATCCCCCGCTCGGTAATTAAACAAGCCTCCATACCAGCTCTGACCTGTGTCACACATTACGACGGACGCACTCCTTTTACCTTTCTGAAGGCGACTGGCCCGGCCTGGCAAGCAGTGTTATGCGGCTGACTCAGTCAGTAGCTGATTCTAAGATGATTGGTTGATTGAAGAGTTGTTGCTTGTTTTCAGAAAATTTCAAATGACAACCTGTCATTTGAAATTTTGCAGAGGCCAGGCAACTGGCTCTTCAATCAGCCAATAGCTTCAGACAAAAGAGACTGTGTGTGTACATTTAGCCACAACTGACACATTAACAGTTGAGGGATTCACAGCATACTTGCCCAGCATACCTGAATGATGCCGTGAAGTGTTCAATCATATGAAGGCTCACATTTAATGAAACCAAAAGTTTTGAAAACAGCATACGGAGCAGCCTTGCCATAATGACCTGACTCGTCTCTTAATGCGGTTGATCCATGGTTAACAGTCGTTTATAAACTGTAGTGGTCTTGCATCCCAAATGGTATCTATAAAAACAGTTTGCAACAGTTAATAGGAACAGAAAAACATTTCTAATAGCAGAAGTGACCGAGTCGATCAATATCTATAGTGCAGTGCTGCCGATTCTCCACGGAGAGGCATAATGTATCAGGAACCTGCCCTCTGCTCGTGTAATCGCTTGTTTAAAATTATTTGGTGGGGGAAGTACACTTTTATTCACGTGGATGGCATAACGAGGCAGGTAAGTATCTAGATAGTTGGAACTGTACTGTTGTAAACTTTTCTTTATCAGTTCCCATGTTGTTCCTGGAAAACCTAAGTTGATCTTTGCTTTTGGGATGGAATGAGAGAAACAAACAACTTTAGTATTTCAAATAATATTTAATGAAGGAAGAAATGAATCGAGCAATCAGACCTTAGGTTATCTATTAGGAGTGTTTTTTTCCGCGCTGTTTGCTTTGCTGAAACCTTTACACCCCTGGAGTGGGCACATGCTATGCTGCAGGATTTGGTCCCGTGTGTGCCATGAGGAGAGTGGACTTCTGCCCGCACTGTACTGCCAGGACTCGCCAAAACAGCTGCTATTATTCCTTCTTGCGCCCCTGCGCTGGCCCCAGTCTGCTCTGATGGGAGAGTCAGGGTACATGTAGGGAGGCATCGCAGTGGTGACGGTAGTAAGGCGAGGGACTGAATGCAGGGACTGTGTACAGTGCGGGGGTAGAGATCAGAGTGGGAAGAACAGCTGGGTATGACGGGCTGGAGTGATGTCTGCTATTGTAAATCGATTACTTTGCCTTGTAGTATAAACTGTGGCACCGACCCATAGCTCGCTGGTTACTTCTTTACAAAGGTGTACTACCTCCAATGGGCAGTGAGGGTGGGGTCTCAGCGTGAACGCCAGCTGGTGGCTCACTTGTTGACATTCTGTTGCGAGGCGACAGGCGAGGCACAGGAGGAATCGATCAATTAATGCTTCGCTTAACCGAGTTTAATTGTCGCTTAATTCAGTTCATATCTCTGCAGCTGCATCAGATCAGATGCGGCTGCAGAATTTAAACAATTAAGAAACGGAATGTAATTTTTTTTTTTTTTACTGCAAATAATTGGGGGGGCTTTAACTTAGATTGGGGGGGCTGTAGCCTCCCCAAAATCAACGTGGTGACGCCACTGTTGGCGACCTTTATGTATGTTGAACATCGACTTTAAGCTCTTAACGAAAATTATTGTGAAGCGTTTGGTGAAGATAGTGGTTTTGCATCCCACCCAATCCTGTTCTGTGCCTCAAAGGAGAATTTCTGATCATTTGATCCTCTTACGAGAATTATTTTCTCATGGCTATGCAGGTCTGGCTTCGGGACTTGTTGTCTCTGTAGATCAGAGGCTGCTTTTGATTCAGTTAGGCATGATTTTTTTATAGGAAGCACTTCTTTTTCTGCATGTACCTGATGTTATGGTACGCTGGATTCGTGCTTTCTATAGAACGGCTACTGTTGTGCCTGTAGTGAATGGTTGGACAGGACCCATGGTCCCCATAAAAAAGAGGGGGGGGTTCATCAGGACTGTCCTTTAAGCCCGTTGTTATATGTATTTTTTCTTGATGTTTTGCTCCGTCGGTTGAATGCTAATTCTCAGATTTGGGCTATTTCTAGTTGTGCCTTATGCTTGCCTTATAAGGTGATCGCATATGCAGATGATGTTTGTTTTCTTGTAGCTGATGCAGCCTCAGTGGTTCATTCTCTCCATGAGTGCTCTATTTCTGGAAACTTCTCTGGTGCTGTTTTAAATTACACTAAAAGTCTGGTTATTCAGGTCGGTTCAGTAACCTCCCCCTCGGACCGTATTTGCCCGTTACATTTAGTTGAGGGCCCTATTTGCATTCTGGGAATTTGTTTGGGGGACACAAGACTCAGATTTTTTTTAACTGGAATGTTGAACTGCAACAAGGTAAACTTCAGGTGGCCTCCTGGAACCGAGGGAAGATAGGGAAAAAGAAACGTGTTTTCTTAATTAAAAACTATTTGATCTCTACTTTCCTTTTTTTGAGTTATGTATTCCCTATTCCACGACAGCTAGAAACTGCTGTCTTTAGTCTGTTTTTTCAGGCTCTTTGGGGTAGTAGGTTAAACCCGATAAAACGGAATATCAATCATTTACCTATCCCTGAGGGTGGCGTTTGTATGGTTAACCCTTAGTTATTTTTTTCTTGTATTTTTTTCACTGCAGACCTTAGGCCTTTGTTGATTCATGCCCAAAGGGGTTGGGAACCTTGGTTTTATGACTCTTGCAGGATTTGGTTTCATCAATGGGAAACTAATTACTTAACTGTGTTAAGGCAAACTGTTGGTATACCAACTTATGTAAAACATATGTTTTTACATCTCAAACAATGGAAGGTGTCTGTTCAGATGTTATTAAACCATTCACATAAAGTTTTATATAAGAAATTACTCCTGATGGTTTGTGCTGTATCAGTACCCTTCGATAAGTGTCCTGGTCAACACCTCCCTTCCCTTTTGTTATTGTGGAAATGTAAGAGGGTTCCAGCCAAAACGTGGGATTTTCATTGGCTTTCATGCCATGAAAAGATTAATGTAAAATCAAATCATAAACATAAGCAGTCCCAAGATAGAATGTGTTCTCGCTTATTATGTATTACAGAACTTCAAACTATCACTCATTTATTTTTTGACTATTCCTTTATCAAAAATTGTTGGTCCTTTTTGGCACAGGCATGGGATACCCCCTTGCTTCAGTCGGTTACTTATTTGAATCTTGTATATGGGTTTTTTTCTCCCCAGTGGTCAAAATGGCACCAGGACACTTTGAACCTTGTTTTTGTCTGCATTAAATGGAATATTTGGATGGTGCATTGCATGTTTTCTTTACAGCAAAAGGACTGCTCCTATTTGGAGCTCGAAAAAAAGACTGTACAAGATTTAAAAGAAATTTATGAGCATGAACGTACTCTATACTCAGATATGACACTTTCGGAACTTTGGAAAGCTCTTCCTTGGATCACTGATTCTGATTTTGCAGTTACTTGAATGATTGTATTATACTTATCCTGTTTTTCCTTTCTTTTGTATTATGCTTTGTGTACTATTGTACGATTTTTGTCTCAATAAAACTTCCCCCTACTCTTTTTGAGAAGTGCCATGGGACCTTTAACATCTACGTGAACTACCACCAATCCAGGCAGATGGGACCTCGGTTTAACATCTCATCCAAAAGACGGCACCTCAGAAGTGCAGCACCCCTCTCGTGCTGCACTACAGTGTCAGTACTGAGATGTTGATCCAAGTGCCAGGTTAGAAGGCAGAGAGGTCATCTCTTGTTATTTTTTAATATACTAAGTAATTCTTTATTGATACTGGATCTGGAAATTGAATTTAGGAATGACCAGCTGAACACTAGAGGACATCCATTACAGATTAAGCTTGAGAGATTCAAAACTAAAGATAGAAAATATTTGTATACCTTATGAACAATTTCACTTTGGAATCGATTACCTATTAAAGTTATTTCAAGTATTACAAAGGAAAATTAAAAAAAAAATCTGGATGAATATGTAGCTAGAAGTTAGACTCTTAAATATTGTAATTTGTCCTAACAGGACCTAGTATGGGCCATGTCTTTTTTGCTCCTACTGAACTTAGTGAACTTAGATCCAGGGCCCAGGAGGAGAGACTGGCTTTGAGTATTTGTTACGATGAATACCAAAGGGCAATCACCCAGAAGAAAGCAAGTTTTCTTTCTAGGGAGATTGCTGCCTGGAGAAATAGTCCAGTTCAGCTCTTTTGGGATGTAGAGGGGCTACTGAACCTGACATGTTTAAAGTCTGAGAGTTTTTTCACCTGTGAAATGCAACGAGTTTGCTTGATTCTTCTTGGACAGAGTGTCCGCTATTCAGTCTGGGATCTCCCCGAATGAGCTGTGGCAGCCCAGCAGGGTTGAGCCCACATGTCACGGGTGTAATAAGCTGTCATGGGGAGAGTTCAGATCAGTGATGATGGAGGAGGTGGTGGGGTGATCGGTGAGCTTTGACTAACTTTTTGTGAACTGGACACAGGCCTGATGTAGCTACTGATTGGTTGGTTTGGACATCTGGGCCCGATGTTTGCTGGGATTGTTTGGTATTCCTTGTCAGAGGTGGTCTTCCCGGCAGCATTGAAAGATGCGCTGGTGAGGTCCGGTGTGAGATCTTTTCTAAAAAAGCCATATTTGGACCTGGATATATCCAAAGGATTCAAGCACTCAGTTGGAGGAAAAAGCCACGCTGGAGTTCCAGATGCTGTTCTAGACTGATTTGGACACTCACCGCATTCCAAATGCATGTGAAACAGCGTACAACATACTGAAAAGCTGCATGCTACTGCATCCAAAAACCTTAAACCCAGAAGTGGCAAAGAATTAAACAAGACAGCTGGCTGTTGCCAAAAGGCCTAGCGCTTCCACTCTAAACGAGTCTTCCTCAGGGAGTGTGGCTGATGTCTAGTAACATTCTCTTTAAATACTCAGCTGGGATGATATGTCAAAGTAGAAGCTGAAAAGTTAAAGTGACAGTGCCTCAATATTTTGTAATGAAAATGACAGTTCTCAATATTACAAAAGTATGAAAGCATTTCATTTACATACAGAACAAGCAAAGAACTAAGTGTGGGAAAGCACAACTAAATTACTTCTAAATAATACTGTTTTTCACTTAATATTATAGGGATAGCAGCTGTCCTCACCTCACTAAAAATGGAAATAGGTAAAAGTTAAAAGAAAAATAGATAGAATCAACTCTGTGAAATCCACACGATCACCCCATATGGTTCCAGTTCGCATTCTGTTGGATTTATTTTAAGAGGATCCGCATGGAAAAGCAAACCAAGCTTGACAGAGGTTGCAGAACAGATCGAGCATATAAAGAGGGAAGACAAAAGAGAGAGAAAAAATACATTATTATGTGTACAAAATAGGAGGCACAAGTATCTTACTGTCACTTTAATTTTGTCAGCTACTACTTTGACTCATCCTCCCAGCTGAATATTTAAAGAGAATGTTACTAGACACCAGCTACACCCCCAGAGGAAGACTCCTTCATAGTGGAAGCACTAGGGCTTTTTGGCAACAGCCAGCTGTCTTGTTTAATTCTTTGCCACTATGGGGTTTAAGGTTTTTGAATGCAGTAGTGTGGAGCTTTTTAGTATGTTGTATGCTGTTTCATGTGCCTTCATTAAATAGTAATTCATACACAGAAACTGATTTTATAGAGCCACAGTGTTCGACTTGCTATTAGGGCAGTTGCCTTTATGGTATATTTTATTTATTTAAGATTCAGAATTACAATGCCTTTGAGTCAGAGACTCATTTACAAAGGCTCCACGACAGGGGGTGCACATACAGCAAATACAATAAACAGGTTACAGTCAGGAATATAAAATAGGAGCAATGGTATACATAAAACAAATACATTATAATGGAGGGTAAATGCGGACTATGGCAGTAACCAAAAAAGTATGTTAAATGCTCTAAAAGGAGACATTTAGAAGAAAGCACATAAAAGGCGGTAGGAAAAAAATGAGAGTGCAATCCAAGCAGGACATTGTTACAAACAGTGGATAAGGAATAAAGACGGACAGTGTACAGGACACAGGAAGAGAGGTTTTAGAATAGTCAGGACTCAAGGAAGAGCCGCAGCCAGCTGCCCAGCAGTAGGTACCATGGTAGGAGTAAGGGAGAGTGGGTCTAGTAAAAAACGCGACCACGCTAAAAGAGAGGGAGCCCTGAGTGAGCCACCGCCCTGGAATAAGCATACAGTTACCACTGTCACTACACAGGCTCAGGCCTGTCTTGAACAGGTTGAGAGTGATGACTTTAGTGGTCAGACCGCTCATTTTTTCCCCCATGGCTAAGCACACATTTTTAGAAGGTAGGCAGCAAGTCTCAGGCATATAAATGTAGGGACTGGCTACTATTTATAAATTATCAACCTTGAGAGGTTAGGAGGAGACAGATGCTGTACCACAGAATGGGGGCTGGGCTCAGCAAAAACAGACGCCATCTTAAACGGCACCAGATTGTCAAGGAAGGGACAGTGTACCCTGCCAGACACTCTGGGAAAACTGCAAAAAATAAAACTGAAGAAATAATCGATGGTTACAGCCTGGTAGCCTACAGTATAATGAACAAGACACGTGATTATTTACTCACATAAATGTTTAACTACAAAAACTAAGCCATTCAGAGGAAACATGAGAAAGAATTTCTTCACAGAACGGGTGGTGGACAAGTGGAACACCCTGCCAGAGGAAGTGGTGGGGGCTGAAACAATCACGGGATTTAAGAATGCATGGGATAGACATAAAGGAATTCTAGAGGTCAGGGGTAAGGGGAAATAGACTTCTAGGAAAACAAACTGAACTTACAAGCTCAAATGGGCAGACTAGGTGGGCCATAGGCCCTTATCTGCCGACACTGTCTATGTATCTATGTATCTATGTATCAGTTAAAGGCAGAGTGGTACAGAAAGGGAGACATTCGGATTTGAACAGCAAAATGTGCACAGCCCTTTTTTTATTTTTTTACTAAACCCCATAACTTTTAAGCAATAAGGCACTCCCAGGGGTTATGTTAATGGTCTGTTAATCACCCTCTAGAGGTGTAATGTGGCATGAGGTATAGCCGAGTGCCATATGCCCCTAGTGGGTGATTAACTGACCATTAACATAGCCCCTGGGACTGCCTTATTGCTATTATAATAAACATGTTTTTTAAATAGTGTTAAACCTTGTTCAGCATATGAATAAACTCTACATGTATGTTAATAAAAAAAAAATTAACATAAGGCTGTTAGAATGTTTACAGCTAATCAGAAAGCTCCATTTCTTAGACCCTTTTTTGTTATACCATTTAAAGTCAGACTCTTTCCAAACATGGATCATTTATAGTATGAAGGGTGGGCTTTCTAACATAAAATAGTCCCATATGTCTAAGGGGTCAGGAAAGGGAAGTCGCTGGCCTGAGAAGGTGGTATGGTCACAAAATACTGCCCACAGTCCTGAAGCCATGCTGGCAGGCAGGGGAGGAAAAAGGAGGAGACAGGAGAGGGTGTATGCTCTTAGGCAAGAGTTAGCAACTGGAGTGTTTGGGACAGCCCGAGGAATGAGTTCAGACCACAGACATTGTAAATAAATTATTTCTAGTTCAGATAAGTGGGAAAGTGTGATTTTAAAGGTGAAGGAATTCATCTGTGAGCAGTTTTTGCCTCAGATTTTACAGCTAAAGTTACTTACCACACTACAGGTTTTCACATCGGAAAAACTTCTATAAATAGTGACTTGGGGTTCTCCTGACAGAAATTAATTACATAAATACTGCAGAAAGCTAAATAAGTCAGCTGTCCGGCTGAGATATTGAAAAAGTGATTACTTTTAATTTAAAATGTGTTTTATGCAAGCAGTAACCCATGACAGGGTATGATATTAGTAAGGATTAATCCACACCCAGGTTACATAGGCCGATTGTCCTCACAGCACCCGGGGTGTGGAATAATCTCCAATAACCCCATACCTTGTCATGGGTTATTGCGCTTATAAAATGGGTTATGTTTAAAAACCAGAAAAAGTACACAAATGTGCTTTTTAACTGTTTAAATATGGAAAATGTTAATGTATCCCGCTGACTTGAAAAGTAGTGCCCAGAAATCATGCCTCTGTTATTGATTGTATGAACATACAAATGCCAGAAATAGAGGGCAGAAATGACTTGTATGTTCATGAAAAAAACTTAACATATGCATGAGTCACTTTGCCCTGACTGTTGCTGTCTCTGTCTCTGTCTTTCTCTCTCAGTAACTGTTTCTCTCTCTCCAGTGCTGGCTGCGTCTCACTCTTGCTGTCTCTCTCTTTCTCGCTACACCACTGGCTATGTGGTGAGACAGTCGGTTGGAGCTCACACATTGACAGCAGGTTGGAGCTCTCTCACACATTTAATACAATTCCTTGCATGTCTCCGACCAGCTGTCACCAGGTTGTTACCTTCCATTCCTGCTACTGGCACTCGCTGAAGCTGTCTTCCAGGGAACTCCCCCGCAGCACAGCTAAGAGGACTCAGAAGTCAGTGAGGAGTACCTTGGGTACATTGACCAGCCCTGTCAACAGCACCATGACAGGTAATCACTATCACTGCATCTCTCTCCCTGCAGTGAGCTGCCAGTCTCTGTCTCTCTCTCTCTCTCTCTCTCCTCACTGTGCTGAGTGGACATCATGCGGGGGACGCCAAGGAGAACATTGACATACTCCAGAGTATGGGGCTCAGCTAAAATCCTTAGGGGGTGGATGCCAATGGAGCATGGGGAGCAAAACATCATCGATGGGGAACCAAACGCACGACAGGCTGTCAGGACCTACTGCACTGTACCGCCCGCTTCAGGATCAATGGCTGCCTTTTCCAGTTCATTTATCAAGCAGTAAGAGTGCAGGTCTGCCCAGGGATTTGCTTGAGGGTGATTTACAGCAAGTGTGGATTAAATAGGAGACTTACTACATGGTCAGGTGATGCCAATTGGATTCTTTGCATTTTGAAACCCATGTTATAAAGTGATTCATGCAACATGCCATAGTAAAGTATCCATGTGAATAGAGCAGAGCAGGCTCAGAATTTTCAGGCAGTTGATTCAGTAGTTTCAAACAAAGGATGCCATTGTGATCCATGATGCTGTAGGATTCCAGGGAGGAATCAGCTGTGACTGGTGTTGAGGAGTGGAATAAGCTTGCTGTCTACTCGGAGACAAGGATTTGAGAGAAGTAGAAAAGTAACTGCACAGTTGCTTTTTAGGGAAATTCAGCAGGCAGACGGACTTGAAGGGACCAGTTCCTGACCAGGGCAAGTGCAGCCCATTGAGGCTTACATCCAGACTGGGCCTGGGGAAATAGCTCTCACAGAGTAAGCCTAACTTATAGGAGATTTCCTGAATCCCATTGCCAAGGACAGTGGGGAAGTAAGTGAGAACAGGGAGAGTTATAGTTATGCCTGCTGCAAGTGGGACACGTTCCTGTAAGTTGCATCAGCTTGTATCCAGCAAGTTCAGCACAGCATTTTCCAGTTATCGGGTCATCTTCAAGAACCATCAAAGAAATACAAAATCACACATACCCCCATAATGCAAAGCATCATGGGCTGTATATGCAAATCACCACAAAATATTATGCTGGTTCAACTGTAAGCAGAAATGCATGGTGCCTAAAGGCCTCTCACACAGTCTGCAAAAGGTGCCAACAAAAGAAGCAGACACATGTTTCATCCTACCAGGACTCATCAGTGTGCCTCATCTGTATTACACCCCAGTGGAGTGAACCAGCAACCCTAAGTTTGTCTATTGGGTTTGGGTTGTGGTGAGCCCAATAAAAACAAAAAAACAAGCTAAAAGACAAAGAATCTTAGTGTGTAAGCACTGAGACAAGGGTTGCCCCAAAGGGCATTGGCCAGGAAGCCAAGTTTCAAAGAAATAGATCACACATACCCCACATGCGGCATCATAGCTGTATATGCAAATCACCGCAAAATGTTTTGTGGTGATTTGCATATACAGCCCATGATGCTTTGCATTATGGTGGTATGTGTGATTTTGTATTTCTTTGAAACCTGGCTTCCTGGCCATTGCCCATTGGGGTAACCCTTGCCTCAGTGCTTGTGCACCAAGGTTCTTTGTCTTTAAGAACCATCAACACCAGTGTTTGACTATTGTCTTTAGAGGGTCCAAGATTTCGTTATCTAAATTTCAGAGCTCATAAGGAAAGTGGTACAGTACTTTCAGTTTATTTTATGAGACCAGTTCAAGAGGGACACTCATCTGCTATACAGGGATTTGTGATTCCCATAGCTGCAGAAATGACTATTGTCCAGGTCCAGCAGTTAAAGACACGGCTCAGAGACGGGGATGAATGAGATTTGCCTAGAAGTATATGTTAGCTAAATGTGATGTTTATGCTACAGTGATTGCCATATAGTAAATGCTATAGAGTATAGTGAATATAGATTATAATTTACAGTAAAAGTGAATGCTAACATGTTAGATATCTGGGTAAAAGAGAAGGGATGAGTGGGCTGACTGAGGTGGGTACAGGCCTAGTAGCCACTGCACAGCCTTAAGAGATCTGTAAGAAAAGTGCAGTGACTGAGGTCTGAGGAGTGCCCTGCTGGTGGTATTGGTTAGACTGGAGGGTTGGTGAGTACTGGTATGGTCCACAGTCTCCAGTGATAGCAAGGGCAGATGTTTGGGAAGAAAGAATGCAGAGTTATGTACAAATGAATAGCGTTTCAGTTACAGTCAGGTCTCTCGGGGACGTGGGTATCCGTGTCCTTTATGCACATTTTGTGCGTTGGGCCACTTGTTTGTTTTTTTCGAAAGTCCCCAAGACACTCCTTTCCAGAGCCCTTGTACTGTAAGATTCTCTGGGCCTCCATTAGTTTCTGTGGGGGGCATTTTAAACTACATTTTTATAGCTTCAGAGGGTGAATTCAACAAATTACATCCACTGCTCAGCTGACAAAGCCCTTGTTAGTTGAGCAGTGGCTGTAATTGTTTGAATTCACCCTCTGAAATGTAAAAAATATAGTTAAAATGCTCATAGAAACAATGGACGTGCCTACAGCTCTAAAATCTTACATTACAAGCAGTGCTGGCGCGAGGGCGTGGCTCCATGTATCTCAACTGGGAACCCCCAGAAATTTTCTGTGGACTCCCACTTTTGGGCTGGGGCCCCCTTTTTTAAAGCCAGTCCGGACCCCGAAACAAAAAATCCTACTGAGAGCCCTAAAATTCAGTTTAAGATGTTAATTGCAAAGGTGTTGTTGCTATTTAATTTTTTTTTGCAAGCTATGTCTGTCACCCTGGCAGAACAACCTAATTTGCCTTTATTTCACCTGAAAACAGTGTCCAAGTCGTACTTTGAAGGTATCCAAGTTTTACAATTTCAGTTATCTCCAATGTCAGTCCATTACAGTGCCTTCTCTCCCACATGGGTTCTCACAGTTATCTGATTGATAAGTCAGTTGTGCATACCATCGCAGTGTTTCCAGTCCAGTGCAGGTGGGTGGAAAGAGAAGTAAACGAAACTAAGTAACTTCTTGTGACCATTGTGTGTGTGTGCATACGTTATATGACAATGAATCCGTGACTATATTACATAATAACCTTCTCATCTTTCAGTGCAACCAGGAAGACCCCTCCAACACATTTCCTTCTCAGCAGCCTTTGATTCTGTGGCACCTGCCCATGTATGCCCCCTTGTCTCACACCGTGGCTCGCCATGGTATGATGGTGAACTAAGGGAGATGAAGGCAGGGGGTGGAGGTTGGAGCATTGTTGAAGGAGATCTGGGGCCCAAGAGGACAGACTGGCTCTAAGTGTTCATTACAGTGAATACCAAAGGGCAATCACCCTGAAGAAGGCAGGTTTTCTGCAGGTTTTCTGTCTAGGGAGGCTGCTACCAGGAGGAATCGACCAGCTGTTCTCTTTTGGACTGTAAACAGGCTACTCCAGCCAGCATGCCTGGAGTCTGTGAGAGTTTTTTCGCTTGTGAAATGTGAGGAGTTTGCTCAATTATCCTTAGATAGGGTGTCCTCTATTCGGGCCGGGGTCTCCCCAAGTGGTCTGTGGCAGCCCAGCAGGATTGAGCCCACACATCACGGACGGGATCACCTGTCATAGAGAGAGTTCAGACCAGTTACAATGTAGGAGGTGATTGGGGTTATCTATGAGCTGTGACCAACTTTTTATGAACTGGACCCAGGCCTGACATGGCTACTAGGGGACCGAGTTGGCCATCTCGGCCCAATGTTCCCCCAAGGATTGTCTGGTGTTCCTTGTTGAAGGAGATCTTCATGACTGCATTGAAAGATGCCCTGGTAAGATCTTTCCTGAAAAAGCCATCTTTGGACCTAGATACTCTGGTGAATTACTGACCAGTCTCTAACCTGTCCTTTTTGGGCAAGGTTATTGAGAAGGTGGCTGTGTTGCAGCTTGAGGCGCACCTCATAGCTTTTAACATCTGTGAGCCGCCCCAGTCCAGATTTGCATCCAAGCATAGCACAGAGACTGTGCTGGCCATGATCTTAGCGGCCAAGAAAACAGTCGCCAGACAGTGGCTACAGGCCTCGTTTCCTGTGGTACAACACTGGCACCACATATTACTAACCATGTATCACATGGAAAAACTTACTTATTGGCCGAGAGGACAGGGAGAACATTTTAATGAGATTTGGAGAACCTGGCAAATGGATTATATGAACATAGACCCATAATTTGTGCCATAAAACACAGCTTTTCTAATTGCTTATGACATACTTCTGAGTTTTTTTTAGGTTTTATGTAACAGTACTGATAGATTTTCCATTTCCTTTCAGAGTATTACCTAGATCAATATGTTGCTTTTTAGTCTGCATCGATGAACCTACTCCATACATTTTTAACTACACTGTCCAGCGCTCTCTGGCTATTAGTAACGTCAGCTGTACTGCCTACTATGTTCTACAGGGCTGACAAAGTATAACATCTGTTTATACTGTACTGTATACCTCACTGCTTTCTGCACTGTATATGAAAAAAAATATGTTTAATAAAAACTTTAATACATAAGCCCTTGAGAATGGATAAACTAGGACCTGAGGCTATGGGGATCTGAGGAGCCAGGTGGTGGACTTTGGAGGTGGTGAGATGAATGGGTCAGGAAGTTGGGTTTTAGGTGACCAGAAGGAGCTTGAGGAGAATTAAAAAACTATTTATATTTCATTTTTTTAAAACTTTCTATTTCTGCCACACTAGACCCAACCTAGGGACTTCCTTCCATCTCCTACAGTGCCTCTTTCCCACCCTTGGGACCCACTGGAAACAAACTCTTCTATCCTGCCTCCACGTACATCTCAATCCTACCTCAAACCAGCAGTCTATAACTTGTCCTCCTCACGTGGCACCTTGGAGGGGACCAGGCCTCCAGCAGTATTGGAGCTAGGATTTCGCAATGGGGGGGAGGTGCAGTCATGGGTGTTTCTTAGTCTGCAAATGTTTTGGAACAGGTTTTAAATCATTTTTAAAATCTGGCATTGACTATTTTATTACATTTTTAGTAAAAAATGCAAAGTGTACGGTTTTGTTGTGGTGTGGGAATCAGCCACTAGGGAAGGATGTTGCAAGTAAGCTAACTGGGGGGGGGCACACCATCTGTCCCCTCTATATCCACCACTGGCCTCCAAGGACATACTTTTGCTGGCCCAAACAAGAGAACAGTGGGAGGAGTAGATGGGCCAGGTGGACGTTTTGAGATGGAGGGATTAAGTCTGTTCCAAGTCTTCCCTCTGATTTTCAGTCCCATAACCCCACTACTTATTCCTCCCACGGGGTGTGCTCCTGTGGAGGAACCTGACGCTAGGCCTATCAGGGCAGTCAAGGGGTGAATGAGCTCCACCCCTCCTTTGAAACTCCCCTGCTGACCCTGCTCTAAGCACGTGATGCCTCCGTGTCACATTCTATTCGAGTAAGTACATGTTGATTTAAGCCGCTCCGTAAGGGTTCTTTACATTCCTTCCCACATGATATCCCCCCGGCCACCAGCGGCAGTCGTACAGCAGAGAGAGGTGCCCACGCTCCCTGAAACAGAAGGCATCCAAGATGGATCCTGGAACCTAGTCTTGTTGGTTTGCATCAGACATCCTGGGCTTGGGGCGCCAATCCATGTAGTCTGGTTGGTAAGTGGTTGTGCTATCACTGTGCATCCTGACCAGCCCCTAAACAATTTTGATTTCATTCCATGCTATATATTTAAAAGTGGTATCCTTAGAAAAGAGTGGTAGTCACATCTATCCCTTTCGGAAATGGGGTGATATTTTGATGATATAATGCCCCCTTGAGTCTGCAGCGGCCAAGACAAACTGTCCTGATGAGCAGTGAAGTGCAACCATGCTATTTCCACCTTCATAAAATGCTATGTGTCATGGGGAGAGGATCTACTGTCCATAGTATAAGTGAATGTGACACAACAGGCAGCTTCTTATTTCTTGAGGCATTTTCTTTCATTTGCTGTTGAGCTGGTGAGAGCTAGTGGATGTGCACTCAGGCTGGAGTGGCAGGATAAGTGGAACCATTAGAAAAAAGAAAGGGTCTAAATAACTAGGCATTTATGATTACCTCAGACTTATTTAGGATATGGAATACAAATGCATCACATCATAAAGATGGAAGTAGAAATTCAACCCTGGATAAAATTGCAGTTATCAATCTGGGGGCAAATTAATATATTTAAAATGATGGCAGCATTTGTATTTTATTATATCTTTTACAGTAGTAGTAGTAGTAAATTTTAATTTATGTCAATTCCAAAAGCTCAGAGTGCTGTACAGATGAAATACAGAAGTGAAAAAACACTGTACACCACAAAAGGTACCAACAATTAAGAAGTTCTGATAATGCAGAAAAGCTTCAAAATAAGATTCCGAAAGCTCAGCCATGTAAGAAAGCCTGTGCAAATATTATTAAATGTTATCTTTTTTTTTTGTAAATCCTTTTGTCAATTTGAAAAGATCAACTTTAGAAACAAGTTCCACAATAGATGCAGGTTAAAAATGAGCTTTCATATGCTTACAACAAGATAGTACATAGCACTGTTTTATTTGTACATCATAGGGGGGTGGAAACACTTATCAGTGACTGATCAAGGACAGGTAGAAGAAATATACCTCTACACCATAAACATGAGTGGACCTGTATTGTACACATGGTCATAAAACACAGGAGGTTAATCAACCAATCTCAGTGGCTTTAACTGGTCTCAATTTTAGGTACAGTTGTCCCTTCCTGCAAGTCTCTCTCTTATAATTGTCCATAAAATCAAAGCAGAATTGGTGTCTAATATATGCATGAATATCAAAGTGCAAAGCAGTGTAGCTGCATAACAACATGAACTGAGACATGAAATGCAGCTTTACTCAAGTCTAAATACGCCAGAAAATGGATGGTTTTGATGCCAGAGCAATCATTGAATACCTACTGCAACATGACTATATTGTAGACTTTTTATATTAAACAAAAGAAACCCCAGACTCGTGGGTGCAACCCTGGTGCTGTGACTGACATCTCAGATCTGTGGCCCCCCTCGAAGGCATCGTGTTAAGCATTATGCCTTCCATATGAAAAGATGCGTAATATACCCCCCTTACCAGAGGACGCTACCATTTTTTGTCGCACCACTCACTGACTCACATAACTTTCTTATGCTTGAATTCTCTCCAAACCAGACCAGGAGTGAAACATAACGTTTTATGACTAGTACCCATCAACATAATAGAAATCTGAAAAAAACTTGACCTTAGCTCAGATCATGTGCATGCATTGGGGGCAAGTTGCCTTATAGTTGGTGCCCTCTTAAGAGATTGTTCACCTCCACCAACATAAATATCAGAATAGGGATATACTCCACGGATGCATGTAGCATCCCAACAGTAATGCTAGCACAGTTTCCCTATCCAACACATTAGCAATCTGTTTTATAAACACAGTAATAAAACATCTGACTATTGTTCAGTGCAGGGCTACAGATAAGGTGAGTACCGACCTATTTCACTTACCTCATTTTAGGAAATACTCTTCAGAATGTTTTTTTTTTAATGAGTACCCGTACTCACCCAGCATCTGTAAACGCATCAAGTTCCATAGCATAGTGCTTCGTATCATAACTGGTAATTCAAATGGAGCAGTTTTTTCCAGATTTACAGCACTCATATGCATCCCAGTTTTACTGTAAAACTGGTGAGTAAATTACTTCTACCTGCCATTATTATCTGGGGCACTGTTGCCACCTGATCAGTTCTTATCTAGAAAAAAAACCTACATTGTTTTTAAAAATGTACTCCTCAAGCCATTCTGTCCAGACATTTGTATGCATCTGAATTTGGCTTTACAGATGTCTCTTTCAAAATGATGGTACAGTACTCATCTCAAAAACTCTTATCTGGAGCCCTGGTTCAGTGTCTGAGGCAGACTCCCCTTCTTTTCCCAGGTCTCCAAAGGACTGCAGCCTCCTTAGGGTCATTATACAAGTACATTTTTCCTGAATATACCATTTTTAAACAGGCAGGATACTGGAGTGCATATGAAACCCCAAATGACTGCTCTCAGGGAGTTGAAGGACATTTGAGTATCCCCTGTGGCAAAACTGAGGTCCAGGTAAATACAGTAGATATTTTGCTGCCATTGTCCAGGGATTATGGGTCTTTCTTCCATGCCACCCTCAGGGGGAAGACCTTTAAAAAAGGGCTGAAAATGTTTTTATTTAATCAATCGTATGACCTGCATAATTGGTTATGAGTAGAATGTCATGTGATGAACTGACTGCTGTTTTACTGATGTTGCATTTTAAGTTAAGATAGATGGAGCGATTATTTTATATTTAACTCTGCACTATGTACTGGAATTTGTATAACTATATTTTAAGGCTGAACATTGCCGATCACTTCTAAAAAGGAGCAGTTCAGGCTTAACAGGTTGCACGCCAGCCAGTTGAAGGCCATCCACAGTCTGATTTCTGAAAGGCACTTCTCAGTATGCAGCACAGATAGAGCCTTGTCAGGGGCAAATGAGAGATACAGTTGTGTATCATCTGCAGAACTCCACACTGTATCACCTAGTAATCTCTAGCAGTGGCAATACGTACACCACAAACAATACGGGTGACAGGACAAAACCTTGGGGAACCCTACAGTTAGGTGCAGTCAGTTGCGACAAGAACAATCCAGTCGAACCCACTGCTCCCTTTTATCCCTGAATGAATGGAATGATTTGAGAACAGTCCCCCTGAAACTACGTTGGTTTCCAAGTCTGTGCAGCAATTCCCAATGGTCCACAGTGTCAAAAGCAAATGAGAGGTTGAGGAGAAGACGAACAAACTGGCAGCTCTCCTTGATCCCATGCCAAATAGAGATCATTACACACACACTGACGAGGGCGGTCTCCTTGCTGTGACTTCTCTGAAATCCAGACTGAAATGGCCTGAAGATGTCATTCCCCTCCAGATGATTGACCACTAACTCCACAACCACTTTGTCCACAACCCCAGAAAGGGAGATTACAGACAGGTCGATAATTTGTGAGGCCTTCTTGAGTCTTGTTCATACCACTGCCCCTTTCAATGCAACTGGTAGCAGCCCCATTTCTAAAACAGGCATTGACAGTCCCTGCAATGGCCGGAACAAATGTATCAAACCCAGCCTTGAGAAGCTAGGTTGATACTGGATCCAGTCTCCAAGTGGTGCTATGCAAACCAGTAATCACCTTTCAGCCACCTTCAACATCCAACTGGCAGAACCCCCACCAAGTGTCGGCTGCGCTTGTCACTTCTTCCTGATCTTCCTGCTGCCAGTTATTCCACAGTGGAAGAAACATGGTCCCAAATTTCAATAATCTTGGCTTTAAAGAGATCATTAAACAGTTTGTACAAATCCTGGAAGGCTTTCTCCCAGCCCCGTAGACAACAGGGTTGAAGCAAATGGTCTACAGTGTGGAAAGGTGTGGCCAGTATATTCCTGTTGGCTGAACTCACACCCAAGAAGTAAGTTTTCTTTGTCAAGCAGATCATCCTGGTAAAGTCTATAGCACTTCTCCGGGACAAGTTTTTCAGAATGTGTCCGCCATGTACCTAGTGTTTAACCTCACACCCTGACTTTTAACTGCTGAAGCTCAGAGTTAAACTATGGGGCATGGGGAAGTCTCTGAAATAAATCAACTGCCAAGAGAGATCTCAGGGTCTTGCCCCACAGCTGGGGGTCTGTAAAATTTCCTGTAATTATTAGCAATCAGACAGAAGGAGAACTCTGGGGCCATATTGTTTCTGTATTATTTATTGCATTATGATACTGGATGAACATTGTACAATTATGTAACAGCAACCTGTAGCACACTATAATTGTCTCAACTGTTGACCCTGCTTCAATAAAACTGTTAAATAAAAAAACAGAATTAAACTATAAAATGCTTTGGCAAGAGGTCAAGCATTGAGAACAAACTAACACCAGGGAATCTGGTGCTGAAGCAAGATCCATATTATACCCCTTAACAGTGTCACTACACCCCCCTGTAGGTGCCTCAAGAAGGCTTGGTATCCTGTAGAAGGAGTCTTTCAGAATCCATGTACAGTTACGCACGGTAGTGGGTAAGCACCACAGTCTGAGCTGGCAAAATACATGTCCTAGAGAAGTACTGTGGCAAAATAGATAAGCCGCTTAAGAAATTCCTTTGGGAGGGGAGGCCCCCATACTAAACTGTATCAAGCTTAGGACAGAGGGAAAGTCAGCTTAGTCCTGCCCTGGATAAAGGGATACCATCCTATATCAGTCAAAAGTTTATATGTATGAGAACCATAAGGCAAATGGAAGTGGCTAAAGCCGAAATACTGGTCAAAAATTACCTACAGTACATATTTTATTTATTTGTAATTTGGAAAAGACCTTTGAGCACAGGTGCTCTTTTGCAGAGGTTCAATGTCTGACAAGTATAAGGAATGAGAAACACAATATACATTCACCAGCTCAGGAACATATTCCTTTACGAAAGCATGTAGACCATCACCCCTCTATAGCAGGTGCCTTTAAGGCATTGAAGGAAGTCCACATACCTAAAATGGGGTTCATTACTACTTACATTAATGCCCTTGTGGGATTATGAAAAATCAAAGAATGAAGAGGAAGAGGGGAGGGAGCATGGAGCAGTCTAGGGTTAAAGACAGTTAAGGACATATTGGATGTTTATTTGTCATTTGAGCTAATCTAACAACATTGTAATATGCACCACATGCAGTTTAGGAGATTCCTAAAAATCAGAGGGACAATGAAGGACATACTGGCACTAGACTAGGATATAAGTATCTGGACAGGTTAAATTGGCAACAGATGATAACATCTGTAAGTAACTAAGGGGTTGGGGGGGCGGAACACACAGACATATAAATTACTGCAAAGAGATTGTACGTTGGTCCCAAACACTCACAGATTGACATGGGAGAAAGAACCGGGGGACACACAGAAGAAGGCAACTGGAATATGTGTTGCGATTATACTGATAAAGATATATAGAGCAAACACAAATAATATAAGATTCTTCAGTGTTAGACGTCACTTGATAAAAGCTGGTGGAGCTAGGAAGCTCATGATGGCTTTACACATATCCTTCGGTCGTGTGAGAAACTAACACTCTTTTGAGATGGAATACATAACATTTGTTAGAAACTAAGAAAGAAGGGAATCGTCAAGTATGTCAAGTTTTTTCCTCAGGCAGCTATCATGAAATCCCACGTACAGTATATACTGTCCACATAACAAAATGGCTGATGTCTTTATGGTTGGGAGCTAAGAGACTAATTCTGTTAATGTCTAGACATCACAGTCCTCTGAAGGTGGAATGTTGCATAAAAAATGTGAAAAGTGGGGATGAACGAATGACTGGCATACCATGCTACAGACAGAATGGACAGTGTTAATAAAATATGGGTACCTTTCTTTGAAATTCAAGTACACCAGCTCCCCGAAGGACAGTCAGTACGTCATCACAATAACAGACCAACTAAGAACTGAACATGATAAAACTTTTGGGCATATAAGTTAATTACATTTGATGCGACTGATGAACTACGAACATAGACAGAAAAGGCAGTAGTTCAGGAAGTTCACGTGCTTATGTTTGAAATTGAATTTTTTTTAATTATTTCTCAGAACATAGTTTTAACAGGAGGAAAGTCAAAAGACCTAAATGTATAATGAACAATACAGAGTATGCATGTAATGAAATGTAAGGCTCAATAAAAAATAACTCTAACTGTGTAAGAAACTATAGTTTTTCATGTGTGGATGTTTCAGTAATGAAATGTTATGCACCCATTTGTTTCAGTAAAAAAGAGTATTAACAAGAAGAAAGCATTACTTCACACACAGGGTGGTTACCACGTGAAATAGCCTACCTGGTGAGGTTGTGTAAGCTAGTGCTGTTCAGGCTTTCGAGAAGGACTAGACAGATTCCCTAGGAAGAATGTCATGGAGGGTTGCAGAAGGCCATTTGCTGTAGTTATAGTGATTTTATTTACAAGAAGGAACTAAATATTAAATGCAGACCAACCCCGGCTATAGCTGACATGGGCATGATACCAGTGCATTATGTACACACATGTAAAGTTGTTTCAAGTGTGATGTCTTAGAATATACCACCTGTAGTTGTATAGAGCATGCCCCTTTGTGTACAAGCCATAGATTAAGAAACTTTGTGCGCCAGGAGAAGAATTGACTGTAGATGGTCTCCCAACATAATTGTATAAGTTACTAGGGCCTCTGCAGGGAGTCTTATGGTATAGAAGACACCTCACCTGAGGTTTGAGCCAGAGCATGAAGTGCAGCCGAGCAGTTCTGGCTGCCCAAACCTCATGAGAGGAGTCTCTTATACCAAAAGAGGCACATTGCTGTAGCTTTACTATAGGTGTACTATAGTCAGAATTTGCAAAAACATATGCTATGTAGAGTGTTTTGATTTGTGTGTGTAGTCCTGGTGTGTTCTTACCTTTGGTTGCTATTAGGAATTTTTTCTAAATTAGTCTGCTAGTTTTATGGCCCCTGGGGATCTCCACTTTAGCATGTTTTATTGCTCTTCTTTTCCCTACAATGCCTCCTGTCTTTTGTGACAGTCATTTGTCTGGGACCGCTGATTTAGGAAGTACTAGAGACAGGAGCCTGACATTCTGGCCTCCACAAAATAACTCTTAATTCAGTATTTTTGGTTTCTATGAGTGTGTCAGATCTAGCCAGCAGGAGTAAATGTTTTGCTTTTACAACTTCATTTCATAAAACTACACACAGTCATAAAAAGCAGCACACAAATTGCCCCAAATCATCAGTGCTATAATTAGTAAAGATTCTAGCTGTTTTTTTTTACAGAATAACCAACTCAATTAGCCCTCAAACATTTGCTGAACTGTAAATGTAGCCTTTAGTGCTCGCTGGATAAGGAAAGTTACTTAGTGTCACAGCTCTGCTGTTGTAAAAGGGATTCTAAACCAATGCTTGCAGAATCCATGATCATGGATATATCACTGTCACATGGTACAGGAGGCACTGTAGGAAAAAGAACAATAAACCATGCTGAGATGAAGATCCCCAGGGGCCATAAAACTACCCTAAAACTTGGAGGCTAATTTAGGAAAAAAAACTCATAGCAGACAAAAGGGACGGACACAGAAGGACTACACACACAGTTCAAAACACTCTACAAAACATATGCCTTTGCAAATTCTTAGTGTAGTACTTCTTTAACTCACAAACTACTCGCGTTAGAGTGATTTATAATAAATTGTAAGTATTTTTTAAATTTCAAAATTTAAGGCTGTGAAGTGGAATACGCCACTCCTAACATTCCTGCATGAAACCCCACTGTGAGATAAGAGGTACAGCGACTTTGTGCTCTGATTGGCTGAAATCGTGTGATTTATAATTATGTAAATGAGCTTTTCTGGATTCACTAGATGCAACGGCCAAAACTTAATGTGACTGTGAAGTGAGCTGTGGTAGGATTACTGTCAAGCTCCTTCCATGATGGCATCTCAGTGAGATAGAGATGAGACAGGATCACACAGCTGACCCCCTTTCTATGATGATATCAGTGGGAGAGACATAGAGGCCAAATTGTAAAGAAGACTTTTTTAATGTATTTGATCTCTGGCAGGGAGCTGTGAAAGGATTACATAGTGGGGCATCTCCCAAGATGACACCACTGTGGGAGAGAGCTGTGACCAGGTTACACAGCTGAGCCCCTCCCATTTATTTATTTGTAATTTTTGACCACGAAAGGGACAGTGAGCTGTGATAGCTCATTTATAGGTGCCTCCTGGGGGATGGATTATATGAACCTGTTTTATTGACAGGGGAATATTGGCCATGACACCGGGGAATCTCCCGTACTCTTCTCATACACTTGTTCATATTTCAGGGGAGTCAGTGCATGACATAATTTTTAAGACCCCAAAACTCCTTGACAGATTTGAAAAAAAAATATTCTGAATTGAAAAATACACCACTGTGGTTTCCTTTTTTAGCCATTCCATTAACCAAGCCCACAAAGAGAAACATCATTGCACTTTGCCGAAATGAGGGGGTGAATGTCTCAAACATTCTGTTTTGACTCCAACAGTGCTGTGAATTTCGAAGCCGTCCTGAAATCATTTTGAATGCCGAGGCCATATGGACAGAGGATTGGAGATTCAAAGTGTGACTGCGTCAGCTGGATACAGGGTTGAGCCACTTACCCAGCAGTTTTTTCATCAGCCGAGAGAGGGGCATCATCTTTTATTCAGGGCCAGCCAAAGGCCTACTTTAAGTGTAGGTCCCCTGAAACAGTGCCTGTGACTGGATGTGTTGTGATCTCTGCTCAGATTTTGGCCACAAAGGCTTACAGTGTGAAACGTCTTGAAATGTGGGTGGAGAGAAGGGCCATGCCTACAGGTCATGCCCACAAGCTGCACACAGTGCAAGAACACAGAAAGATGAAGATAATTTGTTGACACAGGCCCAAAAATGGCCACAGCAGCTACCCCCTCTACCCCCTGTACAGGTACAGAACAGTGCCCTCCCTGCAGCCAGTGATGTCACAGAAATACCTACAGCACCACCCTCCTTACTAAACCGGCCCCTGACGATCCTCTAGTTTTACACTAGCCCACTGTACCTGAGGACACGAGTATGGAACTACATTCTAAACCATCTCTCTCTCTCTCAGGATACAGTTGCTGCAGAATCACTGGTGGTCAGTGAATCAAGTGGTCATGAGGTGGAGTCCCAAAAAGGCCATGTTGAAATTTTGTGTCAAAATATGCAAAATTGAGAAAGTTATGCATTAAAGTTCAAAACCCTTGTTAAAATACATTGAAATACATTGAACGGCACTTACCTTAGTATCATACTGCAGTTGATGGTCCTGGCAGCTAGATGTATCTTCAGCTGGAGAGTGGATCTTCACCGAGGGACATGTTCAGGTGAGTGAAGGTGTGTATGCGGGGGAGTAAAGGGTGCTGAGTGGGACGGGAGGTCAGGGTGGGGGGTGAGATTTGTGAGGTACTGTTTCCTTTTGTGCAGAGAAAAATAGCAGCAAAAACAACAAGGAATGGTTTTCTTATTTTCAGGGGACACTGTCCCAGTTGGTGTTTCACTGGACCTACATCTGCAAGGGGGTATAGACCCTGATGACTTCACTTACTCAAACATGATAATCCAGCCAGACAGGAACATTGAGGCTGCCCCAGCACACCTCCCAGGAGTCCTTATCTACTCAGCCGCAAAGTCAGTAGCAAAACGGTGGCATCTCCATGGTTATCTAATCTTTCCTTTAGTGCCTTGCAAAGTATGGTACCTGGTATTTTTAGCCCTTATGCTGTCTGGAGATGTTGAGCTAAACCCGGGTCCTATATCATGTCAAGTATCCATAAGCGATGCAGGTTATGACACTAAGGGTCTGCGCATAGTTCACCTAAATGTTAGAAGTCTGCTCCACAACCATGCAGAACTTGATGCTTGGGTCAACAGCTGCCAGCCTGATGTCCTGTGTATATCAGAGACATGGCTAAAGCCCTCAATACTTGGTACATGCTGCCTACTCCTTAATTACAGCTTTCTAAGGTGGGATCGGCCCTCCTAAATGCACTGGGGGATGGCGGTCTATTTCAAAAACCACCTTAACCTATCCCTAGTGACTGATAACTATACTTCTACATGTGAGTCACTACATACCATCCTAACTCTAGGGGCAAAGAAGCTTCACATTATATGTGCTTACAATCCTCCCAAAGGTGGGCAATCTGGCCTGGAGGATTTGCTGAACCACAGTGCCTCAACAACTGGGCAGAATGAACTACTTACTCCTTGGGGGACATGAATATAAATTGGTTGAGTAAATCCCATGGTTCCTTTCAATTCCTGGTGCAGAGTTGCAATTTGCAACAGGTCATATCTGACATGACAAGAGTGTCACAAAATAATAATTCTAGCACCCTCATTGATTGGGTCATGACAAATCACATAGATAGAGCTGCAGGGACTCTGCCAGACACAATAAGTGATCACTCCCCGGTCTTCTGTGTATGGAGTCAGTAATCCCCATATCTCCCCCATGCTATATATTGTTCAGGAACTATGCAGATCTAAACCAGGCTCCTGTTCTACATGACGTCGCTATGATTCACTGGTCCCGTCTACTGGGTCCATAATACTGATGTCACCCTCAATCTTTTTCTAAGCGAGATTTTATCACTTCAGGTTAAACATACCCCTCTTCGCACTCGCCGGGTAAGCAGTAAGCAATTCAAATGGTTAACAAGGACTTACTCACATCACTCAAAGCTGGGACAAATGCTGGAGAAAATTCAAAACTTTGGGCCTCCAAGCAGACGTTCATTTCTATAGGGAACAGCGCACGAAGTGCAAGAAGCAAATCAGGCTTGCAAAAAGCCAGTACTGCAAGGGATTATTAGTGGATGTGGCTGGTGACCCCAGGACATTTTGGTCACACATAAAAACCTTCTTCGAATCCAAGCAATCCCACACTACAAATGACATGATAGTGAATGGAGTCCACTGCTCAGATCCACACACAATTGCAAACTCTTTCAACAATCACTTCTCAAACCTCTCCAAATATACTACTGCCTTCCCTGCCACGCGCTCTACTACTGGTATCTCCTCCCCAAAAGGTACACCAGTGGGATCGCCATTCTGCTTTAAAGCTGTCTCCAAAACAGTTGTACTCAAGTTACTCAATGCCATATTAGACAGTACTGTGGTTGGGTCTGACTGTCTGAAACCTAAGCTCTTCAAACTGGCTGCCCTCTTCGTTGTAGGGCCACTATCTAAAATCTTCACTATGTCCCTTAGTGAAGGAGTAGTGCCGGATATCTGGAAAATAGCCAGAGTAATGCTGGTCTTTAAAAAAGGTGACAAGAAGGATTTAGTGAACTATAGACCAGTAGCAATATTATCTGTCTTAAACAAAATCCTGGAGAAGCTCATCGCAAGACAGGTAACAGAGCACCTCACCAAGTATAACCTCCTGTCCACAAATCAACATGGTTTTAGAAAGGGTCACAGCACCCAAATTGCCCTGCTACAGCTAACCAATGATACACTGCATGCTATGGATTGGGCTCTTCTAACAGGAGCAGTTTTTATACATCTCACAAACTCATTTTATCTCGTTGATCACCCCCTCCTGCTAGCTAACCTCCTATCCCTGGGTTTCTCAGCACAGTCCACGAACTGGTTTAATGGCAACCTATCCAGCAGGCGCAAGTTGTAAATTTCAACTCTGCAACTTCAGACAAAACAGTCACTGACATTAGGGTATTACAAGGATTCATCCTAGGACCTCTCCTCTTCTCGATCTTCATTAATAATATAATGAGAAATGCCTCCTCCTGCTCATCGCTGCTGTACGCTGATGACCTAGTTCTCTATACCAGCTCTGATAACGTGCTTACTCTCAACCACAGTCTATTGGGAGACTTCCTAAATGTGCAAGACTCAGGCTATGCTTTTGGCTCGCCAGCCAAGCTAAAAAATAGTCATGATCTCTTCAAAATAGTAAGCGTGAATGGTACCCCTTTGGAAGTGGTAAACTTGTTTAAATACCTGGGGGTTCTACTCAATGGATCACTTAACTGTGAGATCCATATTACTACTGTGAGTAAGGCCGTCAATGCTAACCCTGGCTTAGTATTGACGGCCGCCCGCACACAGTAATATAGTCTCGCGATAAGGGATCCTGGTGAACTGTTTTAAACACTTACCACTCAAAGAACATCACCTATTTTGAAGAGATCACGACATTTTTTAGCTTGGCAGGCGAGCCAAAAGCATAGCCTGAGTCTTGCTAACGTTGAGAACCAGCCTATGCTTAGTGATCCAGGATTGCACATTTAGGAAGTCTCCCGATAGACTGTGGTTGAGAGTAAGCACGTTATCAGAGCTGGTATAGAGAACTAGGTCATCAGCGTACAGCAGAACTAGCCACATTCTCACCCATTCCGCGAGGTTGGCCATTGCCAGAGGAATTCTTCTCCCATCCCTTGCATACGGAACTTCAATCTGTGGCAATGCATCCAAAACCTCCCTAAACAAATGTGACATAACCTATAATAATATATGTCCTTATGCCTCAGCGTCCCCTAAGTTAAAGCATCACTTCCTGCTCTATGCAAACCTTAATTGACCCTCTCCTGTGGTCCACCAGCTCCTTGCTCTTGGGGCCCTTCTGGATGGAATCCTGAGGTCCAGTATGCCTAGCTGTCTTGCGTTGCACTCACCCCACAGACCACCTCCTATGGTCTCCCTTCTGCTGATCTTTCCTTACTCCACATTCCCAGATGTAACACTTCCAAAGGGAAAACAGGTTTTTCATACGTGGCCCCCAGTTACTGGAACTCGTTGCCCCTTGAAATACGCCAGTCACCTAGCCATGCCTCATTTAAAAAGAGGCACCACTCTCTGCTTATTGAGAGTACACAGTGCAATTGTTTTAAACCACCCTAGATTCCTCACTCCCTATGCTATTACTATCTTAGTGTCCTCCTCCAGTACTTATACCTCATAGTTAATACTTGTCTTGCCACCCCTTTCGTACCCCACCTCTTATACACACACACACACACTCCTACTTTCTCCCCACGAGGTCTTACTACCTCAATCCTTCCTACCTACTTGCTCCCTCTTTGGTGTTATATTCTTTATGTTATAGCCAGTTTTGTAGAAGAGAGTTGACGCCTAGATTGATAATCAACTGTTATATATGCACTTACCTTTGTTGTACTTTGATATGTGAAATGTCTGTATTGTCTCCTGGTTACACCAATTGCTCAAACCGTTATCCATTTTTACTATATCCTTAAATGCAATCGTATAAAACGCACTTACATTCACTTCTGATATGAAGTACATTGGAATGTTTCTCCAGTGACCTCAAATGGCTCAAATTGTTATCCATTTTAATTGTATTCCTAGTATGTTGTACTCCTATATTGTACTGTGCCATCACTGTTTTTTCCTGTTGATGTTGTAACCTCCTGGTTTGTGCCTGAAAATAGTCACTTTTGTGTCTAGTGCACTTACCCGGTTATCAAAAACTGAATAAATAAATAAAGAAGTGATGCACACGAAGATGCTTGCCCTAAATAAATTATAATTTGTGGCGCTTTCGTATGCACCTCTTGATTACCCCATACCCTGGCTCACAACTAAACATGCACAGACCTCTGCCGTCAGCAGAGTACTTTTTATAAGGTCCTCTGGAGCAGTTCACATCTAGTTGCTAGCGTACACAGACCTCTGCCCTCAGTAGAGTACTTGTTATAAGGTCCTCTGTGGCTGGTTCTCATCTAGCTGCTCACATCCATCTATAATCATGGTACTCTCAGTATGCACCCCTAATATGTATTATATGTGCATATTGTATGCAAGGCATTGTAATTTCTTGTAAGAGTTGTAGTGCTAATCTCCTGCGTGTTACTCTGATCTCTTGTTTACCTTGTAACCATTTTGGGATATCGGCTCTGTAGCCTATTGTATTGTAGATGCCATTGTTTATTGTATTCTATATATTCCTACTTCCCCAACCCCCAGGACGCATCTGGAATCGAGTGGCTCTCCACTCAGTATGCCTTTCTGGTCTCTTAAATAAATAAATAAATAAATTACCTGTGTTTTTGCTGATTGGCCTTTCTTGAAGCAGATCCATGACTTCACAGTTCAGCGCAGAAAAAAACGTGTTCTTGACACTATCATTCTGACACTGGGATTGGCCACCCTAGTGTCAGGTGACTATTCTACACCAGGGGCAGGCACTGGTGCCACCAGCTAGAAAATGGGAACAGGGATGAGTGATCTGAAGGGAAGGGGGGTCAAAAAAAGCAGTACCAGAGGTGTGCAGCCTGGTCCACTTATAAAATATAATATATAAATAAATTACAAAAAAAAAAACATTGGGAAGGGCAGACAGGCAACCTAGAGGGGAGGGTGAGAAAGAAGTGGTACCGGGGGTTGGCATACCAGTCAGAAAGAAAGATAGATATAGGCAGACAGATGGACAGAGACAGGCAGACAGAAGAGGGGATCGGCAGCCCACTGGTCTCAGTGCAGCCTACAGTACAAGTTCCAGTTACGACTGCAGAACTCAAGAAAGTCCTACTGTTTGAGGCCAGCCTGCCAGCACAGCGGTAGCACTACTGCTGGTGACGCTGGCGACTCAGGTTCGCTAACGAGCCCGGGAAGCTGGAGGGCTGGCCTGGAGGAGGAGGCTTGAGCACCCACAGGGCTGCTCACCTTCTCCAGGGGGGGACAAGGCTCGGTGCATGACTGGCCCCTGGTGGAAGCCAGAAGTGCAGCCAGCACCAGTCACAAAAGAGAGGGGAGGAACATGATAGACGTCGGTGCTTGCACCTTGCTGTCCGGGCATGAGTCACGCTTCACAGAAAAATGGGAAAAATCAGCCTCCTACACGCCAGGGAGATGGAGTGCAGGCACTGATCCCCAGTCTGTGCCCCATGGTAAGCCTAACGAAATTCTGAAGATTTGGTGGTGTACGGCCCCACCCCGTCCCTTCCTGGGGGGAACAACCATGACTGGATGGGGGTGTACTGGAGGTAAGAGGGGGACGAGATGCCTTGGCAACTCCTGAGCATGTCTAGTGTAGGAGGCTTGAGAAAGGAGGATAAACAGAAATAAGAGAGAATGCAGGTGAATAGCTCCTCTTGCTAAGCTTGGCACCCTGGATTTTCGGGATGCCGAGAAAAGGTATTTCTGGAAAGTTAAAAAAAAACAGCAGAATTTAGCTAAATGGGTCCCATTTAGCTAGGTTGAGGTGTTTGTTTTTTAAGAAGACAGTATTTGGATGCATTTTCAATGTTTGTGAGTTTACAATGAGAAAAAAATGGTGGCGAACACAATCTGTAATTTTGTCAGCACGAGAGGTATATCATGAAAATAAGCAGCTGTGATCATTTTTTTAGCATTTGTGTCAGGATGGTAACTCTAAAATCATTAAAACTCTGGAACCATATAATATTTTTTCATGAAACCTTGCAAAGGCACACCCTTGGCATGGACCCCCTCAACCCTGAAAATTTCATAAATATAGATGAGACTCAACACTGGTTGTTCTTTTAAGATGTTAATATTTTTTATATAAAGCCTTGTATTGTGCATTTTTGAATTCTTATCGATGAAGTGAAAATGTATATGTACCATCATATGGTAATATTGTACTTAAAATCTTAATAATAGAAGTATGAAAAAAGAAAATTTCATGAAAAAATTCCACACTGTCTAGGCTGTAGGTGAGAGTAAATGTAACCAGGTTCTTGGTTGATGTTATTTAATTTATTAGTGCCCAGTGCCTCCGTTTTGTAACTCATTACCTGGCTAGCCTGGGTTTGGGGAGAAACATTCCCTTGGCATCAGGGCTAGGTTTGTACTTCTGGACAGGACACCCAAATAACTCTGGACACAGGAAGCAAGAACTGTGAATGTCCAAACCAGGAGTGGGATTCTAAAGTGGGGCTTTTATTCACTTACACACAGGAATACAAAGCAGGGTGAACCCCCACGGGGCTACACTCACCGATGGTACAGAACTATAGAGGTCAGAACATATCGTCTTCATCATCACAACAACGTTTCCCTCAGGTTCGGGACACACTGGACTCTCAGCCCAAACTGGTACTCTCTCTCTATCCTGGATTCCCTGGGATGGCCCTCGGCCAGCACTGGCACACACTTTCCATATCGCATGGACATTTCTGCTGGTGGCTCCCTCTACCACACATGAGCACTTCCAAGCTCTAAGGGAAAACACATATCATAATCCCACGTCTGGGTACTTTCTGCAAACACTGGCCAAGTGTCCAGGAGAAAGTTATAGGTGCTCAAAGTGAATCCATGGAGGTAAGTCTGGATTCTCCAGATGGGGGGGGGGTCTCCCACCTGTTGTCCCCAAATTCATACTCTGCCATTCATTTGGAGTCAACACCTTTCTTTGTGAAGCTCTCTGTTTGTAGAATGCTATCTCAAAATGTATATCACATTTAACAATCTACTGTCTCTGGTAACTGGTGTCCTGACTTGTAACGTTCTTTAAGTGGCTATGTCCATCCCTGTAGACCCCCACTGATTAGATGCATTTCAAGTCATACACAAACTTAAGTACTGTACTTGGCTGTCCTTTCCTGACCCACAGTAGCAGATACTTAACACAAAAGTCTCGGTGAAACATAGTCTCTCTGGTAGAGCAGACTCACCCTGGTTCGCAGGTGCCCACAGGCTTCTCTCAGGAATACAACAAAACGTACTTCTCGGTGCCTTAGCACAAATCTTCTCTAGGCAGCTTCTCTTCCTCCAGCAGGGCCAGGGGAATTGCTCCTGAATAGCTGGTCTAGTTTCCCCCCATCCCTCTCAGGAATGGGGCACAGGAGCAACTGGGGGATGGTCTCAACCACTTCAAAAAAGATTTCTTCTGGGTCCTTCTCTAGGGCGAAAACACCCACCCACTACAGAGGCAGCGCTGAACAGAGCTGAGGGCTCTGAGGGACTGCCAACTACAGTGCACCTCCTCCCTCCACCACAGACTGCACAACACTGACTTTGAAAACCCCAGCATTCTGACCTAACTCCCCGCTGCAACATTCCACTGTGGCTTATGCTGCTGCGAGAATTCTATATGACGTCATCCCTCCAGCCCAGCTGAGACTGAGGACAGAGTGAGACAGTGTGAAACCCATTTAACTGGTGTTTCACAAGCTTCCTTCCCTGCCTGCCACTAGATCTAAGTGGAATTCTAGTAACCCTGGGTGATGGGGTTACACAAAAAATACCCAATGTTAAGTACAGGGAAACCAAACATGTTTTTTTCAGTTTTTTGGTGCTTTGTATTTTGAAAACCGAACAAGATGCCTTCAGAAAACTTTTTTCATCTTATTATTTTTTATTATAGGGCCACGGTTAGGCCCAACTCGAGGATTTTAAAGTTCAAAAAAGTTAGAAGAGAGACACTGAGACAACAAAAAAATGCACACAAGGTTTTGTATAAGATGGTTTATTATTACAGGTATTTGACGGCTTTGAGGGTGAGCTGGGTCTGCTCAAATTACTGGGTGAGCGGACAGCACCTGAAGAAGGTCCGTAATCAGCCTTCTTCTTCTCTCCTTTATATGGGCATAAACAAACATTAATACATAAAAATGGCGGTAAACCCTACTAAAATATACTCAATGAACATAAATGGACTTCATAGTCCGATAAAGAGAGCACATTTGATGCAGTCCCTCAGGAGGTCAGCGGCCAATGTTTATTATTTACAAGAAGGCCACTTCTCGGAGGTGGAACACCAAAAACTAAAATGGGCTGATAGATATAGGGTCTATGCCTCCTCCCATCTCAGTGGCCATAAGAGAGGGGTGGCTGTTCTTATCCCCACCTCTACCTCCTAGGAGTTAAGAGAGATGATGGTGGATACCCAGTGATGGTTTGTGATTCTAACTGGCACATTATACTCCCAGGAAGTTACTCTAGTGAATGCCTGTTTGCCCCCTCAGTTATCTCGGGCAGTGTTCAGTTTTTTTCTTAACAAGGTGATTGCTAATTCTTGTGGCATCCTAATTATGGGATTGCATTTTAATTTGGCCTTGTCCCCACAACTGGACTCTTCTTATACTAAGTTTTCATACTAAGTTTTTTTAATAGAAGTTAAAGAGCCAAAAAGGCCCATGAATTACTCCTATGTGTTAATAATAACTAAAAATGGAACCTGCAATGATATGTAAGAGTTTAATATACTCTCATATGGCATATCTTTTAAATTTCTCACCATTTTGGTGTACCTTCTCTGTACTCTTTCCAGTACCCTGATATCCTGTTGCTGATATGGACACCATAGTTGAGATGAGTAGTCCAAATGGGGAATAACATAAGCTTTAAACAATGGCATCAATACCCTCTTGTCCCTTGAAACAATGTTACGTTTAATAGACCAAATTATACAATTGACTTTTAAAATAACCTCATTTATATGAGAGGTCGGAAGGAAATCTTCTGATATTAAAGCACCCAAATCTTTTTCAGAAGAAGTACTTGTCATTAACCTATTATCCAATGTGTAAATATATTTCTTGTTATTCATCCCAAAATGCATTACTTTACACTTAGAAAAGTTAAGCTTCATCCCCCATGTAGCAATCCAGTTGGTCACTAAGTCCAGGTCTTTTTGAATAGATGATATTTGCTCTGGATTTTCACATGGCCTTCAAATTTTTATATCATCAGCATATTTTACAGTATTTAGACAATTTTCTTTAGTTATGTCTGCAATGAAAAATTGAAAAAGGGTAGGGCCCAGCACCGATCCCTGCGGAACCCCATTGGTGACTAATCCCTTACATGAAAACTGACCATTAATCATTACTTTTTGTGAACGGCCATCCAACCAGTTTGATATCCATTTTATTAAATTTGGGTTAACATTTAAAATATGTTGTTTTTTTATTAATGCCCAGTGAGAGAGGTAGTCAAAGGCTTTGCTAAAATCAACATAAACTACGTCATGTGGGTACCTATTATCTAGATGTAGACTTAAATCCTCATAAAAACACAACAAATTGGTTAAGCAGCTTCTCCCTTTCTTAAACCCATGTTGTTCAGTATCTGTATTTTCAAAGGTTACTGTTAACAAATCCTTAATAATGCTTTCTAAAATCTTACCCATAGAGGACGTCAAGCTTATTGGTCTATAATTTTCCCATATATTTTTGGGGCCTTTTTTGTAGATGGGTATTACATAAGCAGTTTTCCAGTTTTTCGGCACAAAACCGTGGTTTAAACTATGTTCAAATAGAAGTTTCAGGGGGGTGGCCAAACTGTCTGCTAAGAGATATAATAGATGTCATGGAATATCATCTGGAGACATGCTAATTTTACCTTTTAAATGTATTTATTTATTTATTTTTATTTATTTCAATCTAGGATTACAATACCTTTGAACCGAGGCTCTTTTACAAAGGTTCCACGTCAGCGTGTGGAACAGTCATCATTTTTAGTTACAAACATAATGTCACTGACTTACAGACATGTAATAACCAGTACAAAGACTTGAGCTAAGACCAAGACAAGGAAGAGGGGTCGATGGGGGAGATGTGAGGGTAGGAGGTCAGATAGGGGGATAGGAGGTGCAGGGATAAGGGGGTATGGGAGGTGGGTGGGGGCAGGGGCAGGAGTGGAGATACGGGGGAGGTGGGCGAGGTGGGAGACAGTGCAGCCAGGGGGCCTTGTTGAGGGAATATGACAGGTAAGGTGTTAGGGGTGCAAAGACTGATTGTAAGTGCTGGGTGCTGGGGCATGTGCAGCTGGAACAGTGGAAATGTTAAGATGGGCAATCTTTATTTATTAATTTATCAAGAATAAATTCATCCCCAAGAGCTCATCGGTCCAATAGTGCGTCAAAATATTTCAAGGAAACGCTGTCTCACCTGGGTATACTGGACGTTTGAAGAAAATTATACCCTACAAATTCGGGCTTTACATATTTTTTCCCCACTTTAAAACTTACTCCAGACTGGATTATTTCTTTGTCTCCTGCAAACATTTTTCCAGGGTACAGGATCTCACTTTGGGCCCTCGTGTTTTGTGAGACGACCACCCTTTGATTTTTAAGATCAATCTGGGAAAATCAAAACCCTCCAAAATGTGGAGGTTCACCCCTCTTTTGCCAGAGTATGTGGACTTAATGAAACCAAAAATCTCTCAGATACTTAATGATAATGCCTCGGAGGATGTCACTGATCCCATTATATGGGACACTCTTAAGGTGATCCTTAGGGGTGAAACCATTGCTTTTGCCATTAAAAAAAAACACAAGCCTCTTATAATTATTTATTAGAACAATTGCAATCTTACCAACTACTATATAGGGAAGGAGATAGGGTACTACAGAGAAAGATTGGCCTGGTGAAACAGGAGATCCAAAAAATGGTGGACCTTAGGATTTTACAAACCATTACTTTTTTAAATTAACAAGCTATGAAGATGGAACAAGGGGCTCCCGGATGTTGGTTCGCAGACTGTGAGCGCGGAAATGGGTAGCAACTGTTCTTAAAATAAAACACCCTATATAGCTTTCTCATACGGATGAACATATACGTGCTTCTTTTCTTTCCTATTACCAATCTCTTTACCAGTCGCCCCTGATCATTCCTAAGCGGATGAGAGGAAAGTGTTCCTTTCCCATCTCTCCCTCCCAAAGTTGACAATGGCCCAACAGTCTTCTCTGAAGGCCCCAATTAGACCAGAAGAGATTCTGTCACATATTAAGACCTTAAAACCAGCTAAATGTCCTGGTCCTGACAGCTTTACAGCTGAATGGTATAGGAAATTTCTTTTCTCCCTTCTCTTTTGACCATGTACCAAGCAGTGGCAGAGGGGGAGTCCCCCCACTTCATGGAACTACGCAGTCTTGATCCCTGTTCCAAAACCAAACAAAGATATAACAGATATTTCCTCTTATTGCCTAATATCCATTTTAAATGTACATTGCAAAGTCGACACAGCCATATGTGCCTCATGGTTAGAAACAGTTTTGCCAGCCTTAGTGTACCCAGATCAGTCCAGGTTCATAAAGAACTGTAGTACCACGGATAATATTAGACGCACTATGTTACTTCTGGAACATGTGCACTCCAGACAGATCCATCTTGCACTATTAAGCTTTGATGCGGAGAAGGCCTTTGATAGGGTCTCGTTTTTTTTTATTTTTTATGTGAGACATTGAGGACCTTTGCCTTTCCTGACTCCTTTCTAACCTGGCTTCAACATTTATATTTACAACCTAGGGCTTATATCCAAATCAATGGGAACTTTTCCTCCCCAGTTTTCATTGACGCAGGGGACCAGACAGGGTTGTCCCCTTTCCCCGGCCCTATTTGCTTCATATATTGAACCCTTGGTAGCGGCTCCCCATCGGGATCCAAGGGTGGAGGGGATCCCCCTGGGACAAAAGAAAAAATTACTCACCTTAGTAATGTTGTTTTTTCTAATGGAGTCTTGCTATATTATGACATATGCAGTGAGTCCCAACCTTCAAACTGCTCCGGAGGTGAAAGAGTTAACAGTCCGTGCCAGGCATGGAACTTTGAGCTCGAGCTCGGTTGAAAACTCTATCTGTTGTTCTTCAAACTCAAACTGTCAGATCTTTATGAGCAAAACTCACTAAGACTCTGTGTGGAAGCTGTAAACCTACATTAGCCAACTGGCTACTAATTATATAAACACATTTTTTGGTGCCAAAACAAAGACTCAAGTCAGGAGACCCAGAAAATGACAAACACAATACAGATCACCCCAAAAAAGAGGGGTGAAAACAAGGTGGGCATCTAAAAAGTGCCAACACTGCCCTGCCAACCCACATCCCCAAAAGTAAGGTTCTGAGAGGGGCAGGCAGGGGGGAGGTCATAATATAGCAAGACTCCATTAGAAGAAACAACATTACTAAGGTGAGTAATTTTTTCTTCAAACAACATGAAGTCTTGCTATATTATGACATATGCAGACTACACAGCAGTACCTCCATGGAGGAGGGACAGAACCTACTTAGGAAATAGGCTCTGAAGCACAGCTGTGCCAAATTGAGCATCACTCCTAGCCTGGATGTCCAGGGAGTACTGCTTGGTAAAAGTGTGAACTGTTTTCCAGGTAGCTGCTTGACATATCTCTAGGATAGGGATGTCCCTGGCAGCAGCCAGAGACGCAACTGTACCTCTGGTAGAGTGAACCCTCAGGCCTGAGGGAGGAACTTTACCCAGTTTTCATAGCAGAATTGGATACAGGCGATCCACCTGGCAGTGGATCTTTTAGTGGCAGGTTTCCCTTTGCCGACCTCACCATAAGTGAGGAACAGTTGGAGGGAGTCAAACCTGTGACCCTTGGTACGATCTGTGTAGTAGCTAAGGGATCTTTTGACATCTAAACTGTACAACCTCCTCTCACCAGAGGAGGAATGGTCAGTGAAGTACACAGGGAGAGACATAGATTGATTAAGGTGGAAATCTGAGACCACCTTAGGCAAGAACTTTCTATTAGTCCTGAGGACTACCTTATCTCTGTGAAAAGAGATAAAATCAGGCTACACTGACAATGCTTGTAACTCACTTATGCGCCTGGCAGAAGTGATGGCTACCTAAAACGCAGTTTTCCAAGTCAAGTACTTAAGTTCTGCTGAAGACAAGGGCTCAAAAGGGGGTTGCATAAGCTGGGCAATGCAAATATTAAGATCCCAGGCAGGGGCAGGATCCCTGAATGGGGGCTTGGTGTGAAGCAACCCTTTGAAAAACTTGGCGAAAACAGGATGGGCTGAAAGAGAAGAGGGCTTACCTGCTGATAAGAAAGCAGACACGGCTGCCAGGTGCACCTTTAGGGTAGCTTGTCTCAGCCCCAAAGTATTTAGATGGACCATATAAGCCAGGACTGTGGGTAAACCAGCAGATTCTGGGGGATATGCATTGCAGAGCACCATATGGAAAATCTCTTCCATTTGGAATTATAAGTAGCCCTGGTGGAAGGCTTCCTCGAAGCCTTCAGGATATCCAAAACACCTTGGGAGAGGTGTAGGCCAGCAAACTCTAACTCTTCAAGAGCCAGGCCTTGAGGTTGAGAGATTTGAGGTCCGGGTACCAAACTCTCCCCTGAACACAGGATAACAGATTGTGATTCCTGGGAAGACACAGGGGAAGGTGGACTACTAAGGACATAAGGAGTGGGTACCAGGGCTGTCTGGAGCAATCAGGATCATCTTGCAGGGTTGAGATCTGATTTTGACTAGCACTTTGAACAGATTTGGAAAAAGCTTGAAGTGCTAGAAAAACTGCTCTGAGTTCCAACAGATTGATGTGGAGCAGAGATTCCTGAGGGGATCACAATCCCTGGGTAGTGAGGTCGCCCATGTGAGCTCCCCACCCCAATAGGGATGCATCTGTAGTAAGGATTAAGGAGTGAGACTGAGGGGTGAAGGGAACCCCCTGTCTCAAATTGCCCTGGTCCTGCCACCACTGAGGGGCTTGGATCAGGGTTCGAGTCACTGGAATTAATTTGGTTAGAGGGTCCCTCCTTTGAGACCAAAAGGCTCTCAAATGGAACTGGATGTCCCTCATCTGAAATCTGGCTCTCTGCACTACTGCTGTCGAAGCAGCCATGTGTCCCAGGAGCTGGAGAAAGTGCCTTGCTGGTCGAGAGACCTGAAGGGTGAAGGAGGAAGCCAGTGAAAACAGGGTCCTTGCTCTTTCCAGAGGAAGGAAGGCTCTGGCTTCTTTTGTGTTCAGTTCTGCACCTATGAAGGTGAGAAGCTGGACAGGTTCTAGGACTGACTTTGGAAGATTGAGAAGGAAACCTAGAGAAGTTAGCAGTTGCTGAATTACTTGAAGATGTAACCTGACTTGGTCTGGGGACTGGCCTACTATGAGCCATTCGTCCAGGTAAGAAAAGATGGCAATTTTTTGCCTTCTTAAATGGGCAACTGCTACTGCCAGGCATTTTGTGAATACCCTTGGGGCAGATGTGAAGCCGAAGGGCATTGCTCTGAACTGGTAATGGCCTGAGGGCAGTTCGAATCTGAGGTACTTTCGACGGGAGCTTCTGATGAGAACATGAAAATAGGCATCCTTGAGGTCCAGGGACACTAGCCAGTCCCCTGGCCTTAAAGAGGGTAAAATAATTCCCAGAGTCACCATTTTGAATTTTGGTTTTAAAAGGTGCTTGTTTAGATACCTGAGATCCAGGATGGGCCGCCATTCTCCTGCCTTTTTTGGGATAAGAAAGTACCCGGAGTACAATCCTTTGCCTTGGTGTTGGGGTGGAACCCTTTCCACAGCTCTGAGAGCCAGGAGGGTAGAGACTTCTGTTTCCAGGGCAAGAGCCTCTGAAGGATTTGCAGGTGGAAAGGATCTGGTTCTCATCTTTGTAAATTTTTTGAAGCTGAGAACCAGTCCCTGGCTTACTACTTCCAGGACCCACTTGTCTGATGTTAGAGACTCCCAGTCCTGGACAAAGTAAGCCAGCCTGCCCGCTACAGGTAGTGGAGAATCGGCCCTGGGCACCCCATCAGGGTGCCTGCTTGGCAGGGGCTTTAGGCTGAGGGATGGAAGCAGGTCTGCTTGCACCCCGTCTGCTTCTCCCTGTAAAGAACCCCCCTCTGTGCATAAGCTGAAGAGGAGGCCTGGGCTTGGTAAAAAGGCATATGAAAAGGCCTGCCCCTGCCCCTGGGAGGCTGCCTTTGTGGAGTGACTTGCCTTTCCTTGGCCTGTGCACTCCTATAGGTGGTCCTATATTCATCCATTTTCTTCATGTAATTCTCTGTTTGCTTCCCAAACAGAGAGTTGCCCTCAACAGGGAAATCCATGGCCTTAGTCTGGGTATCCTGTGACAGGCTAGTACATCTGAGCCAAGCCATCCTACGGAGAGCCACAGATGTAGCCATGACTCTAGATGATACATCATTAGAGTCCACTGCAGCATGGAATTGCACCTTAGATGCCTCAATACCATCAGCGGCCACCTGCTCCAGCTCCTTTGCCAGCTGGCCAGGGACCTGCTTTGCTAGAGCCAAAACAGTATGCCATCTGGATTTTTGATATCTAGCAACATAAGTCATATAATTTGCCTGTCTGAGTCCTAAGGATGCTGCCATGTACTGTTTCTTTGCCATGGCATCTATCTTTCTGGAGTCCTTGTCAGGGGGGTGAGAGGCTAAGGGAATATTTGCCTTGTCACAGGCTGCAGCCTGCACCACCCCCACGTGGCTGCATTGTTGTGTGAGGAACTCCGTATCAGAGCCTGATAATGCATACCTTTTGTCCATTCTTTTATCAACAGGAGGTATGGTGTGAGGAGCTTTTAAAATTTTTACTGTCTGTTTCCAAAAAGATTTATGCAGAGGAATAGACAGTCTCCTAGACTCTGGGATATCCATCATTTCTACAAAATCAGGCTCTACTTGATCATCCACAGCTTCCTCCATAGGGAGCTGGAGGGTTTCAGCCACTTTTTTATAAAACATAAAATGAGAAGGGGACTCAGAAAGCCTAGGGGGAGACACTCCGGAAGGTTTGTCTGGAGAGATGTCCGGTTCAGTGGGCACATCCAGACTTTCAAAACCACATTCACTCTCCTCACACTCTTCTTCCCCCTCCTCTGGTTCATAAAATTCCTCTAAATCATATTCTTGAACCGGTGGAACCGACCGAACGAACGCTTACCTGATGGTGCCGGTTCGGTCGGAACCAGGGAGAGTGACTGAACAATTTTTATTGCTTTAGCTATTTCTTCAGTGGTTGGAGAGGGAAGTTTTGGCTCCAAACCAGCTGATTTTCTAGTTCTCTTTGTTGGAACCGACTCCTCAGAGTCAGCTCTCCTTTGGCCCGAGGAAGTATTGCCCTGGTCAGAGGGCATTCCCTCCGGTTCGGTTTCAGCCGAACCGGGCTGGCCATCCAGTTCAGCGGACTTTTTGGCCTCCCGTTCCCTGAGTCTACCAACTCTCTTATCCAGGGTAGCTGCAGGAAAACTCTTACAAATCTGGCAGTCTGCATTGAGGTGGTCAAACCCCAGACAATAAACACATGTGGTGTGGGGGTCAGCCTTGGCAAAGGCTTCCCCACAGACAACACAGTGTTGAAACCCAGTGGGCCCGGTTTTCCTTTTGGGTTTCTCAGACATAGTGCCAGCCTAACCAAAAACTTGCCCGTTTATGGCAGTCCGCCAAGCAAGACTCCCTTATCGGTTCCCAACCATGTCACGGGTCGTGGAAAAAAAACATAATGAAATCCATTTTTTTTAGAACTGATAAGAACCAGGAACCGCACTTCTAAAAGATAGTAATGTAATAGAAATAACTTGATCGGTTCAAACCGAACCGATGAAACGTTTACAAGTTCCACACAGAAAGTAAATGTAAAACCTATCTAGTACTTACAAATACCACAGATAGAGCTTGAACTGACCAGTTGTGGTTTAATTTCAGTTAAAAAAACGAAAAACTTTATACTTTAACCGACAAAATGAACCGAGCAGAAGGAGAAATCTCCGGAGCGACTGTTCAGTGAGGCGGAGTAAAGAATCTGACAGTTTGAGTTTGAAGAACAACAGATAGAGTTTTCAACTGAGCTCGAGCTCAAAGTTCCATGACTGGCATGGACTGTTAACTCTTTCACCTCCGGAGCAGTTCGAAGGTTGGGACTCACTGCATATGTCATAATATAGCAAGACTTCATGTTGTTTGAAAACCTATAAAATCTTTCTGTTCGCGGACAACATTCTCCGTACTCTTCTTTCCCTGGAACTTTCTATTCCTGCAGCTTGGGACATTTTTTGTCAGTATGAAGAACTGGCAAACTTTAAATTAAACATATCAAAAACAGAGGCATTAATGTTTTACTTTTCCCCATCTAATGCCCTTCGTGGTTCCCTCCCATTAAAGTGACATCGCACTAAAATTAAATACCTTGGAATTTATATTCCCCTCAATTTGACGCATCTTGAGCTAGTAATTTTTGAACCTCTCTCTACTCAAATTCATGAGAACTCGAACAGATGGGGACGATTGAAGCTTACTTTTTTCCAGCGTGTAGAGACCATACGCATGAATATTCTCCCTAGGCTGTTACATTTATTCCAGAACATTCCAACCTTTCCGGCGGACTTTTATTTTTGGTCCTGGAATAAAACCATCTCTTCCTTTATTTGGGAGGGTCAAAGACCAAGGATTCGTTACTCTATATTATCTCTCGCTCTGGAACGGGGAGGAAGGGGGTTAATCTTCCCAATCGAAAACATGCACTAGCTGCCTACTTAAAAATATTTGCTGTTTGGCTCTCTCCGACGTATCAGTCGGCATGGAAGGATATCGAATTCCTACTCAATGACCTGTACGACATGTGAAAAAATAGCTTTCTCATCTCAAGAATGTAGCCCCCCTTTGAGGAACTTTTCGCACTTTACTGCCCAGACGTTAAGGGTTTGGCAAAAGATAAAACGAAAAAAGCCTCTAAAACAAACAATTTTCTCATTCACTTTGATCTCAGCTGATGAATAATTTTCACCAGCTAATTTTGACTCTACGTTTAAAACATGGTGGAGGCTTGGTCTTAATTTTTATGGGCAGTTTCTTAATTCCTCAGGGAGTATTTCTTTTTCTGACTTACAAACTCAGTATTCTCTCCCAGAGAGGGATAGGTTCAGATACACCCAGGTGAGAAACTTCATACTTAGACAGAGAGAGAGAGACATCAGCTCACTTACCCTCACCTCTCCCAGCATTATGGAAACTACTGGGAGACAATTTGAGAGTCAGTTTATGGGATAAAATATTCAGTCATCTCTACGGAATCCTACGGGAAGCACTGGGATACTCTTCCTTGTTAATACTGGAAGCTTGGAATAAGGACCTACAAACAGACATTTCTTTTGAAACATGGCAGGGGTCAACTGTAAAAGCTATTAAAATTACCGCCTCAAACATGTGGTGGGAATTTGTGTGGAAGTCCCATTCTTGGTACTTCCGATCTCCGGTGATACTTATTAAATACCTCCCTGATTCCTGTGGCTTCTGTTGGAGAGGCTGTAATTGCAAACTTGTTGACTTAGGTCACATTTTTTGGTTTTGCTCTAAACTGACACCCTTTCGGTGTGCTTTACAGGTAGAGTTGGTGGGGTGCTTGGGAGAGGACATTGAACTAACAGCGGAGATTGTACTTTTGTCTATTTGTCCCCCTCATGGCCCTCGTTGGAACAGGAGCTTACTCCCCTTATTTATTTTAGTAGCTAGGAAAACTAGTGCCCGACGGTGGCTGACACCTAAGATACCTTCAACGAGTGATTGGCATAATATTATAAAGGAAATTTACCACAATGAACAACTCATTGCCAAATTTCAGGATAGACTCCCCCAATTTGAAATAAAATGGTGCAGATGGGTGTTCTGTCAGTCAGGGCTAGACCCAGATTTTGTCCCTTAGGGAGATGGTCCCAATTGGAAAACCCTGGGGTGGGGGGGCTTTACCCTTGCTGATTCTTTAGGGGGAATTATGTGAGGAGGGAGACTCTGAGTTTTTTTTTTTTTACTACCAAAATCATCTGCTGGCCTGCCTCCTGGAAGAAAAGGCAAATAGTACGGTCAGACGGGGTTGGGGGGGAACAAAAAGAGAAAAAGAGTTAACATATGATGCTTGTGTGGGTATACTGTATTTACAATAAGGAAAATTTCCTTGTAATCAAACAAATTATGATAAAGACTGGCTATGTGGAAATGTTGATGGTAAATATTAACGTAACATTATATCTCACTTCTTAATAAAAATAAAATTATAAATAAGAAAGAAAGAAAACTGTTCTCATCTTGAGACTCTGGCAGTCTGACCATGCATGCCAAAGGTTGAAGTATTTTGTCTAATGATGCCACAGTTATTAAGGTGCAAAAATTGAGGTTTAACACTAAATAGCCTATTCAACCCTAACAAAAGGGGTGCTATAATAATGATTGCAGCCTCCAGGGACCTTCCCCATTATCTAACTCGGCAGGATATTTTCAGAAGGACACTTTATGCTTACAGACAGACTTGACACATGCCACCTAGACTGTGGGTTGTCAGCTGGTTATTCTCCCATGGGAGGTTGGGGGTCAAAAACAATAAATAACAGATCAGTTTGGAGGAACAATTTTGCCCTAGACATGAGTGTGCCTTACAGTTAGAAACCCAAAGTCATCTATTCTTTCATTGCCCTTTTATAAAGACTTTTGAGATAGTGCTGCACTTGTATGGAAAGAACCTTTTTCTTCTACAACATACAAGGAATTAATTATTGACATTTTTAGGCCCGTATGGTTGAAATACCATTGGAGTTCTGTTACAGTGTGGTTTTCAGCCATAAAATTCTTCATATGACAAGTACGTTGCCACTTTATTTTGCAACAATCCACAGATACAGTGGTGGACCTTGAGCAAATGATTTCACAGTGTTAGGGGGTTGCATCTTAAAGAGAGGAACGGCCTCCTTGTGGAATCCTGCAGAAAACTCTGGACAGGTATATCTTGGATTTTCGAGGTTTAGTGCTTTGGTTATAAAGGGGAATTTGGTTCTCCCTGTTTCCTACTGTACCATTTCATTTGTAAATGTGTGTAGTGTTATTTGTACCATGTATTGACTATCTCTTTGTTTTGTTTATTTCCATTATTGTTTTCCTTTGTTTGCAATTTGTGAATGTTTGTTCTTTATTTTATTGATCCCATGTATGAGTGATGTGGCGAGTTTCTTTATATGTGTTCTATTGTTGATTTTCTTTATGGATTTGTGACTGTATATTTCCCTTGAGTTTTCTTTTGTCTTTGCTTATATTTAATAACATTCCCCTACTTTTCTTCCTGGTAGAAGAATTCAGGACCATCTAATATTACTGGTTAAAATGTTCATGCATAAAAGGAAGAGCAGTCTGTGAGGGTTGGTGCTGTATCTAGATCAGGAGAAAGCCTATCACAGACTTCATATGATCCTTTAGTTGTTATAATGCAAAAATATGGATTTCTGGATATTTTTATACACTGGATTCTTGCTTGCCACGAAGGAGCAGTGGTATATCTGAATGTCAATGAATGAGTGGGAGAACAAATCCTTTTATTATGGGGTTTAGAGAGGGTTGCCTCCTAAGTCCCCTCTTGTATATGCTTGGCATAGACCCATTCCTTTGGAAATTGAACCGAAGTAGAGATATTAGGGGAATTGAGATCTCTGGCAGACTAATGATGCCTAAGGTGTTGGTGTACCCATTGCTGATAACTTGTGCCTTTTGGCCAGAGATGAGGCCATCTATCACACAGCCTTTTCCATCTTAGATTAATTTTCCAGTGTTTCAGGGTCTAAAATAAGGATAAATGTATGGGACGCATGCTTGACTCATCACGTTTCTAAGCTGTCCCTGGTGGCTAGTTGTCTTCGGATCCTAGGAATCCAGTTTGGGAGTTTGGATGATTCCAATTGAAAGCAACGGTGTAAAGAAATTGGGCAAAACATTTGACCTGATTTTTTTTCACTATAAAATATTCCAGTCATCTTCTAGTTTTATTTAGTGGTAAAGTGCCACCCCGATTTGAGTATTTTATAACTATTTTAATTTATTTTTTTCTCAAGAAATAAAGATGTCCACCACATTTGGCTTAGAAATACCATTGTAAACTTGGTAAGGATTTTAAAAAAACTTGTGGTGTGCAGCATAGCAGGTATATAGAAAAGTAGATTTGACCATAGGTGCTGGAACGGGGTGGGGTGGGGGGCTACTATGGCCATGACCCTACCAGTTTCATAAGTGGCCCTATCAGTTTTTGCACTCATGGTAATTTATTACTAGTGAAGAATTAACCTCTTAACTCCTTAGCCCTACCACTTTTCAGACCCTTCTGGCATTTGACAGATATGCTAATATCTTTATTAATTGTAGCTGAAAATAACTTTTTTTGGAAAAACATGTTTGTTGCACTGCTGCTTTAATTTGATATAGAAACCTAGAGGAGGGTAAACGGGAGACAGACAGGTAGAAATCCTGCAACTGTCAAAGAAGAAGAGCGTCTATATGGTGAATTTCTTTATTATTCCTGTTTTCTTGTTTTTAAATCATATTCCTCTCCCCAGTAATTTCTTTAGAAACCAGCTTCAATACCTTATTTTTTATAATGGTACAGTATGGGGCAACAGGCTTAATCCAGTGAAGTGTAACATTACTTATCAATTAAAGGACAAGAGCATAACGTGATTAAGGTTTGCTTGTGGACTATCACATTGCCAGCATTTACCATTTTCTAGAAGTCTGATTCCCTCTAGCATGTCTGCACTCTTGTAATAATAATGTATAATTTTAAACTGAATGAGCCTGCTATTCAGATCCTTGCATAACCCCCCTGTTACTTGGGGTTACTAGAATCCCAGTAAGACCTAGTGGTAGGCAGGGAAGGCAGCTTGTGAAACTCCAGTTAAATGGATTTCACACTGTCTCACTCTGTTCTCAGTCTCAGCTGAGACTGCGGGATGACATAATTTAGTACTGTCGCAGCTGCATAAGCCACACTGGAATGTTGCAGTTGGAGGTTAGAGTAGAACGTCGGGGAATTTGAAGTCAGTCTGAGAGAGAGTTCTGTAGAGTTGAGCAGAGGTGCTCTACTGAGTGCAGGCCCTCAGAGCTTTAAGTTCTGTTAGAGAACTACTTTTGTCTTTTAGGTGTGTGTTTCCACCGTAAGAGGAACACAGGAACTGCAAATTGAAGTGGTGGAGACCGCTTTCAATGGTTCAGGGCTCCATCCCTGCGGGATGGGGGGAAGGTATCAGCCTGTTTCCAGGGGCAACACCCCTTGGTCCGGCTAAGGAAAAGAAGCTGCCTGTTTAAGTTCGTGCTGATGCACCAGAAGCTCTGGAAGAGAGTTCCTTGAGGAGGAAACGCCTGTGGGGGCACCTGCAACCGAAGGGTGAGTTTGCTCTGCTAAAGGACCATGTGTTTTCACCTGCATCAAGATGAAACTAAAGGAACTGTTACTGTGGGGTCAGGAAAAGACAGCCAAGTACAGTTTGGAAAATGTGGGGATTGGACTGCTTAACTCTGTGGGGGTCTAGAGTAATGGACAATGCCACTTATTAAGTATGTTCAAGTCCAGCACAAATGGGAAGAAAAGACAGTAGATTGAATGTGAAGTACATTTAAAAGGAATCTACACAGAAAAAGGTTCTAAAGGATGAGGTGTTACAGTCCAGAGAAATGGCCAGGTATGAACTGTGGGAGCGAGAGGTGGGAGACCCCCCATCAGTAGTAACCAAATTCACCTCTACGGATTTGCTCTGGGACACCTGTCGCTTTCTCTGAGGTACTTGGCCGGTGCCTGAGGAAAGTACCCAGACGTGGGATTGATGAGGAAGTTTCCCTTGTGGAGCAGAAGTGCTCTTAGGTGGTTTAGGGAGTCACCAGTAAATGTTTCCATGCTATATGGAAAGTGTCCAAGTGGCTGGCATGGGAGTTGAGCCAGGGAAAACGCAGAGCAGTGTACAAGTTCGGGCTGTGTGCCCAGTGTGTTTCAGAGCCTGAGGGCTAAAGTGATGAGAATGTGTTCTGGTCTCCTTAAATCTGCATTACCAGGAGTGTAGCCCCATGGGGGTCCATCTATGCTTTGTTTATTCTGTTGGATGTGAATAAAAGCCACACTTTAGAATCCCACTTCTGGTACTGGACATTACAGTTATTGTTTCCTTTGTCCAGAGTTACTTGGGTGCCCCTGTTGCAGAGTAGCCAAACCTAGCCAATGTGTGAGTGACATATTTCTCCCAGAACCTAGCCCACCAGGTAGTGCTGTCAGATAGAAATGGAATACCTGGTAGGGGTTACACTTGTTCACCCTGTATGCGTTTACCCAGAGTTTTGGCCAGATACATGGAGCAATAGAAGTTTGCAGATCAGCTTCCTAATTTAATTTAGCATCCAGTGTGCCTGTCGCACCATCATCTATTAGTTGCATATATAATAAGTTCACACCTTTTTTGAGATTAATGATTTTAGGGAATTGTTCCCATTCATTATTAATTGGAACAGTATAGCTGGGAAGCATGATTGTCTTACCAAGTATGTCTCTAATTTGTAGGCATGTACTGAATTGGAAAAAGGAAGCTAGAGAGGGGTCCTGAAGAGAGAGACAGTGAGTCAAGCAGCAGGCCTCAGCTCATATAGGCATGCCATAACACAGAGACTAATGCATGGGCAGCCATGCAGAACAACACTGTGTTTCTGTCAAGGGGTTCTGATGGCATAGGGACTGATGACATGATAGGGACCTAGAGATCGAAGCTCGAGAGGTCTTGGATGTCATCAGAACCACAAGATGGAAACACAGCTTAGTTGTGAATGGTTACCCATGTGTTATTTGGTATTGTATATGGTCTAAAACATACAATAATAGAATTCCATTTTTTTCTTGCCAAGAAATTAGTAGTTTAATTTTTATATTAACAAAACAAAAACAAAAAACACCCTCACTTAGCTGCTCAGAACCCGGCACACTGGTGAGGGGTATGTTTCTGTTTTTTTAAAGAATGCGATTTAGACATGGTAAATTCTATTGCATTTTTCCACAGTTTCTTCCTCCACACAATTTTTAAGGATCCTACTAAGAAGGACACCTGCGCAGATGGGTGACTGTGGTTATTGGATTGGATAGCTTCTTTTTTTGACCTGTGGGAACAGGGTTAATATTTCAGAGTCTCAGCTGCAAAATCAGATAGCGGAAAATGTTACTGCCTTGTGTAAGATCTGCAACCAGGAAAGGCTTGTATTTCTCAATAGTCTGTACATCTTTTTCCGCTCTTCCCATTTTCTGAACTGGTCTGGCTTTGAACCAGCAGATTACTATGGCTATGCTGACAGAAAAAAAGGGTCCCTCCAAGAATACGGGATGTCTTATGACTAAGTTCCCATGGAAAACTGGGTGTATGGAATAATAGAAAAAACAATGGATTGGACAAACTGTTTTGTTCAAGGCTTGGGTGTGATATTTGTTTGGAAACAAAGGAACATCTTTTCCTGGAGTTCCTTTATATCAGGCAGTTTTGGGAGCATGTAGTTGCTATCTGGCAGGAACTTTTGCTTTCCTCCATTCAGTATGATAAACCAATGTTTGTTTTATTTTTGTTTTATACTTGCTTTATTAAAGATGATATAGAGATATCTCATAGTTTCCAAGTACCTCCCAATATACATACATTTTACACAGTTATTACATATTTAAGTAGGATGACAAGCTAGAAACCCATAAGAGAATAATGTCCCTTCATTCCTCTCTCAGTACTAAAATATTAGGTGATATGAACATATCTTTCTTTTTCACTAATATCCATTAACAATAACTAATTACCAGGTTATTACTTGACATAACTCACAATCATCCTATCAGTCTCACAAAAACACCAGATTTTATGGGGACCCCCCAACATAGGATCAAATTTTCCCCTGTCCCTAACCACTGTTCCCCCCTTGTTACATAGATACATAGACAGTGTCGGCAGATAAGGGCCTATGGCCCACCCAGTCTGCCCATTTAAGTTTGTAAGTGCAGTTTATGTTTTCCAGGAAGTCTGTTGCCCCTTACCCCTGACCTCCAGAATTCCTTTATGTCTATCCCATGCATTCTTAAATCCCGTGATTGTTTCAGCCCCCACCACTTCCTCTGGCAGGGTGTTCCACTTGTCCACCACCCGTTCTGTGAGAGAAATTCTTCCTCACGTTTCCTCTGAATCGTCCTCCCTCCAACTTCATCCCATGCCTCTAGTCCTGGAACATATTTTCGCTAAAATAGTGCATTCCTGCACCTGTTCCTCCCTGTAAGATACTTGTATGTCTCTATCATATCCCTCTCTCCTCCTCTCCTCCAGGGAGTACATGTTCAGTGCCTTCAACCTGTCCTCATAGGACTTGTGATGCAATCCATGCACCATCTTTGTTGCCCTCCTCTGAACCTTCTCTACCCTGTCTCGTCCTTACGTAGGTAAGGTCTCAGAACTGCACAGTGTACTCCAGGTGCGGCCTCACTAGTGTCTTGTATAGTGGAATTATGACCTCCCTTTTCCTGCTGGTGATGCCCTGCCTATGCATCCCAGCATCCTATTTGCTTTACCTGCTGCCTTGTCACACTGTTTCCCTGCCTTGAGGTCATCAGAGATGATAACTCCAAGATCCCTTTCCTGCTTGGTGCATGCTATATCCTCACCCCCAACTGATATATTGTGCCAGGGTTTTTGTGCCCCATATGCATTATCTTGCACTTCCTTGCATTGAATTTCAACTGCCAAACCCCTGACCATTCTTCAAGTTTCTGCAGGTCCCTTCTCATTCTGTCTACACCCTCTGGTGTGTCTACTCTGTTACAGAGCTTTGTGTCATCAGCGAGCAGTGAAATTCTGCCTTCTAGGTCCTGTGCAATGTCACTGATGAAGATACTGAATAGTACCGGTCCCAGCACTGATCCCTGTGGTACACCACTGGTCACTCTTCCCTCTGTGGAGTGACAGCCATTTACCACCACCCTCTGTGTCCTGCTGCCCAGCCAGTTACCTACCCACTGCACTACTGTCCTGCCCACACCCATATTCCCCAGTTTGTGCAATAGTCTTCTATGTGGCACAGTGTCAAAGGCCTTGCTGAAGTCCAGATAGGCCATGTCCACTGCCCTCCTGATCCACCTCCCTAGTCACCCAGTCCCAAATAAAATTCCAGCTTGGTCTGCTCTTCCACTTTTACCATAGGTGACAACCATCTGCTGTCCTCCAGTCTTGGGTGCCTCCCTGTTTCCAGTGATCGGCTAAACAGGATAGCAAGAGGTTCAGCCACCACCTCTCTTAGTTCTTTAAGGACCCTGGGTGCACCCCATCTGGCCCCATTGCTTTATCAACTCTTATTACTTCCAGTTCCTTCAGGACCCTTTCTCGTGTAAAGGGACTTGTGTCCATTTCTGCACCATTCTCACCCTTGTACTCCATTCAGACCCATTACCCTCCTCTTCCTCAGTAAGACTGAGCAGAAATACCTGTTCAATATGTCAGCTTTACTGTTGTCATCCTCCACACAGCCCCCATCCTCCCCTTCAGTCTCACTATCCTCCTTTGCCTTTCTTTTTCACTTATGTACCTGTAAAGGTTTTGTCCCTCTACCCACTGATTTTGCAGTGTGTTCTTCTGTCTGAGCTTTGGCTTCCCTTACTGACCTCCTGCCTCCTTTGCTTCTCCTGGTACTTCTCCCTATCCCCTTCTGCCTGTGTCTTTTTGTATTGCCTGAATGCAATCTTTTGGCTTTCACTTTCTTTGCTACCTCTTTGGAAAACCATAATGGTCTCCTCTTCCTTTTCCTCTTGCTAACCTGCTTAATACACAATTCTGTTGCTCTTGTAATCCCCATTTTAAATACTTCCCACTGTTCCTCAACCCTGATTCCTGCCCCATTCCCCTTAATGCCTCTTTCAAGTATCTCCCCATTTTCTCAAAGTTTCCCTAAAATCCAGGATACGTGTTTTTTGTGGTTTGGTTCTGCTCTTTCTGTGATTTCAAACCACAGTGACTGGTGGTCACTGTTCCCCAGGTGCTCCCCCACTCTTACCCCCATCACACTGTCCCTGTTTGTGAGCACAAGGTCCAGTATTGCCTTCTGCCGAGTTGGTTCCATGACCAGTTGCTTCCCTCTGGGCTTGTTCCATTACCTCTTTCCATTCTTTTAGGATCATGATTTTCGATCTCTTATCTCTATTAGGTCTGCCATTCTTCCTTTCCCTCATATAAAAGCCATCTTGTTCATCTATTCTGGTATTCCTGATTTAGCTGCTTGAGAGAAACGTGATTTTCTCCATATCCATTATATTTTCTATTATTTTGGCCCATTCCCTCAGATCCGGACTGCCTCTTTCTCGCCACCTCTTGGTAATAGATTTCAAAGCTGCAATTGCGAGTATTAACTACAAGTACTTTGCCTCTCTCCCTTTTATTTCTTGTGGAACAGTACCCAAAACCATATGTTCAAGTCCTAGAGGTGTCTGGACTTCAAAAAGGCTGGAAATGTGTCACCTGACTCCCTCCCAGAAGGAGACGATCTCCGGGCAAGCTCAGAAGACATGTGCCTAGGTGCGCTTCCCTCTCCACATTGCCTCCAACACTCTGTGCCCACCCCTGGGATGGAATGACCCAGTTGTGCAGGGACCAGGAAGAAATGGGTCCTCACCCTCCAACTGAACTCCTTCCAAGTTGGAGAAGACGTGGTGCTCCAAGTGCCCCTCCACTCCTGGGGCCACTGTCAGTCTGTAATAGAGATGTTCATGTCTCTCTCTCCCATCTTTCCTTGATATACTGTGAAGAGGTACTGAGGTAATTTAAATAATTTCTATATAACATAGTGATCATATGTTTAGCATTTGTTGCATTCCAAATCTGTTGGAATGGTACATCCCCTCCCTCCTGATCACTCACCCCATTTCCCTTTCCCAACTGATCATTTATATAGTCCCTTAACTGATAATATCTTATTCTATCTTGTGGGCTATACCAAATTTTAATTGTACCATCTCAAAAGACATCAGGGAGGATCCATGAAAAAGTTGATATGGGGCATGAAATCCTTTTCTTGCATGTCTTAGGAACGAGTTATCTAGTTTTGCTGGTGGAAAATTGGGATCAAAGGCCCACCATGTATATTTCCATATTTGTTGTTTGGTATTACCTCTACCAATGCATGCCCCTTCTCCAACCCTCTAAAACCACTGCCGTCCCTGAGTAAATCGTAGTTCCCTGTAACTTCCCCTCTCCAAACAAGGCTGCCTGCAAGGGGACCTCTCTAACCTCTGCTAGATCCAGCTTTTTCCAATGGGAGGTGTATGCCTGATTGCCCCACAATAATGCAATCCTCATCTGAGATGCTGTCCAATACCCCTGCAAGTGGGGAAAAGCCAGGCCCCCTTTGTTTTTGGGAAGAAATAATAGTTTGTTTTTTTTTAACCCTCGGTCGCATTGCTCCCCACAAAAAACTTATAAACATTTTTTGCCAGGATTCAAGATCCCTCTGAGAGAGAGAGACAACACAAGGGACACATTGAAATAAATAGAGCAGCCTGGGTAAGGCATTCATTTTTAATGCTTGATTTTTGGTGTGCAAAGTTGGGGGGAGCAATGTCCATATTTTAAAGTCTGCCTTTAATTGTTGCACTAGTGGGATAATTCAGTTTGAACAGACTGGCCTTATTTTTACTTATCTTGATTCCCAAGTACTTGATAGCTTCCATGTCCCATTTCATTGAGTATCTCTGCCTAATTTCAACAGATGGGGTATAAAAGAAACTAAGGACCTCAGTCTTACTGTTGTTCAATGTAAAACCTGAGAGTGAGGCATATTCCTCTATCTGTCCAAACACCTCTGGTAATGAACTATCTGGGTCTGACAAATATAGTAGGACATCGTCAGCATATAAAGCTAATTTTTTTTCCTCACCCCTCCCATTAAGATCCCCGTGATACCTCCATTCTGTCTTATACTCTGAGCTAGGGGTTCTATGTAAAAGGCAAATAATAGTGGTGATAGAGGGCATCCCTGCCTCGTTCCTCTTCCTAGATGGACAGCTTCTGAGACATGGCCATTCGCATGTATATGGGCCGAAGGGGACTTATATATCTTAAACAGAGCCCTCACAAATTGCTGAGGGAAACCAAACCGGGAAAGGACCTGGCCTAGAAAGGCCCAAGATACTTTATCAAATGCCTTTTCGGCATCTAAACTCATAAGAAGGAAGGGGGTCTTTGTATAGTTAATCTAATCTACAACATGAGATGTTCTTCTCAGGTTATCATGAGCCTGACGCTCTGGGACAAAACCCACGGATCCATTTCAATCAGACCAGGTAGGTATTGTTGCATTCTTTTAGCTAAGATGGAAGTAAAAATTTTATAGTCAGTAGTTAGTAAGGAAATTGGTCGATACGAGGAACATGTAGTAGGGTCCTTTCCTAGTTTGGGGAGCACAGAAATTACAGCCCTGTCCCATGAGGGGGGTATTTGCTCATCTTCACTAAAGACAGCTTTGTATAAGCCCAAGAGGCTTGGGAGTACCATCCCTATAAATATCTTATAAAACTCCGATGGTAACCCGTCAGAACCCGAGCATTTACCCGCTTTAAGTCCTGAAATTTCTGCATTCACCTCTGATTCCATAATAGGGGCTAGCAATGACCTCCCCTGTTCCTCCGATAACCCCGGTAACGCTAGTCCCTCCAAAAAAGCTTGTACTCTTTGTACAAACAGTGTCTTATCTGGTGTATATAGTTTACCATAAAATAATTTGAAAGCATTTGTTATCTCCCTTACCCCATGGACCATTTATTTTCTCTGTGGGTGCCATACTGAAGTTATTGTGGCTTTGGCCCTCTGCGCACGAAGCCTACTGGCCAATAATTTTAATGATTTCGTTCCCCCCTCATAATATTGTTGTCTTAAAAAACGTAACTTTTGTTCAGCCTGGTAGTCTAAAATATCGTTCAATTCTTTTTTAAGTGTCTTCCGCTGTTTAGCCCTCATTTTGTCTATTTTACCTTTCTGGAGATCTTCCAGGTTCTTAATTTGTGTGGATAATATTAGCTTTTTAGCCTCCCTATCCTTTTTCTTTTTGGATGCTATCAAAATGAATTTCCCCCTCAAAACTGCTTTTGCAGTGTCCCACCTTATTGCCTGAGACGTATCTTGGGGTAGATTCTCAGCCATATAATTATCAAAAGTTTCCTTAAGGCTCTCCTTGACCTCTTGATCATTTAGCAACGATAGATTGAGGCGCCAAAAGATATTTCTCTTGACCTCTCCTATGTCAGTCCTCATGAAAAGAGGAGCGTGGTCAGAAAGACTCATGTCCCCCAACCAGCAATCTTTTACTCTGTGCATATCTTCCCCAGGAACCAGAAAATAATCTAGCCTGGAGTACATCTGGTGTGCAGCGGAAAAAAAGTATAGTTCCTCCCTTTACCGTTAAAATACCTCCACACATCTTGGAAACCCAGTTCCCTCACCAATTTCTGCACCCTCCTCGCTGTCCCATGTATGGCTCTTGGTATTTGTGATGTGGTATCTAGAGCAGGGTTCAGTGCCAAATTAAGATCCCCCCCCCCACATATTATGGTACCCTCGGCCCAGCTGAGTAGGGTAGTCAAAAAGGTCCTATATTCTTGATAATCTAGAGCCCGGTGGAAAATACACAGAGGCCAAGGTGACCATCACTCCACCCAATCTACCTTTCATCAGAGCGTAGCAACCATCTTTGTCTGCCAATATATCCATCTTTTCAAAATGAGTTTTGGCTGGAACCAGAATCACCGTCCCCCTTCTTCTACCTTTTTTATACGAAGATGCCACCATGTCCCCAAACCCAAATTTCAGCAATTTGGCATGTTCTTGTTTCGACAAATGTGTTTCTTGTAAAAAAATAAAGTCAGCTGAGGTTTTCTTTATAAAACTCATAACCTTGCTACGTTTAACAGGGTTGGTAAGGCCATTCACATTAAAGGAACAGAACAGTGAGCCTGTCTCAGCCATCACTCCTGAAAATAAGATAAAAGCAGGCTTTCACAAAGCCATTACCTGAGTGCCCTATTAATCTGTTTCCCAAACTGGCTAAAGTCATTTGCATGAACATCATTTGTACATTTAGGATGATAAGAATTACCTGGTACAATAAGATTAAATACTCAACATTTCCATTAACACTATCAGCCAATGTGGCTCCTATCCAACATTTTAAACAGAAGATAGCAGACTTCCAAGGTAGGAGATTCATAACATTGAACCTCTAGTTACCTTCACACCTCCTTCCTGCAGATCTTAATTGAAAGTGGATTGAAAGGTGAGGCCTGCTTGCCCTGTACCAGAAGCCCTCACCTGGAGCCACCCTGTAAGGGTGCTGAGCTCTGTGAAACTATCAGTGGGGGCAACCTTGACCTTTGATGTGTTGCAATAAGCTGCAAAAAAAGATAGAACAATCTGATGCAAAGGAGTAAACCCCCAAAAATTAGCAACTTACGGGGAACTAGCAAAGTAAGTGGAACCAAAAAGAAAGAACGCAACACAGAGCAGATAGTACTTAGTCTGTTATCTCACAGACAGACAACCTTCAACCTGTTTTAGGCTCCATATGCTCTTTCACTTTGTGTGGGTATGGGCTAGGAATAGCAGGTCAGTGCCTGACTGACACCACTGGGCCCCCGCAAGCCATGCGTCTTCCGCACAGTAGGTCGCAGCACCAGAAGCCAGTATCCGTATACCATCTAGAGAGACCCTTTGCATTCCTCTATTCATGCTAGGGTAAGTCTACCCATGGGGAGAATGAGACTCTTTTATTTGGGCTGACCGTAGCAGTGTCTTGCCTAGTTTCCAGTTCGGTGGGTCCCAGTCGTCCCAAGAGCTATCAGGCCCTCAGTGCAAGCCAACCCATCCATTGTGATTCTAGTTTTCATTTTTTATGTTTAGGCCTCTGCACGGTCTATTTAGCCCCTGATCCTCCGAGCTAGAGTTATGGTCATGAATTGGAGCTCACTCCCCACTGAGCACACCGTTCCCTGCTGCAGTATTTTTCTCCTTAAGTTATTTGGCTCCTAGTAGCTTGCACCATCGTGCTTCAGTCACCAGGCTCCCAGGGATGAGAGCCTCCGCAGTGCCCCCTGACACCAATTGCTCCCCCGTTCAGCCCTTTCCAAATATATATCTGTTTGTTAGACCATTCTCAGATTTTTAAATACATTAAACCCAAATTATATATTTGTTCTGGTAACAGTTTAAGAAAAGAAAGTTCCTTTAGTTTCATCAGCAACTTGCCATTTCGGTAATAATAGTCCTAGTCCACCACCTAGTCCTGATTACTTAAGCCCCAGTAAACGGCTGCCATTTCAGGTACCTCCTTCCTCTTCCAGCACATCTTGCAGCTGCGAAACCAAAACGCCCCGCTCCTCTCGAACCACTTGTTGTTCTGAGCTTCTGTCCATGGGTCTTTTTGTTCCAATCTTGTTCCACAGAGTGGAAGTGTCCCCCTTTTCTCTCACCCCTTGACTTTTGGGGCTAACAATTGTCCAGTTATTATTTTGTAATTGTCTCCGATTTTGTTCTATAGGTAAACGGGGTATGTTAATATCCAATGTATGAAGAAACTCCTCTGCCGCTTCTAGTTCTTGAAAACGAATGGGGCCTTTCTCTGTCATTATCTTTAGCCTAGCAGGGTATTCCACAAAAGCCTTATGGTTCTTCTGTTGCAACAGCTTCACAACCACCAGGACCTGCCTTCTTTTGTTTAGCAGTGGGGAGAATAGTCCTGATCAAAATACAAATGCACATCTCCAAATTGGATTACTTTTTTCCCCCAGGCTAACATTAAAATCTCTTCTTTTACCTTGTAATCTAGAAAGGCTATCACTATGGAGCGTGGTCTTGCCTTCAAGTCCCTAGGGCGAGGGATTAAGGATCTGTGGGTCCAAATTATATTTAATTCTTTATCTTGCGGGAGGTTCAGGATCTCGTGTAAAAAAGAACTCAGGAATTCCAACAGATTTTTGGACTCTATACCTTCTGGTAAGCCACGTATTCGGATATTGTTACGGCGACTTCTATTTTCAAGTTCTTCCAGCTTTTGCTCTAGTTTATTTGCCCTCTGTTGAAGATCTAGCAGTGCAGTGTTGTGGGCATCTGTAGTTAGAGTATAGTCTGACATCGTGGTCTCTAAACTTATCGTTCTTTGGTGTTAAGTCCAGAATATCTTGTTTTTGACTGGAGACGTTTTTATCAAGGCGCAGTAAGGTTTCATTCATTTGTTTTAAAGTAGAGCAAAGTTGTTTAGATGTTATAATATAATCTTCCTCTCCTTGGCTTGCCCTCTCCGCGTCGTTATGCAGTACTTCTATCGTTGGCTGGGCCAGAGCTCGTGGGCCTAACTCTGTCAGCGTTTTCTGTTGCTTACTTGTCCCACCTGGGCAGTTTTCTTTCATTTTGTGTTTAGCCGGCATCAGGTAGTCCGTAATTCTACGTTTGAATGACAGGATGGGTTTCCTTATTTATTGATTACAGCGGATTTAGGTCGGGTTGTAGCAGAGCTGAAAAGCTAAGCTGCCATACAGGAAGTCGGCCAGACCGGAAGTCCCCCAATGTTTGTTTTATTGAGGCAAAATTGGGCTGAATATCACAGAAGTACTGTTGCAGTATGGTTATCTGTGTTAACATTTTTCATTAGTTATGCAGCAGTACCTTACACCAGTATAAGAACTGGAATGCATAGTTACAAATTCTGTGCAAAGTATATAAAACAGGGAATGGGGCATGCAGCCAAAGGACTCCTGAAAAATAGAGTGGAAAAACATTTAGTGCCTTACCCATGCATGAGTGGGTGACGCACTGATAATTTCCTTTGAAATAACACCTAATTTTGCAACCTGAGTGGCAAGGGACCAGTGACCCCTTGGAGAGAACTTCCGGGTCTGTCAGGGCTTTAAAACTCACCCCTGCAGTGAGCAGGGCGAGCGTGTGCAGGGCGTGTGTCGCCACGCATGGAGACATACGCAGAGACGCACTTCGGTGTGTGTCAGCTGTGTCCGCTGGATACGCTGGGTACTAGGGCACAACGGCCTGTTTCATCCAACCTAGAGATAAGGCATCTCCAGTTAGTAAAATGCATCAACAGCATCACAAGTGTTTCCAGAACAGCAGTAAGTAGCCACTGTGTCACAAACTAAAGGAAAAAAGGGGCAGTAAAACAAAAAGGGTGTATATTAGATGTAAAATGTTTTCTGAGGAACCAGCATGCAAAGAGTTTGCGTGTGATAATTGTATACTGATTAGCACCCTAAGAGATGAAATTGAAGTACTATTACAGAGACTTGAAACTTATAAAGAAATTGGGTTGTTGGAAAAGTTTATCGATACAGCTGCCCAAAACATTATTGTGGATGAAGCTCCTCTAGTACTAGGCACATATATGAGGCCTATGGAGCAGGATAAACCAGAAGAACTGGAATCAGGTGACATTCAGGCTCCCAATAAAGGACCTTGGGAACATCCAAAAAGTTACACTAAAGCACCGAGCATCACCCAGAAATCGAAATCACCTCTAACATTGCACAATAAATTTGAGGGCCTCAGGGAAAAAAGCATGTCTGAGGATAGCCCTGGGTATGACTCCCAAAATAGCCATGCTAAACCTAATCCTCCTGCTGCTCAGGACACAGTCTCGGTTCATGAAGCCTTGACTAAGGATATATTAGTAATTGGGGATTCTGTAATAAGGGGAGTGGACTCAGCAGTTTGTAATGGTAGGAAGGCAAATACTACTGTTAGTACCTTACCTGGGGCAAAAGTGGGTGATGTATCTGATTTATTACATAGATACATAGATACATAGACAGTGTCGGCAGATAAGGGCCTATGGCTCACCAAGTCTGCCCATTTGAGCTTGTAAGTTCAGTTTATGTTTTCCAAGAAGTCTGTGGCCCCTTACCCCTGACCTCCAGAATTCCTTTATGTCTATCCCATGCATTCTTAAATCCCGTGATTGTTTTAGCCCCCACCACTTCCTCTGGCAGGGTGTTCCACTTGTCCACCACCTGTTCTGTGAAGAAATTCTTCCTCACGTTTCCTCTGAATCATCCTCTCTCCAACTTCATCCCATGCCCTCTAGTCCTGGAACATCTTTTTCGCTTAAAAATAGTGTATTCCTGCACCCTGTTCCTCCCTGTAAGATACTTGTATGTCTCTGTCAAGAATATCCCCTCTCTCCCTCCTCTCCTCCAGGGAGTACATGTTCAGTTCCTTGAACCTGTCCTCATAGGACTTGTGATGCAATCCATGCACCATCTTTGTTGCCCTCCTCTGAACCTTCTCTACCCTGTCTATGTCCTTACGTAGGTATGGTCTCCCTAACTGTACAGTGTACTCCAGGTGGGGCCTCACTAGTGTCTTGTATTAGATGGACTTATGGAGAATACAACCAAACCCCTGGATATTATGCAGATAGGAACTAATGATGTCAACAAAATAGTCTAGGTGTTTTTCAGGCCAAAATAACACACATGACAAAAAGGATTAAAGAAAAAGGAGGTGAAATTATTATCTCAGGATTATTACTAACACACGGGTATCTTGAGTACAAAAATGGGGCCATAAATCATATCAATAACTGATTAAGACTATTTTGCATAAATGATAACATAGGATTCATGGACAACTTGGTTACATTTAATAACAAATCCCTATTCAAACCCGACGGTCTCCATCTCAATCAAGCGGGCACTACGTGAGTGGAGGAACAGTGTACTAGAAATCTTTAGGCTAGAAAAATTATCCTTATCCTTAAGGGATAATACTCCAAAAGTTTTCAAGAAATGGGACATTATTTATAAATCATTGTGTTCAGATACACATCCCCAGTCCACCAAGTAAGGCAGGGTTTGGTGATATCTGGTGATATGTGGGTTCAGATCTCATATGAGAAGGTTGAAATTATATAACTATTGGCTTTAATGGCTCTTAAAGGCAGTAACACAGATCATCCTTCCTTTCTTTATCTTTCCCTCCTTTTTCCTCACCTTCTTTGTCTATTATATATATATATATATTTATTGATCTATGTATATAGGCATAATTGCATATTTCATATTAATATAAGTGGAATTACATGCACTCTATATGAAACTTATAGGGCAAAGTTTTTATGTGATTGATTTAGGATGCTACACGGATCTGCTTCTTACTTACAATGTCATTTTTCAGTATTATCTTATTTCATTTTTATAAGTAATCAGTTAAAAAATGTTCTATTAATCCAGTAGATACTTGAGTATTTATGATTATGTTATATTTGAAGGACATGTGACTTGGAGCTGACATGCTTGACATATGTATTGCTTACTTGAACTTTTCTGTGTTATTTATCTAGTTATTTCTAAAGTAATATTAACACTATTGAACGGGTGTAAGGACATAATTGATTGGATCTATTAAAAATTAATATTGAAATATCATTTATAAATGTTAGATGTGGTAATGTTTATTGAAGTGTGCTAATTTACTTCATATATGAATTGCAGACTATATTTTATGTACTGTTTTTTCTATCTTAAAAAAATAAAAATTTCATTGATAAAAAACCCTGTCATAGCACTCTCCCACCATGATAGCATTACCTTATCACATAGCTCTCCCGCCGTGGTCATTTACCTGTCACAGAACTCTCCCACCGTGATGTCATTACCCTGTCACAGCACTCTCCCAGTATGACCACCCTGTCACAGCACTCTCCCACCATGATGTCATTACCCTATGACAGCACTCTGTTACCATGATGTCAATACCTGTCACAGCACTCTCCCACCGTGATGTCATTACCCTGTCACAGCACTCTGTCACCATGATGTCATTACCCTGTCACAGCACTCTCCCACCATGATGTCATTACTCTGTCACAGCACTCTCCCACCATGATGTCATTACTCTGTCACAGCACGCTCCCACCATGTCATTACCCTATCACAGCACTCTCCCACCGTGATGTCATTACCCTATCACAGCACTCTCCCACCATGATGTCATTACTCTGTCACAGCACTCTCCCACCGTGATGTCATTACCCTATCACAGCACTCTCCCACCGTGATGTCATTACCCTGTCACAGCACTCTCCCACCGTGATGTCATTACCCTATCACAGCACTCTCCACCGTGATGTCATTACCCTATCACAGCACTCTCCACCGTGATGTCATTACCCTGTCACAGCACTCTCCCACCGTGATGTCATTACCCTATCACAGCACTCTCCCACCGTGATGTCATTACCCTTTCACAGCACTCTCCCACCATGATGTCATTGCCCTGTCACAGAACTCTCCCACCATGATGTCATTGCCCTGTCACAGAACTCTTCCACCATGATGTCATTGCCCTGTCACAGCACTCTCCCACCATGATCAGTGACATTGCGCAGGACCTAGAGGCAGAATTTCACTGTTAGCTGATGACACAAAGCTCTGTAACAGAGTAGACACACCAGAGGTGTAGACAGAATGAGAAGGACCTGCAGAAACTTGAAGAATGGTCAGGGGTTTGGCAGTTGAAATTCAATGCAAGGAAGTGCAAGATAATGCATATGGGGCACAAAAACCCTGGCACAATATATCAGTTGGGGGTGAGGATATAGCATGCACCAAGCAGGAAAGGGATCTTGGAGTTATCATCTCTGATGACCTCAAGGCAGGGAAACAGTGTGACAAGGCAGCAGGTAAAGCAAATAGGATGCTGGGATGCATAGGCAGGGGCATCACCAGCAGAAAAGGAGGTCATAATTCCACTATACAAGACACTAGTGAGGCCGCACCTGGAGTACACTGTGCAGTTCTGGAGACCTTACCTCGTAAGGAGCGTGAGACAGGGTAGAGAAGGTTCAGAGGAGGCAAACAAAGATGGTGCATGGATTGCATCACAAGTCCTGAGGACAGGTTGAAGGCACTGAACATGTACTCCCTGGAGAAGGAGGAGAGAGGGATATGATAGAGACATACAAGTATCTTACAGGGAGGAACAGGGTGCAGGAAAACACTATTTTAAGCGAAAAAGATGTTCCAGGACTAGAGGGCATGGGATGAAGTTGGAGGAGGGGCGATTCAGAGAAGCGTGAGGAAGAATTTCTTCACAGAGCGGGTGGTGGACAAGTGGAACACCCTGCCAGAGGAAGTGGTGGGGCTGAAACAATCACGGGATTTAAGAATGCATGGGATAGACATAAAGGAATTCTGGAGGTCAGGGGTAAGGGGCAACAGACTTCCTGGAAAACATAAACTACACTTACAAACTTAAATGGGCAGACTGGGTGGGCCATAGGCCCTTATCTGCCGACACTGTCTATGTATCTATGTATCTATGATGTCATTACTCTGTCACAGCACTCTCCCACCATGATGTCATTACCCTGTCACAGCACTCTCCCACCGTGATGTCATTACCCTGTCACAGCACTCTCCCACTGTGATGTCATTACCCTGTCACAGCACTCTCCCACCGTGATGTCATTACCCTGTCACAGCACTCTCCCACCATGATGTCATTACCCGGTCACAACACTCTCCCACCATGATGTCATTACCCTGTCACAGCACTCTCCCACCATGATGTCATTACCCTGTCACAGCACTCTCCCACCATGATGTCATTACCCTGTCACAGCACTCTCCCACCATGATGTCATTACCCCGCCACAGCACTCTCCCACCATGATGTCATTGCCCTGTCACAGCACTCTGTCACCATGATGTCATTACCCTATCACAGAACTCTCCCACCATGATGTCATTACTCTGTCACAGCACTCTCCCACCATGATGTCATTGCCCTGTCACAGCACTCTCCCACCATGATGTCATTACCCAGTCACAGCACTCTCCCACCATGATGTCGTTGCCCTGTCACAGCACTCTCCCACCATGATGTCATTACCCTGTCACAGCACTCTCCCACCGTGATGTCGTTACCCTGTCACAGCACTCTGTCACCATGATGTCGTTACCCTGTCACAGCACTCTCCCACCATGATGTCATTACTCTGTCACAACACTCTGTCACCATGATGTCATTACCCTGTCACAGCACTCTCCCACCATGATGTCATTACCCTGTCACAGCACTCTCCCACCATGATGTCATTACCCTGTCACAGCACTCTCCCACCATGATGTCATTACTCTGTCACAGCACTCTGTCACCATGATGTCATTACCCTGTCACAGCACTCTCCCACCATGATGTCATTACCCTGTCAGAGCACTCTCCCACCATGATGTCATTACTGTGTCACAGCACTGTCCCACCGTGATGTCATTGCCCTGTCACAGCACTCTCCAACTGTGATGTCATTACCCTGTCACAGCACTCTGTCACCATGATGTCATTACTCTGTCACACCACGCTCCCACCATGATGTCATTACCCTGTCACAGCACTCTCCCACCATGATGTCATTACCCTGTCACAGCACTCTGTCACCATGATGTCATTACTCTGTCACAGCATGCTCCCACCATGATGTCATTACCCTGTCACAGCACTCTGTCACCATGATATCATTACCCTGTCACAGCACTCTCCCACCATGATGTCATTACCCTGTCACACCACTCTGTCACCATGATGTCATTACTCTGTCACGCACGCTCCCACCATGATGTCATTACCCTGTCACAGCACTCTGTCACCGTGATGTCATTACTCTGTCACAAGCACGCTCCACCGTGATGTCATTACCCTGTCACAGCACTCTCCGCCGTGATGTCATTACCCTGTCACGGCACTCTCCCCACCGTGATGTCATTACCCTGTCACAGCACTCTCCCACCATGATGTCATTACCCTATCACAGCACTCTCCCACCGTGATGTCATTACCCTGTCACAGCACTCTCCCACCGTGATGTCATTACCCTGTCACAGCACTCTCCAACCGTGATGTCATTACCCTGTCACAGCACTCTCCCACCGTGATGTCAATACTCTGTCACAGCACTCCCCCACCGTGATGTCATTACCCTGTCACAGCACTCTCCCACCGTGATGTCATTACCCTGTCACAGCACTCTCCCACCGTGATGTCATTACCCTGTCACAGCACTCTCCCACCGTGATGTCATTACTCTGTCACAGCACCTCCCACCGTGATGTCATTACCCTATCACAGCACTCTCCACCGTGATGTCATTACCCTATCACAGCACTCTCCACCGTGATGTCATTACCCTGTCACAGCACTCTCCACCGTGATGTCATTACCCTATCACAGCACTCTCCACCGTGATGTCATTACCCTTTCACAGCACTCTCCACCATGATGTCATTGCCCTGTCACAGAACTCTCCCACCATGATGTCATTGCCCTGTCACAGAACTCTTCCACCATGATGTCATTGCCCTGTCACAGCACTCTCCCACCATGATCAGTGACATTGCGCAGGACCTAGAAGGCAGAATTTCACTGTTCGCTGATGACACAAAGCTCTGTAACAGAGTAGACACACCAGAGGGTGTAGACAGAATGAGAAGGGACCTGCAGAAACTTGAAGAATGGTCAGGGGTTTGGCAGTTGAAATTCAATGCAAGGAAGTGCAAGATAATGCATATGGGGCACAAAAACCCTGGCACAATATATCAGTTGGGGGGTGAGGATATAGCATGCACCAAGCAGGAAAGGGATCTTGGAGTTATCATCTCTGATGACCTCAAGGCAGGGAAACAGTGTGACAAGGCAGCAGGTAAAGCAAATAGGATGCTGGGATGCATAGGCAGGGGCATCACCAGCAGGAAAAAGGAGGTCATAATTCCACTATACAAGACACTAGTGAGGCCGCACCTGGAGTACACTGTGCAGTTCTGGAGACCTTACCTCGTGGGGCGTGAGACAGGGTAGAAAGGTTCAGAGGAGGCAACAAAGATGGTGCATGGATTGCATCACAAGTCCTATGAGGACAGGTTGAAGGCACTGAACATGTACTCCCTGGAGGAGAGGGGAGAGAGGGGATATGATAGAGACATACAAGTATCTTACAGGGAGGAACAGGGTGCAGGAAAACACTATTTTAAGCGAAAAAGATGTTCCAGGACTGGGGGCATGGGATGAAGTTGGAGGAGGGGCGATTCAGAGAAGCGTGAGGAAGAATTTCTTCACAGAGCGGGTGGTGGACAAGTGGAACACCCTGCCAGAGGAAGTGGTGGGGCTGAAACAATCACGGATTTAAGAATGCATGGGATAGACATAAAGGAATTCTGGAGGTCAGGGTGAGGGCAACAGACTTCCTGGAAAACATAAACTACACTTACAAACTTAAATGGGCAGACTGGGTGGGCCATAGGCCCTTATCTGCCGACACTGTCTATGTATCTATGTATCTATGATGTCATTACTCTGTCAGGCACTCTCCCACCATGATGTCATTACCCTGTCACAGCACTCTCCACCATGATGTCATTACCCTGTCACAGCACTCTCCCACCATGATGTCATTACCCTGTCACAGCACTCTCCCACCATGATGTCATTACCCTGTCACAGCACTCTCCCACCATGATGTCATTACCCTGTCACAGCACTCTCCCACCATGATGTCATTACCCTGTCACAGCACTCTCCCACCATGATGTCATTACCCTGTCACAGCACTCTCCCACCATGATGTCATTACCCTGTCACAGCACTCTCCCACCATGATGTCATTACCCTGTCACAGCACTCTCCCACCATGATGTCATTGCCCTGTCACAGCACTCTGTCACCATGATGTCATTACCCTATCACAGAACTCTCCCACCATGATGTCATTACTCTGTCACAGCACTCTCCCACCATGATGTCATTGCCCTGTCACAGCACTCTCCCACCATGATGTCATTACCCAGTCACAGCACTCTCCCACCATGATGTCGTTGCCCTGTCACAGCACTCTCCCACCATGATGTCATTACCCTGTCACAGCACTCTCCCACCATGATGTCATTACCCTGTCACAGCACTCTGTCACCATGATGTCATTACCCTGTCACAGCACTCTCCCACCATGATGTCATTACCTGTCACAACACTCTGTCACCATGATGTCATTACCCTGTCACAGCACTCTCCACCATGATGTCATTACCCTGTCACAGCACTCTCCCACCATGATGTCATTACCCTGTCACAGCACTCTCCCACCATGATGTCATTACTCTGTCACAGCACTCTGTCACCATGATGTCATTACCCTGTCACAGCACTCTCCCACCATGATGTCATTACCTGTCAGAGCACTCTCCCACCATGATGTCATTACTCTGTCACAGCACTCTCCCACCGTGATGTCATTGCCCTGTCAGGCACTCTCCACTGTGATGTCATTACCCTGTCACAGCACTCTGTCACCATGATGTCATTACTCTGTCACACCACGCTCCCACCATGATGTCATTACCCTGTCACAGCACTCTCCCACCATGATGTCATTACCCTGTCACAGCACTCTGTCACCATGATGTCATTACTCTGTCACAGCATGCTCCCACCATGATGTCATTACCCTGTCACAGCACTCTGTCACCATGATATCATTACCCTGTCACAGCACTCTCCCACCATGATGTCATTACCCTGTCACAACACTCTGTCACCATGATGTCATTACTCTGTCACAGCACGCTCCCACCATGATGTCATTACCCTGTCACAGCACTCTGTCACCGTGATGTCATTACTCTGTCACGGCACGCTCCCACCGTGATGTCATTACCCTGTCACAGCACTCTCCCCCGTGATGTCATTACCCTGTCACGGCACTCTCCCACCGTGATGTCATTACCCTGTCACAGCACTCTCCCACCATGATGTCATTACCCTGTCACAGCACTCTCCCACCGTGATGTCATTACCCTGTCACAGCACTCTCCCACCGTGATGTCATTACCCTGTCACAGCACTCTCCCACCGTGATGTCATTACCCTGTCACAGCACTCTCCCACCGTGATGTCATTACTCTGTCACAGCACTCTCCCACCGTGATGTCATTACCCTGTCACAGCACTCTCCCACCGTGATGTCATTACCCTGTCACAGCACTCTCCACCGTGATGTCATTACCCTGTCACAGCACTCTCCACCGTGATGTCATTACTCTGTCACAGAACTCTCCACCGTGATGTCATTACCCTGTCACAGCACTCTCCCACCGTGATGTCATTACCCTGTCACAGCACTCTCCCACCGTGATGTCATTACCCTGTCACAGCACTCTCCCACCGTGATGTCATTACCCTGTCACAGCACTCTCCCACCATGATGTCATTACCCTGTCACAGCACTCTCCCACCGTGATGTCATTACTCTGTCACAGCACTCTCCCACCGTGATGTCATTACCCTGTCACAGCACTCTCCCACCGTGATGTCATTACCCTGTCACAGCACTCTCCCACCGTGATGTCATTACCCTATCACAGCACTCTCCCACCGTGATGTCATTACCCTGTCACAGCACTCTCCCACCGTGATGTCATTACCCTGTCACAGCACTCTCCCACCATGATGTCATTACACTGTCACAGCACTCTGTCACCATGATGTCATTACCCTGTCACAGCACTCTCCCACCATGATGTCATTACTCTGTCACAGCACTCTCTGTCACCGTGATGTCATTACCCTGTCACAGCACTCTCCACCATGATGTCATTACCCTGTCACAGACTCTCCACGTGATGTCATTACCCTGTCACAGCACTCTCCACCGTGATGTCATTACCCTGTCACAGCACTCTCCCACCATGATGTCATTACCCTGTCACAGCACTCTCCCACCGTGATGTCATTACCCTGTCACAGCACCCTCCACCGTGATGTCATTACCCTGTCACAGCACTCTCCCACCGTGATGTCATTACCCTGTCACAGCACCGTCCACCGTGATGTCATTACCCTGTCACAGCACTCTCCCACCATGATGTCATTACCCTGTCACAGCACTCTCCACCGTGATGTCATTACCCTGTCACAGCACTCTCCACCGTGATGTCATTACCCTGTCACAGCACTCTCCCACCGTGATGTCATTACCCTGTCACAGCACTCTCCCACCGTGATGTCATTACCCTGTCACAGCACTCTCCACCTGATGTCATTACCCTGTCACAGCACTCTCCCACCATGATGTCATTACCCTGTCACAGCACTCTCCCACCATGATGTCATTACCTGTCACAGCACTCTCCCACCGTGATGTCATTACCCTGTCACAGCACTCTCCCACCGTGATGTCATTACCCTGTCACAGCACTCTGTCACCGTGATGTCATTACCCTGTCACAGCACTCTCCCACCGTGATGTCATTACCCTGTCACAGCACTCTGTCACCGTGATGTCATTACCCTGTCACAGCACTCTGTCACCGTGATGTCATTACCCTGTCACAGCACTCTCCCACCGTGATGTCATTACCCTGTCACAGCACTCTCCACCGTGATGTCATTACCCTGTCACAGCACTCTCCCACCGTGATGTCATTACCCTGCCACAGCACTCTCCCACCATGATGTCATTACCCTGTCACAGCACTCTCCCACCGTGATGTCATTACTCTGTCACAGCACTCTCCCACCATGATGTCATTGCCCTGTCACAGCACTCTCCCACCATGATGTCATTACTCTGTCACAGCACTCTCCCACCATGATGTCATTACCCTGTCACAGCACTCTGCCACCATGATGTCATTACCCTGTCACAGCACTCTCCTACCATGATGTCATTACCCCGTCACAGCACTCTCCCACCATGATGTCATTACCCTGTTACAGCACCGTCCCACCATGATGTCATTACCTGTCCAGCACTCTCCACCGTGATGTCATTACCCTGTCACAGCACTCTCCCCGTGATGTCATTACCCTGTCACAGCACTCTCCCACCATGATGTCATTACCCTGTCACAGCACTCTCCCACCATGATGTCATTACTCTGTCACAGCACTCTCCCACCATGATGTCATTACCCTGTCACAGCACTCTCCCACCGTGATGTCATTGCCCTGTCACAGCACTCTGTCACCATGATGTCGTTACCCTGTCACAGCACTCTCCCACCGTGATGTCATTGCCCTGTCACAGCGCTCTTCTACCATGATGTCATTGCCCTGTCACAGAGCTCTCCCACCGTGATGTCATTACCCTGTCACACCACTCTCCCACCATGATGTCATTACTCTGTCACAGCACTCTCCCACCATGATGTCATTGCCCTGTCACAGCACTCTCCCACCATGATGTCATTACACTGTCACAGCACTCTCTCACCGTGATGTCATTATCCTGTCACAGCACTCTCCCACCATGATGTCATTACCCTGTCACAGCGCTCTCCCACCATGATGTCATTACCCTGTCACAGCACTCTCCCACCATGATGTCATTACCCTGTCACAGCACTCTCCCACCGTGATGTCATTACCCTGTCACAGCACTCTCCCACCGTGATGTCATTACCCTGTCACAGCACTCTCCCACCATGATGTCATTACCTGTCACAGCACTCTCCACCGTGATGTCATTACCCTGTCACAGCACTCTCCACCGTGATGTCATTACCCTGTCACAGCACTCTCCCACCATGATGTCATTACCCTGTCACAGCACTCTCCACCATGATGTCATTACCCTGTCACAGCACTCTCCACGTGATGTCATTACCCTGTCACAGCACTCTCCCACCGTGATGTCATTACCCTGTCACAGCACTCTCCCACCGTGATGTCATTACCCTGTCACAGCACTCTCCCACAGTGATGTCATTACCCTGTCACAGCACTCTCCCACCGTGATGTCATTGCCCTGTCACAGCACTCTGTCACCATGATGTCATTACCCTGTCACAGCACTCTCCCACCATGATGTCATTACCCTGTCACAGCACTCTCCCACCATGATGTCATTACCCTGTCACAGCACTCTCCCACCATGATGTCATTACCCTGTCACAGCACTCTCCCACCATGATGTCATTACCCTGTCGCAGCACTCTCCCACCATGATGTCATTACCCTGTCACAGCACTCTCCCAGTATGACCACCCTGTCACAGCACTCTCCCACCATGATGTCATTACCCTGTCACAGCACTCTCCCACCGTGATGTCATTGCCCTGTCACAGCACTCTCCCACCGTGATGTCATTACCCTGTCACAGCACTCTCCCACCATGATGTCATTACTCTGTCACAGCACTCTCCCACCATGATGTCATTACCCTGTCACAGCACCGTCCCACCATGATGTCATTACCCTATCACAGCACTCTCCCACCGTGATGTCATTACCCTATCACGGCACTCTCCCACCATGATGTCATTACCCTGTCACAGCACTCTCTCACCATGATGTCATTACCCTGTCGCAGCACTCTGTCACCATGATGTCATTACCCTGTCACAGCACTCTCCCACCATGATGTCATTACCCTGTCGCAGCACTCTGTCACCATGATGTCATTACCCTGTCACAGCACTCTCCCACCATGATCACCCTGTCACGGCACTCTCCTACTATAGTGTAATTGCTGTATCACAGCACTTTCCCACCATGATGTCATTACCCTGTGACAGCACTCTCCCACCATGATGTCATTACCCTGTCACAGCACTCTCCCACCATGATGTCATTACCCTGTCACAGCATTTTCTCACCATGATGTCATTGCCTTGTCACGGCATTCTCCCACCATATCATTGCCCTCTCACAGCACTCGCCCATCATGATCATTACCCTGTCACGGCGCTCTCCCACCAGGATGCCATTATCATGTCGCGGCATTCTCCTACCATGACTTCATTGCCCTGTCACGGCACTCTCCTACCATAATGTCAGTGCCTTGTCACAGCGCTCTCCCACTATGATGTCATTGCCCTATCACAGCACTCTCCCACCATGATGTCATTGCCCTGTCACAACACTCTCCCACCATGATGTCATTGCCCTGTCTCAGCACTCTCCCACCGTGATGTCATTACCCTGTCACAGAACTCTCCCATCGTGATGTCATTACCCTGTCACAGCACTCTCCCACCATGATGTCATTACACTGTCACAGCACTCTGTCACCATGATGTCATTACCCTGTCACAGCACTCTCCCACCATGATGTCATTACTCTGTCACAGCACTCTGTCACCGTGATGTCATTACCCTGTCAAAGCACTCTCCCACCATGATGTCATTACTCTGTCACAGAACTCTCCCACCGTGATGTCATTACCCTGTCACAGCACTCTCCCACCATGATGTCATTACCCTGTCACAGCACTCTCCCACCGTGATGTCATTACCCTGTCACAGCACTCCCACCATGATGTCATTACCCTGTCACAGCACTCTCCCACCGTGATGTCATTACTCTGTCACAGCACTCTCCCACCGTGATGTCATTACCCTGTCACAGCACTCTCCCACCATGATGTCATTACCCTGTCACAGCACTCTCCCACCGTGATGTCATTACCCTGTCACAGCACTCTCCCACCATGATGTCATTACCCTGTCACAGCACTCTCCCACCGTGATGTCATTACTCTATCACAGCACTCTCCCACCATGATGTCATTACCCTGTCACAGCACTCTCCCACCGTGATGTCATTACCCTGTCACAGCACTCTCCCACCGTGATGTCATTACCCTGTCACAGCACTCTCCCACCATGATGTCATTACTCTGTCTCAGCACTCTCCCACCGTGATGTCATTACCCTGTCACAGCACTCTCCCACCGTGATGTCATTACCCTGTCACAGCACTCTGTCACCGTGATGTCATTACCCTGTCACAGCACTCTCCCACCGTGATGTCATTACCCTGTCACAGCACTCTCCCACCGTGATGTCATTACCCTGTCACAGCACTCTCCCACCGTGATGTCATTACCCTGTCACAGCACTCTCCCACCATGATGTCATTACCCTGTCACAGCACTCTCCCACCGTGATGTCATTACCTGTCACAGCACTCTCCCACCATGATGTCATTGCCCTGTCACAGCACTCTCCCACCATGATGTCATTACTCTGTCACAGCACTCTCCCACCATGATGTCATTACCCTGTCACAGCACTCTGTCACCATGATGTCATTACCCTGTCACAGCACTCTCCCACCATGATATCATTACCCCATCACAGCACTCTCCCACCATGATGTCATTACCCTGTTACAGCACCGTCCCACCATGATGTCTTTACCCTGTCACAGCACTCTCCCACCGTGATGTCATTACCCTGTCACAGCACCGTCCCACCATGATGTCATTACTCTGTCACAGCACTCTCCCACCATGATGTCATTACCCTGTCACAGCACTCTCCCACCATGATGTCATTACTCTGTCACAGCACTCTCCCACCATGATGTCATTACCCTGTCACAGCACTCTCCCACCATGATGTCATTGCCCTGTCACAACACTCTCCCACTATGATGTCATTGCCCTGTCACAGCACTCTCCCACCATGATGTCATTGCCCTGTCCCAACACTCTCCCACTATGATGTCATTACCCTGTCACAGCACTCTTCCACCATGATATCATTGCTCTGTCTCGGCATTCTACCACCATGGTGTCATTGCCCTATCACGGCGCTCTCCCACTGGGATGTCATTGCCCTGTTATGGCACTCTCCCACTATGATGTCTTTGCCATGTCACGGTGCTCTCCCACCATGACGTCATTGCCCTGTCACGGCACTCACCCACCATGATGATATTGCCCTGTCACGGTGCTCTCCTGCCATGATGTTGTTGCCCTGTCACAGTGCTCTCCCACCATGATGTCATTGCCCTATCGCGGCACTCTCCCACCATGAGGTCATTGCCCTGTCACAGCACTCTCTCACTATGATGTCATTGCTCTGTCGTGGCACTCTCCCACCATGATATGATTACCCTGTCACAGCACTCTTCCACCATGATGTCATTGCCCTATTGCGGTGCTCTCCCACCATTAGGTCATTGCCCCTGTAACTGAACTCTCCCACTATGATGTAATTGCTCTGTTGTGGCGCTCTCCCACCATGATGTCACTGCCCTGTCACAGGAGTGTCCCACCATGACACCCTGCCACAGCACCCTGCCACCATGATATCAATACCCCACCACAGCACTTTCTCACCATGACCATCCTGTCACTGCATCCCCATACCATTTGTCTAATCTATGTGCCTCGCAACCCCCATTCCATAGTCTGTATGGCTGGAAGGGCGAAGCAGCTGGCTGTTTACCGTCCCCTTGGATTCAGTGCTGGAGGCACAGGAGCCGTGGATCTACAGAATAGCTTTCCTTCAGAAAACCTGCCCAAACAGCAATCAAAATTAGAGCACATTACAACCAGAGAGCAGAATGAGCACTGCTGAGGCAGGGAATAGCCCTGCAGCATCAAACCAGCACTATATTGTCAGGGCATTTATGAGATTGTAGTTTATACTGCAGCAGGAAACAAAACAGTTCTCCAATATACCATGTCTCATTCCCAGCTCCCTGAAGTCCACATCCACAACCTGACAGTAGTCTATGTGTTGTTCAAGAAAAACACTGGGCCAGGAGGCAAAATAGCAATTCACCCTCCCCCTCCTTAAAACATTAATAAGCAATGAAAGGTGATGTACACCATGATGAAGGTATTTCAGTTCACCTAGCTGTGACCAGTTCTAAAATGTGCCAATTTCCCTATGCAGTACAGGATCGGTTCCCTCCAGGAACAGACATGATCTTTCCAACTCATTAAACCTTTCTCAGGGATCAGACAGAATGTAAAGTTTTTAAACTCGGCAGATTCAGTTCTAACATCCCCACCCAAATATGGGGGCTTACCTTATTGCCATTTCTCCTGTTTGCTCCCGCTCCACTCAGCACCTTCCGGCTGCCTGCCATTTTTCCCCATCCAGGTCCCCCGTTTTCTCACTGCTGCAGACAAAGTCCTTTTGTGCCCTTGGTCCCCACAAAATAGCCCTAGTGTAATTTTAGCCTATCTCGGGCTTAAATCCTTCTTTATGAGCCACCAGCATTTCCCTGGTGCCACTGGTGCTTGCACATGTGCAAAACTGTGCCTTTGATCTCCCAACCGCTCGGTTTGCGGTTCGGTAGGAGAGTGTTTAGTGGTCCCAGTGCGACTGTTCTCCTCTCTGGGGACCGGTGACCTCAGCAAGGGCCAAGAGAGCCCTTTTCTTAATTTAAATAAGGAGCGCCATGAAGCGCTGTTGATTGGGGCTCATGAATATTAATGAGCAGGGCTCTGATCCTTATGAATATTCATGAGGGTGTTGTCTGCCTTTGGGAAACTGGCTATTTTTGGCGACTGCAGCAAGAAAAAGAAAATAAATGTAAATAAATAAAATAGTGTCAGCTGCCAAGGACACTAAAGGAGATACTGTGTATGGGGGAATAAATATATTTTATCCTGGATGCACCTGCCTGCTGCCTGGGGGGCACTTAATTTTGGCAGCAGTGACAGGCAAATGGACTGAGCAAACTGCTAAGGTTGGGCAGAGATCTTAAGGGCACTCAAGCAGCTACTAAACTGTGGGACAAGTGGGAAAATATAATGATTATTCTGGCTGCACCAGGACTTTATTTGGGACTGTGTTAAAGCTGCTGTAGGGACTGTGTGTTCAGCAGCTATTCTTAAGCAGCAACAGCCAATTGGAAAGCTGGAATTTCAAGCCAGGACTTGTGGGACTTTTGCCAAAGCTCATGGGACATTACAAAGTGCTTATGGGGAATCTGCAGGGACCTTAATTCAGATGCCAAAACAGGGAGCCTGTAGTGCATCGAGGGAGGTTAATGAATAATTCATTTTTGTGATGGACAAGACCTTCAGCCAGTCATAGCAGGACCAACAGATAGCTTCAGCCAATAGGGAGTCTCAGTCTCAGCCCCATAAAAAATTGTGTTTTCTGGCTATGCGAGAGTTCGAGTGGGAGCCCCCCACAGGGGTGGGGGCTCAGGCCCTCAGCAAAACAAAATGGGTCTCGTGATTCAGTGCAAGCCCCTCCACAGGGGAGAGGGGCTTTTCCTCTGCCAAAAGGGGAACAAGTAGTTGCCTAAAGCAGAATTTGCTACCTGGGGGTTGCCAGAAAATGTCCTCCAGGTGCTAGCTCAAGCCTTTCTACGTTTAGGAAAAACGTGGGTCTAGCAACCTGATGCCAAGCCAGCTATGAGAAAGCTGAACCTGCCTTAGCAGTGAGAGTGCTGATGTCTTCAGGAACATCAGATGAAGGAAAACCATTCCTGCAAAGATTCCTGCCTGTGTAAAATTGCATCTACAACTTAAAGAGAAGCTTTTCAGGGGCAGCGAAGCCCATATAGAACTAATTGTGACTGTCTGTTTGTCTACCCCATGTGTCTGATCAGTGCTTAGAGAGGGTGGACCCCTACCAATTGAGTGACCATGGATGGTCTAGTTAATATATATATATATAAATGTGTTTGAATTGCTAAGTGCCTTCAGGACTGGAAGGAGAGTGCTCAGAGCCAGGGCTCTTTCTCACTTTGCCTGGGAGGTTCAGTATTTTATCTGTGGGAGCTGCAAGAGACAGCAAAGAGCCACAAGGGACTGCCTGTTGTATCTGAGCTTAAAGTGCTACAGAAACTGTTTGCTGCCAAGTGCGTGCGTGTATTTTTTTTAACTTGATTTTTATTAAGGAAAAAGTCATTTTCTTTTGAAAATACATATCCAGAATAGTACAGAGTCAAATTAATCATAGACAGGTATTGTCTTACATCTTGAGGTCAAGTTACATGTATCCCATATCTCCAAGAACTAAGAGAGAGAGAGAGAGAGAGAAACAGGATTGAAATTAACAGTTCTCAGAAAGAACTTTCATTGTCCCTGTTTCTGTTATCTGCTGTTAAAAAATTTACTACTTTGTTCTTTCCACAGGTTCCATATATCCTGCTCCTGATCTGTGGCTGTTCAAATTTCTAAAAAACCTCATTTCTAGGATACATTTAAAAACATCTGTCTCTTGACTCTACTTCTGACTGTTTGGATTTCCTTTCTTATACTGCTTTTCATTTACAATGATTAAGCCTTTCAAAAACTATACACAGTTTTAGCAATGCTACAATAAAAGTAAAACTTAAAATGAAAATAAAATAAAATTTAACAAAAGGAGTGTCGTTGTTTTCTTTGTCCTTTAGCTTCTTACCTAAATTAAAAAAACCTCATTAGTTGTTTGCGCCTGGGGAAGTTTCCATACCCCTTTTCATTTTCCTCCAGCCCACCGCCTCCTTTAACTTTCTCTCATCCCCCCACTTGCTCCTATCCCAATAATTGGTCCAAGATCCCTTGTCCATCAACCTCTTCAATATATGTGAAAAATGGCAGCCATCTTGTATTAAACTTATCTACCTGCAGCCTAATTCTGTCCGTGATTGCTTCTAAGTTCTTTATTTTCATTGTGTTTACTCTCCATTGGTCTATAGTAAGGACATTATTTTTTAACCAATTTTGAGTAATTACTTTTAGTGCTGCCACTATCAGTATATAGAACGGGTATTTGGATGTTGGCCTCTTCAGCTCATCTGGAGGTCTCTCCAACAGCAAATAAATGAAGGTCAGTGAGGAGGTTAGGTTCATAATCTTTTGTATTACAAGTTTTATCTGCATCCAGTATGATTGTACATACTGGCAATCCCAAAAGGTATGAAAAAAGGTCCCTTTTTTCCCACAGTTCCTCCAACACTTGTCTGAATACAGTTTATTATAGTGCATTGATATTGAGGGTGTTATGATGTACCTCCTACACACCTTCCACCTGAATTCTCTCCATGTAGCCATTGCCGTAGTCTTGTGTACTTCCCCCCATATCTTTGCCCAATCCTTCTCTCCAGTTGGTTGTTCCCCTTCCGATTCCCACTTATTTTGGATGTGTTGGATCGCTAGCATTCCCTTCCCTTCTTGTAGTGATGTGTGCATCTGTGGGATCAGGTGTTTGCTATCTGATTGTGGCCCTCTCCTGCGAATTGGCTGAGTTTCTGGGACTGGGTCTTCTGTTATTGCTTTGAGTCCGGGACCTTTGGGTATATAATTTCTGCATTGCAAATAGCAATACAAATCCTGTTTAGTAATGTTGAATTCTTTTTGTATTGTTTCAAGGTTTTTGATTACCTCCCCCTCCACTAATTGATGTAGGAGCCTCAGACCTGAGTTCTCCCATCTGCTCAAACATTTGTCTGCCGTCTCTGTTGGGAACCCGGGTAAATATGTAAGAGGGATCTGTGATCAGACTCTGGTAGGCAACTCCCATTCCTGTCTTGCCTGCAGCCAAACAGTTAATCTATGTTTGGTCCAGCAGTTTCTCATTTCCTTCAAATCTCCTGATAAAATTGTCCATGGCAAAATATGTAAAGGGATTTGTGGATGAACTTTCTCTTCTAGAGCTGCCAACCCGCCCCCTTGTCTGGGGTGGACCATTTTGGCTATCATTTGGATTTGTGCTGCTATGTAATAATTCCGCAAATACGGCAGTCCCCATCCCCCTCTCTGCTTGGCTTCCTGAAGCACTGCCCACTTTATTCTTGGCTTTCTGCCTGCCCATATGAAGTGGGAGAGTCATTTTCTTAGATTTTTCCATTCTATATCTGGGATACGTAACGGAAAAGTGGAAAAAAGAAAAAGACACCTAGGCAAAATGTTCATTTTTATGACCTCTAACTTGTTTGAGAATGTGAGAGGGAGACTATTCCATCTGTTACGGTCCATGAAGATCTGCGAGAAGAGTAGGGTATAGTTATCTTTGAACATCTTCCACAGGTTCTTTGGGACCCAAATGCCCAGATATCTAATTTTGTTTGATACCCATTTAAAGGGAATTAAATCTCTCACTCCTTTGGTAATGTTCCCTTTTATTGGTAATACCTCACATTTGTCCTTATTCGCTTTAAACCCAGATATATTTTCATACTGCTCAAGTAGTTCTAAAAAAGAGGGTATAGAGCTCTCTGGATTATCCATATAAACCAGTGTGTCTTCCGCATATAAGGACGTTTACAAATGTTTGACTCTATAGCTATTACCTGTATGTTAGGCATTGTTCTTATAGTCTCTGCTAATGGTTCTAAACTTAAGGTGAATAGAAGGGGTGATAGAGGGCATCCCTACCTTGTTGAAGCTTTCAGCTATAGTGCCATTAACTCTAATTTTGGCCTTTGGGTATCTGTAACATAGTTTTACCCACTTTAGAAAGTCCCCCCTAATTCCCATCTGTTCTAGTACTTGTGTTGAGTATGTCCAATTTAGGTGGTCAAAGGCCTTTTCAGTGTCTAAGAATATGGCCAATTGTGCTGTGTTAGTGAGGTTACTATATTTCATAATATTTAATAATTTCCTGATATTATCTGTTAAGTGTCTATTAGGGATAAATCCCATCTGGTCTTTATGTACTAAATGTTCCATGTATTTTTGCAGTCTAATGGCTAATCATTTTGTTAGAATTTTCATATCATGATTTGCTAAAGATATGGGCCTGTAATTTTCACATCTATCTCTCTGTTTTCCAGGCTCCAGGAGAACCGTGATCAGTGCTTCCGCCCATGTCTCCGGTCTGTTATCCTCTGTTAAGCAGTCATTAAAGACCTGGGCTAGTATAAGGGGCAAAGTATTTTTAAGTGTTTGTAAAATTCTGAGCTAAAACTGTTTGATCCTGGGAACTTTCCTGTGGGCAGTGTCTTAATTATATATTTGACTTCCTGGGCTGAAATTGGGGCATTTAAAGTTTCTGCCATTTCAGCAGTTAACTTAGGCAGTTTTAACCTCTGCAGGAATCTTCTGGTGTTTTCTTGTACCGCCTCTTCTCTCTTATGCTCAGAATATAGCCTTTTATAAAATTCTAGGAATTATTGAGCTAGCTCCTTGGGTTTTGGCCAAGGTTTACTTGGATCTTCTTTAGCTGTAATATGTGTAACTATTCTCTCCACTTGGGCTTTCCGTAATCTGTATGCCAGTAATTTGGTAGCCCCCCCCACTTCCTGATATTTATGGTTTATAAATCTTAATTTGCCTTCTATTTCCTCATTTTCTAGTTTGCTCAATTCTTCTCTAGTCTTAAATAATTCCTTGTATACTTTAACTGCTTGAGGTTTCTGTTTGTGTACTTTTTCTAAATCTGCTATCTTTTCTGTTAAGTCCTTATATTTTTCTTTGATTTTTTTGAGCCTGCAGCGTGGCTGATTAGCTCTCCACATACTACTGCTTTAACTGCTTCCCAAATTGGTAGGTTGGAACAGCCTTGTTGTCTGTTTATTCCCACTACTTCTGTAATTTCCCCCAACTTTCTTTTCAGAACCTTGCTATTCAGCAAGGAGATGTTTGGTCTCCATAATGGCTGTCTGTATGTTGGCTCTGTTTTTATCTGAATAGAGACCAGAGCATGGTCAGATAGGGTAAAATTGCCTATCTGAGAGTTTGTTATCCTGTATAAGTAGTGTGTCTGGGTATAAAAGGCGTCTATCTGCAGATACGTTTTATGGGTTGGTGAGTAAAAAGAATAGTCTCTCTCTTTTTTATGTTGGCACCTCCGTATATCACTAAGCCCTTGTTCCTTCGTCAGGTTATTTAATATCTTTGTAGCTTTTACATTCGTTACCGCTATCCCTGATGAGCGGTCTATATAGCTGTTGCTGACTGTGTTGAAATCCTCCCCTAATATTATTTGCCCCGCTTGATATCCTGCTATCTTGTGTAAGATCTTACTTAAAAATTATTCTGGGTTTTGGTTGGGTGCATAAATATTAATCAGATGGATTTGCAGTCCCCTCAACTCTCCCGTAATGCTTACAAATCGTCCCTTCATCCCACTTTTCACTGCCTTTACCTTGAAGGGGAGATCCCTCTTAATTAAAATTGCTACCCCAGCTTTCCTGGGGTTGAGAGAAGCCACCGATTCAACCCTGCCCACCCATCCTCTTCTGAGTTTAATGTGTTCCATCCCAGTCAAATAGTTTCTTGTAGAAAAATGATGTCCCCTTTTAGTCATTTTAATTCCCCCAGCAATCTTGTTCTTTTTATAGGGAATGAATACCCTTTACATTGTATGGAATTAACTTAATATCTTCCATTGGCATTAATGTAATATGTCTGCAATTCTCTACCCTTGTCCTTTCATCTCCCAGTGCACACTTCCAGTGATCAAAGACTTTTAGAACACTCCAATTATTACAGTTACACTCCCGAACTGAAATCATTTTAAATGTCACATTCTTGGGTCTGTATACAACACTGACTAACCCATTTAATCTATAACTATTTACATTCAAAACAGAAATAGTTTCAAACATGTTAAACTTATTTTCCCTAAAAATGGAAAAAAGAAAAAAGCAGTTTATGTCTTCCTAGGTTAAATACCTACTCCAGAGGGGAAGGGAACTAGCACTAGCAACTTATTCTCCTCTTCCTATGTAGTTGCTTGTGTGGGCACAATATCCCTTTCTCCTTGAGATATTCACTGATCAAGGGTCTATGCCCTTGTCAAACGAAAAAGATGATGGTCACCCACTGTGAGAGGCACTTGTATGTTACTACAGATAATCCTCCCCTCCAAACCTCGACCTTCCCCTTTGAATTTGGCTTCCCTCTATAAAGTTTTCTATTTTCTCCCATGGGAATATCTCTATCAGCTGGCTAAAGAGCCTGTGAGTTCACATGCACCTCTTAGTTGAACCCCCTTTCAGCATATGCGCCTGTACCTGCCTCGCTCCCCCTCCTTTTAGATTTCTTAATACTCATTCCCCTGTCTTCTTTATTTATCAGAGTTGCCCTTCCATTTAAACCCCTTCCTTGAACTTTCCAACCAGCCTCCTTGAAAAGTTTCATGCTCTGCAGTTATTTGCACTGTCAGTTCAGCTCTTACTGTCTCTCTTCCCTGTTCTGGCTCACTCTGCGGTCTGATTCCCATTTGGTCCACCTTTCACCTCTGCGATGGTTCCCTGAGTTCCTTTTTCTCCAGCTTGCATCCCCGCATGGCACAGCAGCTTGTTTAGATCTCTGGCAAGCCCCCTTGGTAAAGCCAGTGATGAAAGTGAACAGGACGCACAGGAACACAGTTCCTGTACCTTTTTTGCAGCAGGAACGGAGTTTCTGTACTTCTTCCCACTGACACTGGAACTGAAATTCTTAAACCAGCAACATAATGACAGTTTCTGGACCTGTGACCTGAAATCAGGGTTTCCATAGCAACATTTGACTTGTACAGAAGTGCAATATTCCTAAAAATACTTCAGTATCTCTAAGTGAATCTACTAGTGTTTAAACAGATAGATGTGTCTTGACGCAGCTATCCTTCAGATTGAGGATCTTCATTCTGCATTTCATATTTGCCAATGCCTGAGTTCCTGTACTTCTTGTCTACCACTTGCACCACTGGGTAAAGTGCCCAGCACGTCCCTTCCGGTTTTCCCTCCAGCGCTGGACAAGGTTTCACCCTGAAGCTTTTGTTCCAATTCATTCATCTCCAAGTCTGGAACCTGAATTTTCCACCCCTGCAACAACGAAGCAGCATCCACCAACGAGGTAAAGATCTTGATGCCTTCTGGTGTGTGGATCTTCAATTTTGCAGGGAAATTAAGTTGTGCCTTGTAGCCCATCTTCCGTTTTATCTCCTTGATTATTCTCTTTATTCTTTGTCTCCGCTTGCAGTGAGGGCAAGAAATCGTGATCAAAATATATCTGGCATTCTTTGTATTTGATTTCTTTTTGTCGCCACGCCTCCTGTAGAATATAATCTTTAGATTGCTAATAGACTTGACCAAGGACTCAAAGAAGGATGGGCCCTGTTCATCTCATAATGGAAATCTGATGGGAGTGAGAGTGTGGTGCAAAGGAGATGCTGCACAAAGTCAATCAGCGTGGTGAACCCATCTTCAGCTCCCTCTAGTAAGCAGTGCAGCCTAAAATTATTCCTTCTCGCACAATTCTCAGTGTCCTCCATTCATCTACACGACTGCCTTTCTTGCTTCAACAATTATAAAAAGAGTCAGCTTAATGTGTCTTGTGTCTCCCCCACCTCTGAGATTTTTGAGGTATTGTCCGAGACCTGCTTGTTCAAATTTTGCAGGTCTTGTCTCAGGTCCGCCACCAAGGACTCGATTTTTTTAACCAAGTGGAGTATCTGTCGTATGGTTCAGCTAGCCTTTCTTGAATGAAGGCTATCTTCCTCCAATGATTCTGAGGATGATTCAAAAGCAGTGTGCGGCCTAGAGGTACAGGCCTCGAAGCCCTCCAGTCCTGCCCACAATCTCAATTGTTTCATTTAGTTGCTGGCGGCCTCGTCTTCAAATTATTTTCCCTGTTTCCTTTCTGTGGCGTTATCCAATGCAATTCTGGTTGGTTTTCGATTTAAGGTGACTGTTTTTTGGAAAGATTGAGTTCGATTTTAGGTCGAGGTAGCAGAGCTAAAAACCCAACTCTGCTCACATACTGGTGACGTCACCAGAAGTCTGTGTGTGTGTATTAAAATAGCCGTAGGAGTAGCGCTGCTTAGGGGTTACACAGTGTTATGGTACCATTCTAGTCAATAACACAGCACACCCATCTGAAACCAAACCCATGACAGTGATCCTACACATAATGTATGACCATCCTGACCTCACCTGGTAGGCATGTACAAGTGATGCCAATGTGGATGAGCTTTCCAAAGGGTTCCTGCTGTCTGGAACCCATGCTGGGAGTGGACAGCACAAACAAAAATGTGCTGCTGGCAAACAGTATGGAGGTAGAGGCTGCGAGCAGCAATGACACCGTGTAATTGGTTGGTACTGGGTGTCTATTTCAGCTGTTGCCTCTAAAATCTTGACGTGCGGGATGTAAGAGATCACAGTGTGCCAGCAGCAAGGGGGAACTATGGAGGCAGGCAGATGGGAGGCTGTTGCAGTGAGCCTGGGAATAAATATAAATGGGTGAATTGTGCGCTAGCCGTGCACACTGCATGACACTTTCACTTTCATAATCATTCGCTCCTTGGCGGTTCAGCCCAGCTTCTCTCCCTGCAAAAAAATTAAGTGTGGTGGCAAGCACAACTGAAGAAAACATTTTTAAAAAATTGCACTGCCTCTGGGGGGCGCTGTCATACTGGGGGCTCTGGGCAACTGCACCATCTTCCCAATGGTTGATCTGGCACTGATCTCTTGGGGCAGAGGAGTGAAGTGGTGGGGCGGCAATATTTTTACCCGATATATTCTTTAAGAGTTTGGTTGCAATGATTAAGAAATTCCTGTGGAAGGGGAAATGACCTCGACTTAAAATTGAAAAACTATATGCTGCTAAAGAGAAAGGAGGGCTATCACTTCCGAATTGTTAGCATTATTTTTATGCGGCTAATTTGTCTTATTTATTTGAAATATTTAGGGAGGGAAAATATTCTTTGGAACTGGAAATTGCTAGTTATTCTACGCCTTATGATACCTTGGCCAGTTGTTTAATGAGTGGCCCTAAATGCTCGAAATTTAAATATTATTCACCTTCTATAATGACCATTTGCCACATTTGGGATAATTTGAATACGCTCATAAAACTAAACATTCGGTGCACAAAAATGTCCCCTTCGGAGTACGAAGGAGTGTTGTAAGATTTGGCTTCAATGTGACTTAAGAACAATAGATCAAATGATAAATGAACATCAAGTAATGTACTTTAGCAGCTTAAAACAACAATATAATTTGTCACACAAACATTTTTTTGCATATTTGCAAATTAGACATTGTATTTTAGAAGATGATTTGATTTTTGATAATCCGCTTCTAGAACAAATTCTGGTTTCATTGCGCCTCTCAGGAGGGGAAAAAAAGTAATTTCATATATACACAAAATGTTCGCCAGCAATGTGTATTCTGAAAAATGTTTGGCCGAATAAAAAATTAAATGGGAAAGTAAACTCAACTGCAAAATTTCTAATGCAAATTTGGAATCAGATTATGAATATCAAGGATGTGGGATTAAAATCTATTAAACTAATACAGATTTACTTTAATAATCCTACATAGGACATGCTTAACACCTCATCGATTGGATCTGTTTGATAATAAAATCACAAATAAATGTCCTAGGGGATGTGGTCATGATGCTACCTTGGAGGATATGCTTGTAACCTGTCCAGCTCTAAATACATGGTGAGAAACGATTTTGGCTGTTCCCTCTCAAGTGGAAGGAGCTCAGTTGTATAAGGACATCAAATGGATGATGCTATGTACAGGGGGTCCTTTGCTATGTCCAAGCAAAGCGAGGAGAACATTTGTCAAACTCTGGTTCTGGCATATAAGATAATATTGATGCATTGGAAGGATGCAGCTCCTCCAGATTTTACAATTTGGATTAATACTTTGATTATGAGCCATCAGTTAGAAAATGCTAATTATATTTCTATCAAACAAATCAAACCATATAATAATATGTGTCTCCCTTTTATAGAATTTATGAAGTCAGAGGAGTTTTGCAGATTTCTCTAGTGTATGTTGTATATTAATATGTTACAATTGTAGATTATATAATCTTTCATAATGAACTGTCTAGTTGTATGTATTTTCAAAGATGTTGTATGTCAATCCAAAATCCTCAAAGGCATTTTTGTATGTTACAATGTATTAATTTAATGTAATATTTTCAAATTAAAAAAAAAAAAGATGTCTGACCATCCTGATCTCACCTGGTAGGTATGTACAAGCGATGCCAATGTGGATGAGCTTTCCAAAGGTTTCCTGCTGCCTGGAACCCATGCTGGGAGTGGACAGCACAAACAAAAATGTGCTGCTGGCAAACAGTATGGAGGTAGAGGCTGCGAGCAGCAATGACACCGTGTAGTTGGTTGGTACTGGGTGTCTATTTCAGCTGTTGCCTCTAAAATCTTGACCTACAGGATGTAAGAGATCGCAGTGTGCCAGCAGCAAGGGGGAACTATGGAGGCAGGCAGATGGGAGGCTGTTGCAGTGAGCCTGGGAATAAACGTGAAAGGGTGAATTGTGCTGCAGCCACGCACACTACATGACACTTTCACTTTCATAATCATTCGCTCCTTGGCGGCTCCAGCCCGGCTTCTCTCCCTGCAAAAAAACTAAGTGTGGTGGCAAGCACAACTGTAAAAAAAAATTTCAGAAATTGCACTGCCTCTGGGGGGCCCTCTCATACTGGGGGCTTTGGGCAACTGCACCATCTGCCCAATGGTTGATCCGGCACTGATCTCTTGGGGCAGGGGAGCAAAGTGGTCGGGCGGCATGCTGGCCTCATTGCTGTAGGCACATTTAGGTGCTAAAAGAAGGACTGTCCCTCTGTTGCGCCCTGGCCCTGTTTTGCAGTTCAGGAGCGGGTGAGGGGCCGAAGATGCTGGTGGTGCTTTGCCTGCAAAGGAAGGAGTTCAGAGGGAGGTTGATGCTGGAGCTGGGCCCCAGGTAAACTCCTGACTGGGGGGGGGGGTTACACTAGTAAAAAGAAAATCCAATGGATTTCTTGTACTACGTAGTCAGAAGATCTTTACTAGCAAGGCTGGCAGAGTATTTCAATGGGAAACTGCAAATCTGTTTTCAGATTTTTATAGAGAAGTAAAACTTTCTCCCACTATAATTTAACAGAAATATGTGATTTAACCTGTGATCTTTTGTTATGATTTATCTTGTGATATTTTTGTCAGATGAGATTTTTCTTGGTAAGAAGAAAAGAGTAACCAGTTACTGATTTAGAAAATTGTAAAATTATACAGATAGACCACAACAGTGCAAGCATATAAACTGCAGAGTTTGTTGTTGAAAAAAGTACTGATTTCTTTAGATAATCTTAGAAAAATATAGTTAGTTTCTAATTGGAATACATTGGCCTGCTAAGGAATTGACAGTTTCTAACACCACAAATAAAAGAACTCTGTTAGATTCTATTTTCCTTGTGGTGTGACAAGCAAAGGTAACCACACACTTGTTTCACAGTGCAAACAAATATTGTATTATAAAAATACAAAGTAACTACTAACAAATCAAAACACAGTAACACAGTAAATGCTTGGGTCATCAGGACTGGCTGGGGTGAGGAAGATTGAGTGTCTCGGGGGGGTGCTCTCCTCTTCTGGAGTAGGAGGATCACCACCCTCGCTGCATTACTGCCACCTGGCTGGCCATATGTGGCAGTGCAGTCGAGAGCGCCATGGGAGGGTGGAACGCAGAACAAGATCTGGTGCGCCAGCATACCTACGTGTGTACGTGCACCTTGGATCTTCTGCATGTGCCTGCGTCCTTGGGGAGTGGAGAAGAACAGAAATACCCCACAGCTGGACTGACGACAGACCCTGGCGAACCAAAGACAAACTGACCTGGAAAACCCTCAGCTGCCGGCCTGATGAAGATTGTTCAAGTGGGGGGGGGTCTCTCCCTCCTTCCCCGCCTGGGGTGGGGTCTGAGACCATGGCAGCATGGAGGTGGGTAGCTGGAGGGGGCTGAAGTTTGGCAGAGCCTGGCACCTTGGTGTACCTGTTGTGGCACAAAAGGGGCTTAAAGAGAGAATAAAAAAACACACACACAATAAAGTGAGTCAGTTGTCTAATTATTTGAAGTGAACACCTGCTGTTTGAAGGAGCTTTACTTTTTAGGACCTTGTTGAAGATTTTCAGTGAGTGCGTGGCATGAAGTCACACACTCTCCTGAGTACCAGAAGTCCCCTATGCTATGTTTGTCATATCTGTCGGGGATGCGTGAAATGGGTCATGAATTCTTTATGTGATTTGCCCAAATTCCAGTCCCACTGTCTGAAATATTCTAATGTGTGCATTTGTAGAGGATTAACATAAGTGTCTCAGAATTTATTTACCCAATTAGGAAGCAGGAAATTCCCAACCCATTTTATTAATGGTAATGACATCATGGTGAGAGAGAGAGAGAGTTGTGACAGGATAGTGACACCATGATGGGAGAGTGATCTGACAGGGTAATGACATCACAGAGCTCTGAAATTATTGTTTTGCTTTGCAGGTTTTTTGCTTCTCACTTCCTTCTTTGCTGTCACTCATTCGGGCACAACAATGCTTCAGCTCCCTTCAGGGACATTGCTGGCTGCTGACCCCTAACTCTAGGGTACCCTAGAGGCCTCTCTTTCATCCTGTGTCCCACCCCTAGCGGGGAGGGGGCTTTCTGTCCCCCAGGTGGGAGTAAAGGACAGGAGGAAGTGTGCTGGGGTGTGGGGCAGATGCAGGATGTCAAGAGAGGAGGAGGAGTGTACTGGAGACAGGCCCTGGTGACACGGGGGAATGTAGCACCTTGTCATACAGCAGAAGGGAGTAGTCTTTTTCTCTCTTTCTCCCTGCCAGTAGCCGGGACACTTGGCATGAAGTCACACTCTCCTGAGCACCAGAAATCCCCTGTGGCTCTGCCTCTCTAGTAAGAGCATCCCAGCATGCTGCCTATATCTAAAGATAGGAGGCAGCCAAGCAGTGCCCTCTCATCCCCCACCCTACAGGAGCATCCAGTTGGACACTCGGCACATCCTCTGCTGGCCTGCCCCCTTGGTATCCCAGGATATGGGTGCAAACCTGGATCACCAGTGTGTCAGGAGGCTCCTCACGACTGCTCTGAATCTGCATGTTACTGTTTCTGACTGTTTTTAGTGGGAGGTGGGCTATATTCAGGAGGCTGCTGATTGAAGTGGCCTGATCAGCATGATACTAATCCTTGTCTTGCCCTGTTTAGAAATTCATCGAGTTTGAAGATGCCCTGGAACAGGAGAAGAAGGATCTGCAGACACAGGTGGAAATCTTGGAGCTGCAAGCCCGGCAGCTGGAGCTGAAAGCCAAGAACTATGCTGATCAGCGTGAGTACTAGTCACTACACGCAGACCAGGGCCACATGGAATGGTACCTCATAGCTGTCTATGATGGATGTAGTTGGTTGAATTCCGCGATGGATGCAGTTGGTTAAACAGGCAACTCCTTTTTTTGTTGTTGTTAGAAAGTCTAAACATGTAGGCTTACCCATCGGCACGCTGCCTTCTGGAAGAATAGGCTTCATGTATGTGTCCTGGTGCCCTCGCTGGAGCAGGCTGAAGGCCAAGCACATTGCTGTGGTGGAGTACTTGGATTGAAAAAGGGAGGGTGCTGGCCAGTTATAGAAAAACATTGTTAGCTGAGATGACAGATTGTCCACACTCCTGGCCAGAAGAAGTGTGCAATCACAGTGGCCCCAGTTTTTGAGGTGGGAAGTGGGATATAAAGAGGAGAAAATGGATACATTTTTTTAAAAAAGGGGACAGATGAGGCCAGCTCCATGGCATGGAGGGCTGAGGTGCTGCAAATCGCTCTATCCCCTGCCACATCAGCAACCCAGGTTCAGGGACTGACTCGGGTCGTCGGGGGTCATCTGGTGAGAGAGAGAGAGGACTGAGCATCCGAGGGACTGCTGTCATCTCCTGGGGAGGGGAGGCTTGTCATCCCAGCTTTGGCTGCCCCCAGGTGGAGGGCTGGGGGTAGAGCAAGTCAGGGAATCAGAGTAAGGGAGGGCACTTAGGATGAGCACACCTCCACGCGCGAGTCTTACGCTCCGCAGGAGGGGTAGGACAGAAAAGCAGGAAAAAGGGATGTTGGAGGGCTGCATGAAGCCCAACCTATCCATCTCTGCGCCTGCTCCGCTGCCCAGCGGAAGTGACGTGATCCACCTTGGATGTGTGTATACAGGGGAAGGGGGAGGACAACCCTCCCTCCTCGGTCCTGCCAAGAGAGGGGAACTCGTGGGGAGACCATGGACCAGGGGCACTTGCTGGGAGAGGCAGAGAGCTGGCCCAGGGGACTGGGGATCAGGCTGAAGCAGCCACCCTTCGGACGTAAGGAGGTCAAAATCTTGGATGAAAAAAGGGAAGAGACGTGATACTATGGGCTGGCCCAGTGATGCAACAGCTGTATGTTGTGCTGCCACATGGGAGACCAGGTGTGGCATCTTTATTCTTTGGTAACTAAGCTCCAGCAAAGTGGGCTTCCTGTATTTCAATTTATGGGTTCTATGCAGCTGATATACTCACCAGTGTATTAAGTTTGCTAGTCCTTTGATCGTAGCTCCCACCAGCAGCCACACCATCCAACTCCAGCATGTAACCTACATTTGGGTACACTTTCTACCTTGTAAATGAGCAACATCACTGGATTTCTCTGTGTGTTTCTTCCAAAGATATATGAAACTTATGCTTTGTGGAGACAAAAATAAGAACTCTGTTTTTTCTTATTAGAAAAAAGCTCAGTTTATTAATTAATTAATTATTGAAAAGTTTCACCAGGAAAGGTTCACTGAACAACAAGTTGCTCATCTCCTGGTGCATCCTGGGGGAAAGGGGACGAGGGTTACATCCAAAAATTACAATACAATTAGACAAGGTCAGCTATACATCGGTACTAACAGTACAAAACAAAACACATAATATGTTGAAAACAGCAAATACACAGGAAAACATGTTAACCTCAATAAGTGGAAGCCTAAGAAGTGCTTAACAGGTGAGTAAAACAATGATATCCATAGAAACAGGGAAAGGAAAAGAGAATAGTCCAGTTAAAGACACAGTTTATACAATGGACATGTAAATACAGGCACAAAATCCTGTGCAACACACATAGAAGTGCATGGGTTGAGGAGTAGTTAATTCTGCTTAAAGGCTGATAGGACTTCACGGATAGTGAGGACAGATAGTAATCCGAGCTCAGAATAAGAGATGCACAGAGTAACTTGTTTTTGTACAAGGAGTGTCAGTTTTCTTTACAGATGTGAAGTGTTGTATTTCATCAACTCAGCAAAACAGCCATCACTCAAGAAACTCCAGACACAAGTCTTTTGAGTAGATAAACACCACTATTTGCCCGCAGCAGTGTTATCAGGTGATACTGAAGGATTACGGCCAGGTCGTGTCGCTGCGCAGCTTTCAGAGACTATTTGGTAATGTGTCTTCTCTTGAAGCTGCGCGAGTGAGTGATACCAGCCGGAGAGCTAGTGAAACATGCAGGCAAATTATTTTTACAGAAAATACAGAATTACCACTGAGGACCCCGGGGGTGTGGGGGGCTGAGTGCCCCCACAGAACAAAGCAAGCAGGCATGACAGTAAATGCAGTGAACTCAGGACCCGGGGTCCCACAGAAGAAAGAAGCAATCAATATTTAGACTTTTTTTTTGACAATAAGCAAGACAATATTTGTCAGTTCTTTCTTCTGTGGGGGCGCTCCACCCCCCCACACCCCCCTGGGTCCTATGAGTTAAATTATTATTTAGTGAACTGTTTATATCTTTTGTGTGGGCGCTCTGCCCCCACACCCCGGTCCAATGTGGTACTTTGCACACACTGTACTGTACATTACTATAACTATTCTATGAACTATGCTATATTATATAACTATTCGGTGACTCGGCCATAGATGGGAAGAGGCGTGACAGAGTGGCGTCGCTGTAGACGCAAGCCTCTTACCGTCATACTTTCTTGTTGACTTGCGCAACTGGCCATAATTCGTCAGTACCGCCTGTTATCATAACCATTTGCTCACTATCTTTATGAAATCCCCCATCCTGTAGTGGTATTAGATTTGAGGTAGGTTTCCTGGACAAAGGACTCTGTGTTTGTTCTTTGTTCACATCAAAAGAGCTCACATTTTCCTGCTACCAGCTTTTTATTGTTTTATTGCTTTACTTTTTGGACAGCAGGATCTCTGATCAGCCAACCTGGAGTACAAAGCAGTTTTGCTAAGGTCCTATATGCTGCACTCCCGAAACGTTTCATAACATGTCTCTGAAACCATGTTTGTGGGGGATGATCTCTGAGGCACTCCACCTTCCTTACACATGGGTTGGGTTATATCCACGTGATAGGTTGCATGATGCACATGTGACTTCAAACAAGTCTGACCCTTGACGCCGTGCTGACCTGACCAAGTCGAGGTACCATTCAGGCATTGATTCAAGGCACTGCAGGCACTGTGGTGTATGCTGGGATACTGAAGAAGAAGAGTATCTCCAAAGATGAAGAGGCAGAAGAAAAATCAGCACTTATATCGTACTTTTTATACACATTGTAACCCAAAACGCTCTACAGGCAATGCCAGACTGGTTAGTGGCAATTATATCGCATATCAACACCCACACACAACCTTTTTCTTAAACTTTATGTTTATTGCCTTTCTACAACAGTACATACAGTCAATGCTGTGAACACCAAACATTCAGTGTAATAGTCGCAATGAAGACGCCAATCCTCTAAATGCATGCTTATAGATCAGATTTGTGCAATACAGATACATCCTTGGGGAAGAATACAGTGTAAATATAACCAGTCAAAACAGTATACAATGCATTGCTGTTAAACAGAGTCCATGAGCTGCATGGGTCCAATCCCGACGTACAGTCTTACAGAAAAAGTCTCAAAATCTCTCCCCCTCCAGACGAGAGGGGAGGAAAGTTTCTCCATGCTATTCCAGTAGTTATTTGTACTACCGAAGTACTAGGCAAAGTTAGACAAGGCAAATTTCATTTGTTAGGTGCCCAATCCTGGAGGCTCTGGGTGCCGTACAGTTAAAAGCTAAAAGGTTAGTACGAATACAAACAATACATAAATATGTTAAAAGAAACTAATATCATAAAACAGCAGGCTTAAGATAAAAGAAGCATTACCTGTGAGACAGAAGCAAATTACCTGACAGACTGTCTCTACAGAAACTGTGTCCCTACAGGGCTGTGTCTGGGAATGCCATGCTAAATAAGTGGGTCTTGAGGCGGGCTTTAAAAGCCTCAACTGAAGGGCCCTCCATGATCGCTGTTGGAAGCGAATTCCACAGCAGGGGGCCGGCAACACTGAAGGCCCTGTCGCCAGTAGCTTTTAACTGCATCCTGGAAATTGCCAGAAGGCCCTTAGAGGAGGAGCAGACAGAGGTGGCAGGTGTTGGAAGGTCAGTCAGATAGCCAGGGCCAAGTCCATGTAGGGCCTTAAAGGTGAGCAGGCCCACCTTGAAGAGGACCCTCCACCTGACTGGCAGCCAGTGCAAGTCACGCAGTACCAGGGTGACATGGCTGAACTTTGACAATCCAGTCAGCAGCCTAAGCGGCAGCATTTTGCACCAACTGCAGCCGGCAAAGGGTACCGCCAGAGATCCCGAAGTAGAGCGCATTACAGTAATCTAGCCTGGACGTTACAAAGGCATGCACCAAGGCGGGTAGGTCTCCAGGCAGAGCTAGGGGTTTGGTCCTGGTGATATTACTCAGATGGTTGAAGCTGGTTCAGATAATGGAGGCCACCTGAGACTCAAATGTCAAACCATCATTGAGGAAGCCTTCTGGATCGTGCACCCTAGAGGAAGCCTTCAATGGCATAGGCCCCAGGAATAGACCTGTTGCCACACCAGAGGCTAACCTATCATGCCTTTAGTTCAACTCCACCACCAGTACCTCCATCTTTTCAGGGTTCACTTGTAACCATCTGGAGGACATCCAGTCATTGATCTCGGCAAGGCAGTTAATTAACACTTCCAAAACTTCGGATGTTCCAGGGGCAAAGGATAAGTACAGCTGGGCATCATCTGCATAGCAGTGAAAGCCCAAGTTGTATTTCCTAATGAGGTCACCCAGAGGCAGCATATATACACAGTGAACAACATCGGCAACAAGACCGAACCTTGGGGTACCCCGCAGGACAAGAGGCTTGGGGGGGAGGTGAAATTCCCCATCACCACCCATTGCCTCCTGTTCGCGGCATAGGACTCAAACCAGCAGATAACAGCGCTGGCAGGTCCACAGTACTCCATCAGGTGGTCGAGAAACACAATGTGGTCCACTGTGTCAGACGCTGAGGAGAGATCAAGGAGAATAAGAATTGACCCCTCTCCTCTGTCTCTTGCCCTGAGGAGGTCATTATGCACCAGAACTAATGCCGTTTCAGTGCTATGCCTCGTACAAAATCCAGACTGGAATGGCTTGGCTCATAGATATTGAAAGCCATGAGGTGCTCCTCAAGCTGCAGCGGTACAATCTTCTCAACAACCTTGCCTAAAACCGGAAGGTTGGAGATAGGTTGGCAATTTGCCATGATGTCAGGGTCTAGAGAAGTTTTTTCAGAAGGGGTCTCACCAGTGCCTTTTTCAAGGAATCTGGGAAAACCCCCTCTGACAAAGAGCATCAGACAGTCAAGGCGAACACCGGGCCAACAGAGTCAACGCATCCCATCAAGAACCGCTTTGGTACTGGGTTCAGTTCACAATATGTGTACTTTAGGCTGGAAGCAACCTCAATGTTCTCATCCACCTCCACTGGTTTAAACTCACCCCAAAAAGATGGAGTGCCCCCGCTGTGTCCTAGGCGACTGCTGTAGGCCATACTCTGGCTTGCTGGTGGGATTCCCTGCCAGATAGAGGACACCCTGTCAGAGAAGAACCGAGCAAACTCTTCACATAAAGCGTCATAAAAAATTTTTTTTGGCTGTGGACAGACTGGATGTAACAGCTTGTTCACAGTCCGAAACAGCATTGCTGGTCAGTTCTTCCCTGCAGCAATCTCCCTGGACAGGAACTCTGCCTTCTTATGGTTGATTGCCCCCTGGTACTCACCATAGTGAGCACGCAGGGCCAGTTTGTCCTCCTCCTCCTCCAGCCCAGTCCTCCTCCAGCAGCACTCCAACTTCTGACCTGCAGCCTTTATTGCCTTGAGCTCCCCATCAGACCAAGGGGATCTCAAGTGAGAAGATTTGGGTCATACATGGACTGGTGCATGGGCATCGAGTGCATCGGACATCGCCTTATTATAGGCGGCAACCGCCTCACTTAGCCCTCTTGCACATGCAATGCCCACACTAGATAAATCAGCCACTACCAAGAATATCTCCAGGGACAATCCCCTCAAAGGGAGGTAGTTGACCATCTCCATGGGGAGGGCTCTGGGAGGGCCCCAAATGAGAACTCCACTGTGCAATGATCGGACCAACTGACCCTACCAGTCCTGAGGTTACGCACCTCAAGCCCTAGTGAGAACACCAGGTCCAGCATGTGGCCACCCTGGTGGGTCACAGAAGAAACCTCTTGTGACAGGCCCAGAGATAACATCGTCTGGAGGAGTTTAAAACCAAGCCTGGAGGATTCGTCATTGGCCCAAACTTTGATGTCCCCCAGTACTATACATCTGGGGGCCTACAATGTTTTGCCAATGACGTAGTCATCTACCTCCTGCAGGAATTCTCCCACTGTCCCAGGGGGGGTGGTAAATCAGGAGAATCCTGAAGCCTGCACCTGGATGCCCACGTACGGCCACACACTCAAAGGAGCCAGTAATTCTCACTGGGTGCACAGAGAAGCCCAGGTCAGATCTAAAACAGATGGCCACTCCCCCGCCTCTACGCTCCACTCTGGGGCAGTGCACTACACAGGGTACCCGGGAGGGACGGCAGCCTCCCAAACTGGGCCGGCATCGTTACTCACCCAGGTCTCCATAATGCATGCCAGATCGACCATTGAAATCAAGTCCACTATAATTGTGGTCTTGTTTTTTTTTATAATCTTTTTATTAGTTTATCTTTTCGTACTACAGTAGAACAAAGATATACATCTCCACCGACACTTATTCGTCTTATACATATCGTGCAGGCCTCACCCGTTACATCCATCAGTTATCAACAGTTAATTCAAGTACCATTCTTATAGACCTTATACTTCCACCTCAGATTAAGTACATGTCACTATGTTTTAGTCTTAGGATGCACCTCCTGGTGGAGATATAATAGAAGAAGGAGAACAAAGAAGAGGGATAGAAGAAAGCAGAGGACAGAGATAGAAAAGAGAAAGAAAAGTCCCTTCCCCCACCTGCCCCCCAGCTAATCGGGAATTCACTTCATCCTATATGGATAGTCATATCTTGTTATCTTTATCCACATCTAAGTACCTCCTGTTCCAAGGGCTGCATAGAGTGTAAATAGGGTGCCCACACATTCACAAACTGATTTTCTCGCCCCTTAGCCTTATATGTCAGACTTTCTAGTTGCAGCACATCCCATGCAAGATTCCTCCATTGCCTAATTGTAGACTTATCCCCAGAAACCCATGTGTTCAGAATACACTGCTTTGCCAGTACCAGAAGTATTCTCACCCATCTCTCTAGCATCTCCCATTCATCCTGGTATGTGCCATCTATACCAAACAACATTATAAGCGGTTCTACTCTAACCTGCTGTCCCTTCATGCTTATCAACTCCTTCGCTACATCTCCCAAAAAGCTTGGAGTATCAGACAGTCCAAAATGAATGCAAGTAGGTACCCAGGCCAGCCCACATCTCTGACAGATAGTGAAATTGTTGGATTGTACTATTCACTGCAACAGGTGGAGTATACAACCTGTGGACGAATTTATATGCTGCCTTTTTATACTTGTTACAAAGTAACAACCCCTGGTGCATCCCTTTCATTAAAGCCCACTGCTCCTCAGAGAGTACAACTCCCAGATCCCTTTCCCACAGGTGTTTGGTTTTACTTGTCATAACTGGCCACTGGAGACGCAGGAAAGATGCAGCCTTCCTGACAATACCTACAGGTTTCTGTTTAACTTGTTGTAGCAATTCCTCCACATTCTGTATCCGGGCACCAGGGACTCTTTGCTTTTCAATACTCTGCACATATTTCCTCGCTTGAAAATATCTAAACATGTGATGTGCAGGTAGGCCCAGGTCTTCCCTCAGTTCATTAAATGGATGAGTCACTCCTTTTTTCCTTAAATCGTTAAGGCACATTAACCCCCTCTCTTCCCAACTCTGAAATACTGGGTCCCCTACCCCGGGGATAAAAAAAGGGTTCCCAGCCAGTGGTAGAATAAAAGATTCCCTCTTTTGATGCCCTATCACCTTCTTAATTTGGTCCCAGGTATCTACTACCTCCTTCACTAAAATACTAGAAACCCACTTATCCCCTTCTGCTTGCTTCTACTAACAGAGACGAGATTCGAACCACACATCCCTCCTCCTCCTCCAAATCCATCCAACTGGCCTCTCTTGGTCTATACACCCAGTCTTTAATAATCCTCAACTGTGCCACCCAAAAATATAACTTCACATCTGGGTAGTTCAGCCCTCCTTTAGATTGTTCAGCTTTTAACTTATTTAAACTAGCTCTGGGTTTCTTCCCTTGCCATATAAATCTGGAACAATCTTTTTCAAATGCCTTTATATCTTTCCCAGTCAGTCCTATTGGTAACATCTGTAATGGGTATAAGATTCTAGGGAGAATGTTCATCTTAAGTAGATTAATATGTCCTAACCATGATATAGGCAGGTTTCTCCATCTATTCATGTCCTCTCTTAACACTTTTAATAGTGGGGTGTAATTCAGACTATAAAGTGATCCCAAATCCCTTCCTATCTTGATCCCCAAACATGTGAGGTGCGTACCTACCCTCTTCAAACCCCATGTATCACCCGCATCCCCCTTCTCTTCTCCCAGAAGCATGGTTTCGGACTTCCTCAGATTCAGTTTATATCCTGAAAATGTGGCAAATTGACCTATGATTTCCAACAAAGCAGGCATAGACTGTGAAAGGCTCCTCACATATAACATCATGTCGTCAGCATACAGCGTAATTTTATGCTGTCCACCAGCTTTCCCTTTCATCCCTTGTATTCTTGGATCTTCTCTGATGGCAATAGCCAGTGGTTCTACTGCCATTGCAAATAGCAGAGGGGAGAGAGGGCATCCCTGCCTTGTCCCCCTATGGAGCATAAATTGTTCGGTTATGTTCCCATTAACCAGGACTGCAGCCTTGGGTGCCTGATACAGTGCTCGTACCATTTTAATGAAACTTTCCCCTAAACCAAAACATTCCAAGACTGTGAACAAATATGGCCATTTGATCCTGTCAAACGCTTTTTCGACGTCCATTGACAGTACAGCTGTCCTCCCTCCCGATTTCTTGGCCTGTTCCAAAACATTAAGAACCTTTCTAATATTATGATACGAGTGCCTACCTTTTATAAAACCTGTTTGATCCGGGTGGATCAACTCTGGAAGGTTACCCTCCAATCTACTAGCTAAAATTTTAGCAAACACCTTAGCGTCACAATTTAACAGGGATATTGGTCTGTATGATGAGCACTCCCTTAGGTCTTTATTCGGTTTCAGAATCACACACACCAGAGCGCAGCCACTTGTATCTGTCAGTTCTCCTTTCTCTCTTCCCTCCTTAAATACCTCCCACATTACCTCTTTTACCTCCTCCTTCAGCAGTTTATAATACTCTCCGGGCAGGCCATCTGGGCCACATGCCTTTCCAGTCTTCATCATGTTGACAGCCCGAGAGATTTCCTCCCTGGTGATCTCCTTATCTAATAGCTCCTGTTGATGTTTCGTTATTTGGGGTAGCTTATGCTTAGCCAGGAAATCAAGCATTTCTTGTTCACTTCCTTCCCCGCTTGCCCTGTATAAATCCTCATAGTATTTCTTGAATGTGTCCCTTATCTCCACATATTTAGTAACTGTCCGCCCCTTTTTATTTTTGATCCCCAGGATGTGCACCGAATTTTTCCTACCCTTTACAAGGTTTACCAGCAATGGCCCTGGTTTGTTCCCCCGTTCATATACTCCCTGTTTCAGGTAGAACAGCTTTTTCAGAGCCTCGTCCATCAATAATGTGTTAAGCGTCTGTCTGGTTGTTACCAGCTCCTGCCTTGCTTGTTCACCTCCTTCCCCCCTTGCTACCCTCCCCTCTAGTATTCTCAGTTCTTGTTGAAGGGTTTTCTGTCTTTCCATTCTATTTTTTTTTTTATATTTTGCCATATACCCTATGATTGCTCCCCTTATGTATGCCTTGCCCGCGTCCCATAACATTTGTTTAGAAGTGGCCATCGGTGCATTTACATCCATATAGAGTTTAAATTGCTCCTTCACATATTCTTGAAACTCTTGTGAGCCTAACATATACGTAGGGAATCTCCATGTCTGCATTTAGCCCCTCTCCTTTCGGACGAGAAGGACGCCACTACTCCTTCGTGGTCTAGGAGATGCATGTAGGGCCATGAGCCACCTTCTAAGTTTCTCATACCAATCGCGTTACATACACATGGTCAATCCTCGACCACGTTTTGTGGGGGTTTGAATAAAAAGTATATTCTCTATCTTGAGGGTGCGCTGTTCTCCAGGCATCCACCAGATTCAGTTCTGCCAACCCTTCCCTCCATTTCCTAATACAAAGATCCTTGCGTCCCTTCCCCTCCGAGTGATCAAGGGCAGCATCAGGCGTGCAGTTAAAGTCCCTTCCCAGAATCAGATTCTCAAACTGTTCCCTCATCAATATGGACAAAATATTGTTATAGAATCCCGGGTCCAAATTAGATGGTGCATACACACTCCCAAACTTAACTTTCAGGCCATGAAGAACCCCTGCAACAAACACATATATACCTTCCTTTGGATCTACAAGGACTTTTGTGATCTGAAATGGCAAGTTTTTGTGCACCAGGACCGCCACTCCTTGTTTACGCGGGCTAAAAGAGGCCGCATAACAAGCACCCACCCCCTTTTAAGTTTTGCATGTTCCCCTGCTGTCAGGTGTGTTTCCTGCAGGAGAGCCACCTGCACTTGTGCTCTCTTTAATGCCGTTAACACTGCACTCCGCTTAATCGGAGAAGAGAGACCATGAACATTCCAAGAATGTATTACCAAATCACCTCCCACCATTGTCTCTTTCCATTATCCCTTTTCCTCTGCCTTTCCAAATACTTCCTGCCTCCGACATTCCTCTTGCTCCCCTTTCATCTCCTCCCATATTTTGCCCAAGCCCAGCTGCCAACCTCCCAGCAACCATACCAGCAACCCTACTATCCATACACGCCCTCTTACCCTTCTCCCTCGAATGTGAATCTCGATAGCTCTTAGCTCTTCCCATTAAGGCTACTATAAATCCCTTTTTTACCCCTCTTCCTGCCACTTCTATTCCCAAACATCCCAAACTGTTCCTTTCCTCCTGACCTCCTCCTTCCAGCATATCAGCCATCGTTCCTCATTGCTTTTCCTGCCATCCGGCAGCACCTCCCAAGATCTGCTATTTGAGCAGCTACCTCCCTCACCCCCAGAGACCCCTTCATCTGTGGCCTAAACTGGCCCCTCTAATTCATAACATCCATCATAACCTATGTATATTGTAGAGCCGGATTATCAGTTTAATCTCCTCGGCTGGTCACCTTAAATTCTACCCTCCGCCTCAGCCTCCCTCCCTTCCACAAACCACCATAACTCCATATTCAGTCCCTTTTCAGCTGTAGGGCCTCATTTTCATCGGTTGATCCGGTCGGAGGCTGGTGGGGTAGGCCGCATGATTTCAGACTTTCTCACACGCCAGGCCCAGACCACTAGCCACTCCTCCCAGCTCATCTTCTCCACGGGAGATCCTCTGGCTCTTTCTCCAGCGTCTGCGAGCCTTCTCATCCGCAGTTTCAAAAAACCTCAGGATATACCGATAAACAGTCCCATTTAACCGCAGGCTTTTTAAGTTCAAAACTTTACAAAATTAAAACATGAACAGTCTAGCTTATAACTGGGGGTTTACCTCCTACTAGAAAAGACAATTAATGTCTCAAGTCCTTCTCACCTCTCCCGTCATGTTGCAGTTCCCTTCAGCCCACTTTCTTCTTGAGTTCCTTTATAAAGGTGTTCGCCTTTTCCACCTCCCAAAATAGTACACCGCACCTTCATGTTTTATTTTAAGGATCGCAGGGTAGATCATGTAATGCTCCACTTGCATCTCTCTCTAGCTGAGCCATCTGAGTGGCAAACACCCGCTCTCTTCTGCTAGCCTGTTCGAGTAATCCTGGGTAACATGGATTCTCACTCCCTCAATTACAACAGGTTGGTTCACCATAAAAGCTTTTATCACTGCCTCTCTGTCCTGGAAGTTATGGTGCGGATAACAATACTTCTCGGGGGTTGGCCGGGCCAGCTTTGGCAGTACTGCTCTGTGCGCCCTTTCGATCTTGTGCTTTCCCCCTTTAGATTGCAGTTTCAGGATCTTTGGCAGTTTCTCCGCACAGAATTTCAATATGTCTGGACCCTCTTTCCCTTCCGGGAGCCCTCGTGAGCGAAGATTGGTACGTCTAACATAGTTCTCCTGATAATCGAAAGCCTCTCTCAGATCCTCCAACTCCTCCTCTAAAGCCATTATTTTCTCTGGCAAAGGTTGTATTACTTCTTCAACTCTAGCTGTACGCTCCTCGACCTCCGTTAATCTCTCACCATGCGCTGCAATTCTCTCTGCTATCTCCTGCAATTTTGCTTCTATCTGGTTCTCCAATTTCTCAAAGCGGGGGTTCAGGGCCGCCAGCACTTGCGTTGTCACCTCTCACCCCAGTACAGCTAATTCTGGCGCCGAGAAGGAGATTGGACCTGCAGGCTCCGCTGTGGGCCCAGTTGGTTGTTTCTTTAGGTTTTTCCCAGCGTTCCTAGTGGGCTTCCCTGTTGCATTTGCAAGGTAGTCATTCGTCATTTTACACCTCCGGACAATAATACAGTGGAATCCGTGTCTCTTTTTCTTAGTTTTTATATAAAAATATTATATTTAGGTCTCTGAGGTGTGGAGCTCGAGGAGAATGCGTCTTACTTCTTAGCTGCTCATCAGCGCCCCCCCTCGCGGTCTTGTTTCTGATCGATCTGGCATTGGAAAACATCACCCTCGGGATTGGTGGGCATTGCAACTCCGCTGGCTACCTGTCCACTCGGTCTGGTGGGACCCCTGGGGACAGGAACCAAACACATCTGGCCTCTCTCCAGGACCCGTTTGACCCCAGGGCACCTCCTGCACCTAACCACCCCATCCCCAGAAATCCTGAGGTGCTCCGCCACAACTGATCAGTGTGCCGCCTCACAGTACCAACCTCTCAACAGTGGCACGCTGTTGTAGCTGATACAGGGAGGTCGATGAAAGGTCGCAGATCAAGTAGCTGGGACGCCTCGTAGGCAATCCTCACCCGCCACAGACCCTTGCACAGCGCAGACCACAAACTAAAAAAACCTGCACAGTACACAGACACACTACTTGTGCCTGCTAACATTACTAACACTCACCCCCAGGCACGCAACTAAAACAAAAACAGCCCTAAACAGTCACACAAAAGCGAATTACACACCATGCACCCCATTAACCAGATAACATTTCTACCCCCCTCACGCAATATCCCCCAACCTCCCCGCAGGGAGGAAACAAGAAAGCTAGAATCTGACTTTATGTTTTAGAGGAGAGTCATCTCGCAGGCCATAAGTCAATACAGCAGAGCCCTTCGGGGCATGTCCAGTGCACTGGAATAAGTGAAATAGTTGCCACAAAAGAAAGTTAGTCAAGCTCCAGACCCAGGACTGAGAGACCGGAGGCCCTCTCACTGACCCCGGTCACAACTGGGCACGTCGATACAGGAACATGGGTATAATGCTGAGGTGGATACAACGAAGGAGAGCCACCTGAATCCCACCCAGAGCCTCTCTCACTGGCCCCACAGGTAGGGGCTTACACAAGAAAAGAAAGGGGTTACCAGTGTCTTGAGGATAGTCTTGAAAGCAGCTGACTCCACACACGCCTACTACCAGGCCAATGCTTCTCTCACTGGCATGGCATGGCTGTGTGGAATGACCTTCTACTCCGCAGGGCAGGACACCCCCTACTAAGCAGGTGTAAACAGTTTAAAGGAGAACTACCAGGAGAGGTGAAGCAACGACTGCTGCACAGATTGGGGTTTCACGTCTCTGGTCTCCCCTGCAAGTGCCATAAGAAATTAAGTACCTCAGCACTAAAATTCCCTCAAAGCTCTGGTGCAGCTGGCATTTTCATAATAATGTTCCTCAGCCCCCCAGGATCTCACTGGTAATACCACAAGACGATGACGCTGCACTGCCCCTACCATAATACTACCCTTATGTACAGAAATAAAACTATATGCATGTCTCTGATGCTCAGTGCCATTTTTACTGAATTTGCCTAAATCCTATGGGTACCTTGAAAACTAGGATACCATAACTAAAATACCTCAAAATTATAAGAAACAATACTACCACCTGAAAACAACCGTTAGTCTTAGTTCTAATTATTTAGAGAAAAGAAGCATGTTGCATTGGTCAAGTTTACATATACTGTGAAAAATTATGTTTTGGTATAAAATGCTTTTGTGGCCTCTTATTCATGCTGGAGCTGATGTTCTCCTGCTTTTTGCTGCACCAAGCCCCCCTCTCTTCTCCTAATAGAGAGCATGCTACCCTAAACCCTATTTGTGGAGGCTATAGGTGCTTTTAAATTTGTAAAACATTTTAGCTTCAGAAGGACTGTAATCCATCACACCCCACTTACATTTACCAGAAACTGGAAAGGAATGTGTTTATTTTAGACAGAACAACCACTAGTATTTTCTGACCATTTCCAAAATGTATTTGTTTATTTATTTGAATTTTGATGACTAGGTTGGTCCACTGAGACAATACAGTCCCTTTTTCAGGGGAGACCCCGGATTAGTTACATACAGTAAGAAAGTAACATTTACAACATTTACAGAAAGCATATCAAATAATATACTGTTCAAGGTACAATGGTATTAGTTATGTACATTAGGTGATTAAATTACACAATATTTACAGAGAGGCAGACAAATAAAGCAGCATTTAATAAGACACGTAAGGTACACCAAAGGAGCAATAGGTCATTGATTGCAGCTGCAGGGTGCTACCACTCAGGAGAAGGCTTTGAGCCTCTTTTGAACTGTGTAAGGGTGGAACAGGTAAGAATCTCATGAGGTAGAGAGTTCCACAGAGTTGGGGCTACGAAGGAGAAGGATCTCCCTCCAACTGCGTATCATACTCTGGGGATGTCCAGCAATGGACTGGCAGCAGATCCCAGAGGCCTTGCATGCTGTTTACGCTGTATTATTCCAACGAGACTGGAGGAGTCATGAGTTTCAGTAGCTTAAAAGTTATATAGTGTTGGGGATAATGCAGCCTTGCTTTAAAAGAGGGCCACCCCAGTGATGCAAGCACTCCACAGTGGTGGTCTCTGGAGTGGGCACCAGCTGCAAAACGCCCGATTCTGTTATAGAGAATCTTCAGTCTGGATAGTACAGATTCATGAGCTGACTGTAATACTGTGGCACCATAGAAGAGGATAAGCATGTGGGTGCTTGTCGCAACTGCTAGACGAGCAGCTCTAAAGAGGTAGGGAGTAAGCCTGTAAAGCAGGCCGAGCTTCTGATGTAGTGTTTTGACCAAGGCATCTGCGTGAGGTTTGAGGGTCATATTTTGGTCCAACACTACCCCTAGATATTTGAATGATTGCACTACTGCAAGCCTGATACCACTGATGGTGGATAGCTTAAGAAGGTATTGTGTCTCAGGGCCAAGATTCTTGTGGCCAAAGAACATGGCTTTGTTTTTGTTTTTTTACATTTAGGACAAATTTGTTTTTTAAGAAGGCGGAATCATTTTCCAGGTGGTTGTTAATCCAATGTATATCTGCAGAGGATCCGTATAAAACAACATCATCCACATACAGCTGGACTGTAGCCCCTCTGCAGTTAAGGGACATGTTACGTATAAATAGGGAAAAGAGGAGGGGGCCAAGGATGGAGCCTTGGGGTACCCCATCCATTGTCAGTCTAAGAGCAGAGGGGCAGCCCTGCCACTTTACACTCTGTCTCCATTGAGATAAGTAGTTTTTGAACCAGAGGCAGGAGAGAGCATTCAGGCCAATGCCCCGTAGTTTGGATGATAGTAAGTCATGATTGACCAAGTCAAACGCCTTCGTCAGGTCGACAAAGGTCACTCCACTAGCCATACCTAAGTCCATGGAATCAAGAATGTCAGAGGTCACAAGCACCAGGCCTGTGATGGTACCATGGCTTTTGTGAAAACCATGCTGGACATTGGTCGAGAGTGATTATGCTCGAGGAGGGCTTGGGGTTGGTCATACAGTAGCCTCTCCTGGACTTTAGCAACTGTGCAGCACGCAGAGATTGGTCTGTAGTTTTTGATCAAGTCTTTTTGCCCCCCTTTGTGAATAGGAGCCACTAGTGCCACTTTCCATTTCTCAGAGACAGTGCCCAAGAGAAGAAATTGACATTTTATAATGCTTGAAACTATGTTTTGAAAGCTGTAACATTTAAACAGTTAATATGGTTCTCTTGTGATGCTACATGTACATACATGTCCATACAATGTGGTAAAAATGACAGGACTTTATAAATGCAGTGAACCATTTTACGTTTTTGTTATAGCAATATGAAACATTTTATTTTCTTTATATTGATATGTGGTCACTGTGGTGATATATTAACAACATAACTACCTGGAAGACTCCAAGCTTTTATTTAAAAAAAAACAAGTCTCTGGCCCTAATGGTTTCAAAGTTATCATATTTTAAAGACAATGGGTGCTATGCATGATGCGGGTGGGGGTACGCGAAAAAGTTCGTACCCGCCAGCGTAGCTAACGCATCCACAGACAGGTATGCACATGCCGTGTATTCACAACCGTGACCACCTGTTCATGGCCTCCTCCCAGCATGCAGGACTCTGCAGGGCAGTTGGGGCGGAGTTATGGACCCAGGTGGGCATCCAATGGGATGCTTATCCTGGGTCCCAGAGTGGATCCCTTACGCGGACTGGTGCGGTTCCGGGTGCATGAATGCTGACCGCAGGCACCCAGACCTGTGTGGTATGGACCTGACGTCCAGTGCACCAGAGAACCAGCCCTTGCCACCCAGTGCCTTCCCAGCGCACTGCAGGACCCCCGGCAGGCAGACCCCACCCCTGCCACACAGCCATGACCAGACGATTTGGCCACACACCCTGAGTCCCCCGTGCCCCGGCCCAATGGACCCCCCCACCCCATGTGTCCCTGCCTGGGCAGACCTGTAGATACTCCCCCGACCCCCAATCCTGGCGCCCCCAGTGGTAGCAGTGTCACCCCCATCCCGTACCTACCAAACCAGCTGCCCCAGCCCCCACCTGCTGCCTACTGAGCAAGGGCGGCATGGAGGGTCTGCATCCGGTCCTGCCGTGACTGGCAGAGTACGTCTGTTAGGAGGTGCAGTGGGTTACGGCAGGGTCCCTATTGCTGTAACGTGTGCCCATTTCTGCACCCATGCAGCCAGCACTACGTGGTTTAGTGCATACCGTGTGGTGCTGGCATGCCCTTGAAACTCCCCCGGTGTGTTGCAGTCCGTGCGGCCGGGGGTTTGGGGATGTTTTGGGTGTGCGCCATCTTGGTGAATGCCATGCAGGTTCCCCTCCATGGCATTCACGTGTATGATACCAACGTGTCTGGTTTCCGCGGGCGTGCTGGCATCGTGCATAGCCCCCAATATCTTTTGAAAGGTCTAACTCTGGAGCCATTGGGGCTAGAAACTTAATTTTTTTTTAATTAAATGAAAGCTTGAAGTCCAGCCATTAAGAAATGGTGTTGATATATCATTACCATGTAACAGTAGTATTTATGTTATTGATATTAAAAACAGGCAGTTTTCTCTTCGTTATATCAGTATACATATTTACATCATGACAGAACTTTTTTTGTAAAATAAATTTTATCTATATGTGTTTGCCATAGCAGTAAAGTATAACAGTATACGTTTTTAATACTGACATGAAACATTTCATGATGGCTTTAAAAATAAAAAAAAATGTTATTGCACTTTTTCTGTATTTTAGTATTAGACCCCATAATTTAATTGGTATCTATATAAGAGTAATACTCATAAACATTCATCTTATACCTTAAATCTAATATTTCACTCTTTTTACCAGCAGTACCAATTCTTCCTTGCTTTTGCAGCATTTTGCTGCGAAAACATTGGAAGGTAATCAGTTGCAGAGTGCACACAAGGGTTCCTTCTACACAAAGGAATGCAGTGGAGCATTGTGGGCCTTATCTTTAGCTGTGCACTTACAGGAGTACTGTATTGCGGGACTTATCTTTAGCTATGCACTTACTGGGACTTATCTTTAGCTGTGAACTTACAGGAGTACTGTATTGTGGGGCTTATCTTTAGCTATGCACTTACTGGAGTATTGTGGGGTTTATCTTTTGCTATGCACTTACAGGTGTATTGTGGGGCTTATCTTTAGCTGTGCACTTAAAGGAGTATCGTGGGGCTTATCTTTAGCTCTGCACTTACAGGAGTATTGTGGGGCTTATCTTTAGGTGTGCACTTACAGGAGCATTGCGAGTCTTATCTGTAGCTGTGTGTTTACAGGACCATTGTGAGGCTTATCTTTAGCTGTGCGTTTATGGGAGCATTGTGGGGCTTATCTGTAGCTGTGCATTTACAGGAGCATTGTGAGTCTTATCTGTAGCTGTGTGTTTACAGGAGCATTGTGGGGCTTATCTGTAGCTGTGCATTTACAGGAGCATTGTGGGGCTTATCTTTAGCTGTACGTTTACAGGAACATTGTGGAGCTTATCTTTAGCTGTGCATTTACAGGAGTATTGTGGGGCTTATCTGTAGCTGTGCATTTACGGGATCATTGTGTGGTTATCTTTAGCTGTGCATTTACGAGAGCATTGTGTGGTTTATCTTGAGCTCTGCGTTTTCGGGAGCATTGTGGGGCTTATCTTTAGCTGTGCATTTATAGGATCATTGTGTGGTTATCTTTAGCTGTGCTTTTACGAGAGCATTGTGTGGTTTATCTTGAGCTCTGCGTTTACGGGAGCATTGTGGGGCTTATCTTTAGCTGTGCATTTACAGGAGCATTGTGGGGCTTATCTTTAGCTGTGCATTTACAGGAGCATTGTGGGGCTTATCTTTAGTTATATGTTTAGAGGAGCACTGTGGGGCTTATCTTTAGCCGTGCATTTACAGGAGCATTGTGGGGCTTGTCTTTAGCCGTGCATTTGCAGGAGCACTGTGGGGCTTATCTTTAGCTGTGCGTTTACAGGACCATTGTGTGGCTTATCTTTAGCTGTGCGTTTACGGGAGCTTTGTGGGGTTTATCTTTAGCTGTGCATTTACAGGACCATTGTGGGGCTTCTCTTCAGCTGTGCATTTACAGGAGCATTGTGGGGTTTCTCTTTAGCTGTGCATTTACAGGAGCATTGTGTGGTTTATCTGTAGCTGTGCATTTACAGGAGCATTGTGGGGCTTATCTTTAGTCATGCATTTAGAGGAGCATTGTGGGGTTTATCTTTAGCCATGCATTTACAGGAGCATTGTGGGGTTTATCTTTAGCTGTGCGTTTACAGGACCATTGTGTGGCTTATCTTTAGCTGTGCATTTATAGGGGCATTGTGGGGCTTAGCTTTAGCTGTCCCTTTAGAAGAGCATTGTGGGGCTTATCTTTAGCTGTGCAGTTACAGGAGCATTGTGGGTCTTATCTTTAGCTATGCATTTATAGGAGCATTGTGGGGCTTATCTTCAGCTGTGCATTTAGATGAGCATTGTGGGGGTTATCTGTAGCTGTGTGTTTACAGGAGCATTGTGTGGCTTATCTTTAGCTGTGCATTTACAGGAACATTGTGGAGCTTATCTTTGTGCATTTACAGGAGCATTGTGGGGTTTGAGCTCTGCTTTTACAGGAGCATTGTCGGGTTTATCTTTAGCTGTGTATTTACAGGAGCATTGTTTCTTTTTTTTTTTTTTTTTTTTTGTTTTACTAGGAGAGACACATTAAGCTGAAAGCTTGTTTACAGGTGCGACCTGGGAGCACAAGGAAGTTAAGTGACTTTCTCAGGGTCACACAGTATGCAAGTGGGGGCTGTGGGATTCTACCCATGGTCTCCAGGTTTGCAACTCAGAGAATTAAACCACTGCTCTATACTGCTTGCTCCATTGTGGGGCTTATCTTTAGCTGTGCATATACAGGAGCATTGTGGTGCTTATGTTTAGCTGTGCATTTACAGGAGCATAGTGGGGCTTATCTTTAGCTGTGCATATACAGGTGCATTGTGGGGCTTATCTTTAGCTGTGCAGTTACAGGAGCATTTTGGGGCTTATCTTTAGCTATGCATTTATAGGAGCATCGTGGGGCTTATCTTCAGCTGTGCATTTAGATGAGCATTGTGGGGGTTATCTGTAGCTGTGTGTTTACAGGAGCATTGTGGGGCTTATCTTTAGCTGTGCATTTACAGGAACATTGTGGGGCTTATCTTTGTGCATTTACAGGAGCATTGTGGGGTTTGAGCTCTGCTTTTACAGGAGCATTGTTTCTTTTTTTTTTTGTTTTGTTTTACTAGGAGAGACACATTAAGCTGAAAGCTTGTTTACAGGTGCGACCTGGGAGCACAAGGAAGTTAAGTGACTTTCTCAGGGTCACACAGTATGCAAGTGGGGGCTGTGGGATTCTACCCATGGTCTCCAGGTTTGCAACTCAGAGAATTAAACCACTGCTCTATACTGCTTGCTCCATTGTGGGGCTTATCTTTAGCTGTGCATATACAGGAGCATTGTGGTGCTTATGTTTAGCTGTGCATTTACAGGAGCGTAGTGGGGCTTATCTTTAGCTGTGCATATACAGGAGCATTGTGGGGCTTATGTTTAGCTGTGCATTTACAGGAGCATTGTAGGGCTTATCTTTAGCTCTGCATTTATAGTCACACTCAAAACGGATAAATCATTTTATCTCCTCAGTGAGGGAGAGCAACAGAGGAGCCAAAACAATTTTAATCCTGGACAGTACTTTAAAGGGAACATAAACCTTATGTTTAAATCGTTTTATAAAATTGTAAATTTGGGGATGCATAAATTTGGTTTACTATCCATTGGCTCAGTATACCATTTCATGTGTATTTTAAATTATCCTACTTTTCCCCCATCTAGGGACCCTTGCTAATACTCCCTTTCTCCCACCCAATTTTCATTTTTATGGCTGGTCTCCATCTATATTCTGAAATTACTACATAAAGTTCCAAAGTTCCCAAATGAAAATAATGGAGTGGCTGAATGAGCTTTTAAATAGACACATACATGGCCGGCACATCGTTGTCTGGAGAAAAATACTGCATGCAATGCTGACGCCCTATATTCAGAAGGAAGCTCGAGTCATTATGGGCTGGGGTGGGGGAGCAGGATTGAGCATCCCAGTGGACTCTGTCCTCTTTTGGGAGGGGGGGGATGTGCTTCCTGTAGAACTACCACCACCTGAGTGACCACAGATGGTGGTGCCATTTGGAGCTTGTAGGTTGCACTGGGGGTTGGTGTGTCAGGCTTGCCGACACCTGGGCATCTGATGAATTGAGACATGTTCTTGAGAGAAGGATTAAAAAAAAAGAGGTGACAAATCCAGACAGCCAGGCAGATGGAGCCCTGCCCACCCATCCCAATGGCAAACTCAGGCTAGCATCCTCTCAGGTGTCCAGGATGGCTCCGGAAGTGCCTCTGCCATGACGGCCAGGTACAGTGAGGGACATTGCTGCCAAGGAGCAGAAGGAATGACCCTACCCTCTTAGGAATAACTGCAGGAGGCCCATCACAGTGAGAGACAGGCAGCCAGGAGTCCCAGAGAGCCTCAAGGAGTGTAACCCCGAAGACTGGGTAGGTAGCATGAGTTGCGATGGAAGGAGGGTCTTGCAGACGCCCAGGGGAGATAAAAAGAATTCCAGAAAAAAAAAAAAAAGACACATGGCTGGTATTTTGCCGTAAGAACCTCCCTACCTATGGAGTTTCCCTTTCCTGAAGTGTGACCCTACTATATTTGTATTTTTTATTTATTGGGTTTTGTTAATTGGGTAGGGCCACTGAGACTGAAAGTCCCTTTTTAAGGGTGACCCGCATTAGTTAACAGATAACAGAAACGTACATATCCAATGTCAAAATATAAGCAAATATACAGACAGTAACGGTCAGGTAGCAGTTTACAATGGTAGGAATAGGTGCCAAGAGACAATACATTAAATACATGTTAATAACTATGATGAATCATAAATCATAGGGGAAAGGGAAACATTGTTTAACCAGGAGTAGCACACTAAGCTGAAGGTCGTTTCCAGATACAACCTGGGAGCATAAGAAAGTTAAGTGACTTGCTCAGGCTCACACAGTATGCACCTAGGAGCTGTGGGATTCAAACCCAGGTCTGTAGATCGGCAGCTCAGAGCCTTAACCCACTGTGCTATACTGCAGAGGTCTTTGAAGATTGGTTTAGAAGCCATGAGGGAGAAACAATTCTGAGACAGGAAAAAAAAAAAAAAAAACAACAACCATGAGCCAATATACTCTACAGTAACAGCAACAGTGACTCCTCCCTAGGTAGACACTAGTCTTGACACTGTCTTTGAAATTATTTAAAGTTCTGCAGTCCCAGATTTTTAGAGGATGATCATTCCAAATTCTTGGGGCCAAGCAGGCAAAAGACCTGCTACCTGCCTTAGAGTTGGGAACATCCAAGAGGGAGCTGGATGAGAAACAAAGAGTTCTCTGCTGCAGTTTAGGCTTTAGAATGTCCTGCAGACTTGGGGGGGGGGGTACCAAGCACTGCTTTATGCGTAAGACACAGGGAAGGGAGTTCCAGCCTACATTCTAAGGAGGGACAGTTTAGTGGGGAGAAAACTCTGCAGTGATGCTTTCTGCTAGGGACACCAGCAGCTAACAGACCTGTCTTATTATTTAACACTTTGAGCTTGCTAGAGCTCTGTGTCCCTCACAGAGCAAAGAACAGGTGCTTCGTACGGTAGCCTGGGGAGCAGGATACTGTTGGCAGTTGTTTGCTGCTCAGTCTGGGTGAGGTAGACACTGACCTGGTACATTAGCCCAAGCTTTTGATGGACAGATTTCGACAGTTGTTCAACATGGGACTTAAAAACTGAGCTCCTGGTCAAGGGGGACACCAAGGTATTTTGCTTCCTCTGCCAGCTCTGTCTGAGACCTAGAGATTGAAGATGGCTTTAGTAGATCACTTCTGTCCACTCCGAATCTCCTGGTTCCAAACAAGATAGCCTTTGTTTTTTTGAGTTCGGTACCAGCTTACTGCTTCTAAACCAATCTTTTCAAACTCCTTGAAATTCTGTGCCAAAGCAGCATTTAGGATGGCAGGGTCAGGATGGCTCCTATACAGTACTGCATCATCTGTATAAACAAGTGATTTTTGCCCCACTCAGTTTACATTCAGGTCATTGACAAATAGTGAGAAGAGCAAAGGGCTGAGTATGGAGCCCTGAGGTACACTGTCTGTAACAGGCCTAAGGGAGGAAGGGAAAATGCAACCTCTCCACTTTACCAGCTGCTTCCTGGATGACAAGCAGTCATTAGACCAAAGGCAGGGGATTACATCCAGACCTAGCATACAGAGTTTAGCTAGATGGATGTAATGAGTAACCAAATCAAAAGTCTTTGTCAAATAAACAATGACAACCCCTGTTGCAGAACCAGAGTCCATTACCTTGAAGACATTGGTGGCCAGAGCAACGCATGTCCGTGCCATGGTTATATCTAAACCCATGGTGATCAGCACTCAGTATGTTATGAGTATCAAAGAACTCCTTTAGTTGGTTAAAGATAAGCTTCTATTGAATTTTGGCCAAAGGGCTAAAAAGAAAACTAGGTCTACAGTTTTCAACAGGCCCTTTGTCCTCACCCATAGAGACAAGTACCGGTAAGGCTACCTTCCAGATAGCTGGTACCATGCCCAAGATCAGAGAATTATCAAACAGGTCCCTGAAAAGGGAGGCTATTGGGGCAGCCAATTTGAGTAGTTTGGGTTCAGTGTTGTCATAGCCAGCAGAGGTCTGACCCTTCAATCTGTTGACCTGTGTAAGGACCTCTTTTCTGATTATCAATTTAAGATGAAACTTCGAGGAAGTCCCAGAGTGGCACTGTTGTAGGAGGGGACAGTAGGGGCTGTGGATGCAGGACTTTTGAACTTATCTAGGTCAGTGAAGAAGATGTAAAGCCAGCCGCAGAAAAGGCAGACTCAGAGAGCACCTTGTGGTATTTTGTTCTTCATGCCAGATGACCCTTCAGGAGACTGTTTATTTAGCTCCAGAAGCATTTAGAGTCAGTGAGGTTCCTGTCCTGCAGACTTTTAACATGTTTAATTTTTGCTTTTTTGAGACTGCATTTACATACATTTCTGAGTCTCTTATAGCGTTGCCAGTAAGCTGCAAGACCTGCAGCTTTGAAGAGACCCCAAGCTGTGTCCCTCTGTTTCATGGTCTGGTGCAGGTCCCTGGTTAACCATTTCGATATAGCCCTTTACCCTTTTCTGGGCTAAGGGAGCTTGTTAGTTGACCACACTTAGACAATTATGTTGGAAGACCTGGTCCACTGGATTGTGTATTGAGCTGACATATGGTGCCTCAACAGATATCAGCAAGGCTGAATTGGTATGCTGCCTCATCAAATTTAGAAAAATCACGGACAGAGATGACTCTAGGCAAGGGTCTAGAGCATTATTTTTCCAAACACAGAAGACTAGAGAGAGTGGTCACTCAAGGAGTTGTCAATGAGTTCCCCAATAATTTGGTGGCACAGAACCTCAGGTAGAGTAGATTGGTCTATGCTTGGGCCACAAGCTAACCAATTAAGGTTAAGGTTACCAAGCAGGGTAACTGCTTCCAAATATTGGTCAGCCAGACAAGTAGAGATAGCTGTACAGGCTGCCTTGGCCACTGGAGGGGGGGTTACAGATGCCATCAGTTAAAAGAGGCTTGGCATCACTGAGCAGAAGCTTTACAAGGAGGGATTGCCCCATTTACCGTTACAATGGAGACTTCATTGCGGCGCCGTAATGTGGGCGCCACGACCAGTTCACCTGTCATGCTGGTGAACTGGATTTCGCAGGGCTTGCCATGGACGGAGCTGTATAGATGTTGTGCCGCTTGCCCCATACACCTCCGACGTGGAGGTGATTGTATTATAGTTTCAGGGGATGGTGGGGGACACGGAGGCACAGCTTCCCTGCTACAGCCTGCACTTGCCCCTGGGGATGGGGTGCAGCTGTAGTTGGGTGGCACAGTGGCCAGGCGGGATGATTGCTGTCGGCATTGTGCTGGCGCCCTAATGTCGGTCGCCCTTTTTGTTGTCGCACCGACATGGGTGAACTGGACTGCCCAAGGGTATTTTGAGGGGTAGCCAGTGAGAACTCCTTGGCGTTGATATAGGACCTGACATAATTTAGTTTTCCCCCCTCCTTCCTTTTTCCCTACCCTGCCTTTCCTAAACACTGAGTAGTTTGGAATATCTACTTCAAGAGGAGACACACAAGGCTTCAGTCAGATTTCTGCAACTACTAGGGCATCAAGGTTGTAAAACTATGTCCATGCCTCCAGATTCTGTAACTTTGGCCTAAGGCTTTGTATATTCATGTGTACCAGCTTGAGACCTTTGTAACTAAGCCAGATGGGGGTCAGAGGGAGGAGCAATCCTATAGTTTGCAGAACCTGGCCCAAGGTTAGGGTCCACATTTTCGGCCAAGAGTAGCAGGAGAAGCAGCAGTAATTTACTCTTCAGTACAGAGATAAGGGACCGTTTCAGTTTTACCTTATTTACATACCTGGCAATCTTGTAGCACAGCTCATTACGGGGCAGACTGTAAAGCTCCAAGAGCTGGGGAGTGGCCATTGGGGCATGTGACGTACCAGCTGGGACCATGGATGAGCCATGGCTAAAATTATACCTAGGGACAATAGAGGCTATAACCAGTCTATAATGACAAACAGCACCATGTATGATATTGCTAGGATTACACCCCCAGCGCCATGATAAATTAGGAACCAAGATTACAGGTAGCTACTAGCAAGTCAAGTTTGGAGGTGCTGCCAAAAGTTGCACAGATGCCAGAAAGGATGCAGTAATGATATAATACATTGCAAGCACCATAAACTTATACTGACTAGCCACCTGTTGCTACTTATTTTGACCCCCTAGTAGCAGTGCAGCCCTGATAAGTACTAGCTCTTAGGTATGCTGAACAGACATACAGCCTAGATAGGGTGTATACAGGTACTAACTTCTAAACAAGCAGGGCCCAGCCTTGGGAACACAAACCACTCTAAGTTAAAGAAGCAAACAGTAGCCAGCAGCAGTATTAAAATAGTGAGTGACACGCTACCTAGATAGGGAGATTCAAAGATGAGCACTGTGTAGCAACTGCAGTTTCTAAAATAAACCATACTATGAACCTAAGACATCCTATATGTTCAGAACAAATAGTACCTCAGATTTAGCACAAGGTTTACTGCATTCATTACAACTGTGCATAGAGAGCTGATCTGCCATAGCTGAAGAGTCACCTGAGTGTCCAGCTATTGAAATGAAGGAATACCATCTGAATAACTGGCATTCATGACAGCGTTTCTGGCTGCTGGCTGCCTCCCATGATACCCTTTGCACTCGGCCCTTCGCGTGAGGGCTGCAGTGGAAGATTGCTAGGGGTATCTATATTTGAACTGTGTGGTACCACCTGATTGGTTCAAGTGACCCGAATGTTTGTGCTTGGTTCCCAGGGGCTGGATGCGGCAGGAACAGCAATCAACAGTGGGGAGGGGGTCTGTTGGGCGCCAGCAAGCCCACTTAACCCTTTGGTTGGCTCTCAGGGCTGATCCAGCTGTGAATGGAGTGGAGAAAAAAGCTCTGTTTTACATTCAAGATTGAGTGGGCCCTTCTAGCTCGGCCCACAGTCCCAGTGATGCTGCCTGATTGGTCCAAAAGTGACCCGAATGTCTGTGCTTAGTTCCTGGGGGCTGGATGCTGTAGGGACAGCAATCAGTGGTGGGGAAGGGGTTTATTGGGCACCAGCAAACCTTCTCAACTTTGTGGCTGGCTCCTGATGCTGGTCCAGCTGTGAAAAGACCAGAGGAAAAAGATCTGTTTTACATTCAAAATTTGATTGGACTCTTCTAGTGGGACTCACAGTCCCAGTGATACCGACTAATTGGTCCAGGTGACCCAAATGTCTTTGTTCAGTTCCTGGGGGCTGGATGTGACAGGAATGGCAGTCGATGGTAGGGAGAGGGACTGCTGGGCACTAGCAAGCCCTCTCAGTCCTGTGGCTAGCTCTCGACATTGGTCTGGCTGTGAAGGAGCAAAGGAAAAAGCTCCATTTTGGCAATTAAAAGGCGCCTTATAAATAAAATTATTATTATTATTACATTCAAAATTGAGTGGGCTCTTTTAGCCTCAACGACAGTCCCAGCAATGCTGCCTGATTGGTCCAAGTGACCTAAATGTCTGTGTTTGGTTCCTGGGGGCTGGATGCAGCAGAAATGGTAAGAGATGATGGCCAGGTCACAGTGCCTCTCAAAATGACATTGCAAAAGAGCTGTGACTGGTTCTATGACAGACTCATGCTGCGTTTTATTGCTGCAGGCCTCTGTAAATTCATTACAGCAGACTTCAGAAAACAGTCAGACTTGACAAGGAAGCAAGTTTATTTTTCAGTTCCTCATTTGGATTTATAAAAGCATGGGGTGCTCATTTTTTTTGTTGTGCACCTCCTTCCGCACCCCCCCCCCCGATCTGCCACTCCTTCGGAGCACCTGGGCCGTCCCAGCTGGGGTGCTTATTTTAAAAATATGCAACCCCCCCTTCGGCCTGCCAGACTCCGTATCTGCCCTGATGGGGGTGGGCATGGCCCAGTTTACTCCCGTATCTAAGGGTATACTGATGTTATGGCTTGCTGGGAGCCCCCTTGCAAACAGTTAGTGCACAGCTGCCACAGTTTCTCCTCAGCGTCACTGAGACTGAGAGTGGAAAGACTGGCTAGGAAAATAACCACCAACTTCCGGAGTATCAATTCATCTGTGATCTTTACTGGGGTGACTCGTTTAGCAGCGTATTTAGCTGCAGACTCCTTAAATGACCTGCAGTGCACAAGCTCTTGCAGTTCATCACGTTACACATCATTCACTGCGGTTGTTCTCGAGGTGCACAGCTTGCGGTTTTCTCTGGACCTCTGACCCCTGTTTGACATTTTGGACTCTTCCCACCCCTTCATTTAAAAGTGGCCTAATAGCCATAAAAGGGGGTTTCTCCCCTATTCCCTTACACAGTGCCAGACCATTTGTAAATGGCTTGGGCATAAGCCTATTTCAAGCAATCTTTGACAGGGAAGAACCGAATGCCGACAGTTGCTCTGTTGTCCAGAATCTTTACTGTTTTAGGATGAACCACCAGTCTGGCCTTTCTCACCATACCTTGGCTAGTTAGTAAGTACTGTGCCCTACTGTGAGGCACAGTCAGTGCAACACAAAGATGTTGCCATGTAAGTGCTTACACCAGGAGCATATGCTAATAGCACTTTGTGCCATGGATACAGGATGCGTTGATAAACTGGAAACTGTTTAGGAGTGCTAACAGGCTGCCTGTTAATGCTGGGAAAAAGTTTTTTTTTAATTAGCAAACCAGTACCCCCCCCCCCCCACTCCACAGTCCTGGTACTGGCAAACACAATTCCTGGCATATATTGGATCCCCTGATCCCAGTGCTGGTATGTAACAAAATCCTTAGTTGTCCACTGGTCCCACCTTCCTCACCTGGTCCCATTTTTCAAACAAAATCTCTGGTAGTCCAGTGGTCCCCTCCCTTACCTGCTCCCACTTTTCAATCAAAGTTCCTGTTGGTCAGGCGGCTTGGTGGCACTGAGGGTTGAGTCGTTGGATACCACACCTCACTCCATACTAGCAACCCACATTCAGAAGTGCATTCGGGTTGGGGGGGGAGGATTGAGTGTCCGAGGGACTGCTCTCCTCTCCCCGGGGAGGGAGGACTTGCTTGCCTAGCCTCTGACTGTCCCTGGGTGGAGGCCTGCCAGTAGTGCGGGCTTGGGCAGCCTGGATGGGAGGGCTATGGCCTGGTGGTGCGTGTATGCCTCCATATGCATGCTTCACATTGGTGCCAGTGGGTAATAAGGAGAAAAGCACAAAAAGGGAGCTGAGGCTTACTGAAGCCCTGCACATCCGTCCGCGGACTCGTGCTGTCAGCCTGGACCACCTCGGTCCAAACTGGATCTGTGTCTCGGGGGAGGATGGCCCTCCCTCCCTCCTCTGACCCCGATATGGGGGGGTGGGGATCCTTCGGGGTGCCCAACCAATGATAGATCCTGGGAGAGGCATGAACACCAGTCCTTGGGGACGGGGACAGGGCTGTTAAACCACCTCAGTTGTCCCACTGGGAGAAAAACCTATATTAAAGCAGTAGTGCAATGAAAATGGGCTAAAATTTGACCCCACCTTTTTTTCTTCTTAATCAATGCCAGATGTCTTCCAGTTTATTTTAGTGGAAAAATCTTCTGTTTTTATTATCATTTAAGAATTTTATGAAAGTTGTAAAGCAATTATTTCTCAAGAAAGAAAGATGGCCACCTCATTTTTGCATAGAAATCATATTGAGGACCCTAGGAGGGTAAGAATCCAGACAAAAATGCAAATGTACAGTATGCAGCATAGGAAGCATCCAGAAAACCCACAGCAACAGTTCTGCCAATATTTTTCATAACCATAGCAGAAAATTAGCTTTTTGGAATAATGTTTTTCATTGCACTGCTGCTTTAAAAATAAAAAGGAAAGAAAGAAAAAGTCGATGGTGGTCTAATGTTTCCCCCTCCCAGATCCCAGTCCCATTTTTCAAACAAAATCCTTGGTAGTCCAGTGGACCTCTCCCTTACTGGTCCCATTTTTCAATCAAAGTCCCTGGTAATCCAGTGTTTCCCCACTCCCCCAAACCCAGTCCTGTTTTTTTTAACAAAATCCCTGATAGTCTGGTGGTCTCCCCTCCCTCACTCAGTCCATTTTTTTTAAACAAAATCACCAGTAGTCCAGTGGTGCCCTTTCTGGGTCCAGGTATCCCTGGTGCACTGTGGCCTCCCTGAGCCATATCCCCTGGCCCTGAGACAGCACCCAGCACCTTCCTGTAATCACCTCAGCTGCCAGCCATCAACTAATTTGTCCTGCAAGCATGCTCTTGCTATACGACTCAAATATTCACACTGTATATATTTATTTATTAGAAAATTGGTGACCAGGAAAGGCACACTGAGTTGTGACTTGTTTCCAGGTGTGGCCCGGGGTAGGGAGGGTATGTGAGAGGACACTATCGATATTCTGACTTGTATAGCAAAGGTGTAGTTGTGAGACAGGTAAGACAGCAGCTGGTAGCGGAGGTGAGCAGAGTGTAAAAGGCAGTTGCAGTTGTGGGATCAGAGTTCGGGGTGGTCCGTCGGACACCAGGGATACTGGGACCAGGAGGAGTATCGCTTAACTTCTAGGGATTTTGTTTGAAAACTTTAAAAAATCAAACAGGGATTGGGGAAGGGGGGACTTCCAGAGTTTTGTTCCCCCCCCCTTATCCTCCTCCTCCCCCCACCCCGGAGCTACGCTTCTTTGGGAGGCACCTGTGAACCACCCTATGGCTTGCCTTATCTGAATCCCTGGGGGTTTCCCCATGGAGCCATGGCTGTACCCTTCAGGCGGGTACGGGGCAGGGCTCGAATGCCCCGATAACTTCCATATTTCGTCAGGTCCCCAGTGGTCAGGCAGGCAGCTATAATGAGGGTCGGTACTGGTGCTCCATCTACCCATGCTTCGGTGGTGCATTTTCCTCCCGTTTTCTCTCCTTGCGTGGTGTGTGCCCTGACATCAAGGTGCTACGCACCGACATCTGCCACACAGCTGCCACTGGCCCCTCATGCAAATGCAGAACTTGCTGTACCTCGAGCCTCTGCCTGGGGTCAAGCAAACTGCGGACCTTGGTCCTCTCTCCTTCCCCCTGGAGAAGGTGAGCAGTCATGGGATGCTCAAACCTTCTCCCCCGGCCGGCCCTCCAGTGACCTGAGTTCACTTCCGAACCTGGGTCACCAGCATCACAAGCGGAAATCCAACCGCTGCGCTGATGGGACAGCTGACTTCCAGAGGTTTTGTTACATACCAAGATTGGGAGAAAAGGGGAACCATTGGACACCAAGGATTGGGTTTCAGGCGTGTGTGTGTGTGCAGGCATCAACATTATCCAAGGAGTTGCTGGCTTGTGCTGGCAGATAATGGATCTGTAACTAAATGCTAAGGACCTCCTAGGGCCTTGCATGAGGTATGAGGTCATTTGCATGGGGACATTAGATATGTCAGTTTAGTGCACTGGTACCCAGTATCACTAGATAATAATCACACATCTTCCCACAATGCAAAGCATCATGGGTTATATATGCAAATCACCATAGAATATTATGTTGGTTCAACTTTAAGCAGAAATGCATGGTGCTGGAAGGTCCCTCACGCAGTTTGCAAAGTGTGCCAACAGAAGACACAGACATGTGTTTCGTCCTACCAGGACACATCAGTATGCCTTGTCTGTATGACACCCCAAAGACAAAGAACCTCAGTGCCCAAGCACTGAGGCAGTGGTTACCCCAAAGGGCATTGGTCGGGAAGCCAGGTTTCAAAAAAATACAAAGTCACACATGCTCCCACAATGCAAAGCATCATGGGCTGTATATGCAAATCACCACAGAATATTGTGCTGGTTCAACTTGAAGCAGAAATGCATGGTACCGAAAGGCCTCACACACAGTTTGCAAAGTGTGCCAACAGAAGACACAGACACGTGTTTCGTCCTATCAGGACTCATCAGTATGCCTTGTCTGTATGATACCCCCGTGGAATGAACCAGCTACCCTAAGTCGGTCCCCTCCGGGATATGTTGTGGTGAACCCAATAAAAACAAAAAACACATTAAAAGACAAAGAACCTCAGCGCGCAAACATTTACACAATGGTTACCCCAAAGGGCACTGGCTGGGAAGCCAGGTTTCAAAGAAATACGAAATCACACATACTCCCACAATGCACATAACCACTTCACTAGAGATTTTTTTAAACCAGTTTGCTGTCCTGACCAGGACTTCCTTGTGATTGAGTATCACTCAATGGAGCCTTTTCCTGGTAAAATCAAATGAATACAAATACACATTTTTAGACACAGGACCAGCAACCGTTGGCGCTAGCCAGCTCTTGTTTAATTACTATTGCATTCCAGAGCCTGATGACATCAGCTGAGTGATGGCCTGCAATGAAGCTGTCCCTGCAGGGCTTTCCCTCAGCTGATGTCACCAGGTTATGGAACTCATAAATAATTAAAAAACGAATATCAGGCAGGAAAATAGGAACTTTAACACAGGACCCAGATGATTAAAAAAATATGACTATTTCAAAACAGACACATGCAATAGTGCCCTGGGGGATACTAAATAGACTTCACAGACGCACAAATTTCCAATTATATTAATGTAAGCCCTTCCCCCCGGTGTCTAGGGGTATACAGATGGTTCTAGGAGGGGACGAGGGTACTTGCAGCCAGAAACAAAGTCACAGACATAAAGCTTATACCTGGGTTCTGCTGACTGGCACATGGGAATTGCAGGCAGTTCATTCACTTTGAGGGGGTGCAGGCAACAGCGGGAGGCAAAACTTAGTTACCAGAATCGAAGCAGCGATGGAATCAGTCAATTGTCCACTTGAGAAATAAAGTGCAAAAACAGATTTAATTTGATCCAAACGGTTAAAACAACAGCTCCATGGAGTTAACTGGGCACATACATTTGATTGCAGTAGGCACATTTCTGGGTGGCCGGGACCCCCTCTAGCAGCATTTACTCTGTAGGGATATTTACCACAGATCTCCAGGAGTCGAATAAGGCTCTTTGCAGGGTAGCGTCAGTGGAGCCAAAACAGGCCCCTGATACTGATGGCAACAACATATTTTTCCTAATCGATCTGTACGCTGCAGCACTTCCTTGCAGCACATATCTTCTCCCACTCCTGCCCAGACCTTACAGTCTGTGGAGAAAACCTCCTCTCCCTTCAGCAGTTCCTGGAGACAAAGCACCCTGAAGAACAGCCCAGATGAGGATTTCATGCTTTGTGCTGCTCCCTGGTGGTCTTGATTCTATACCTGGGCTTAGCCGCATACCTCCGGCACATTACTCCACAGCTGGGGTTGCTTAGGCATCTTCCAACACTGCAGCGGCTTTACCAGTCCACCGGAGCCAGCATCAGAGCCAGACGACATGCTGGGCTTTCCGGGGAGGTGCCAAGGACTACCACACACAGGGCTGCTTGTAAAGGCTGACGCCTGGACTCCATTGCAACCTCTTACCCATCCCCAGCCACTCCAGCTCAACTCTACAACAGCACTGCACCACCGGAGGGTGACTGTGGGATAGAACTGCCATTACTATCTCACCACGATCCAGGCTGCCACCACCGGACTGTGCACCAGACTCGCTCTGCCATAACAGGCCCCAGTTGTAGGAACACTCACCAGACTCCACTGCGCCGTCCCACACTGGGGCTGGAGTTCACGAGGTAGAACCCTCTTCTTGTTTCCTGAGCTCCAGATCCCACATGGTGCAGCGGCACCCCAGGCTCCAGCCAAAGCACAAACATGACCCCCTGAACTCTCCAGCAAACACTCTGCCAGTCTTCAGGGGCAGTGGTCCAGGGTGGCATGTGCTGCACCCCGGCCCCGAACCTCGGCCATCACAGTCGAAACAGGATGCAACCTGCTCTCTCCTCCTCTCTCCCAGGACTCTCTCTTCCCCCAAAACTCCAACCGCCCCCCCCCGCTTTTATACCCTCTGGCCCCTGCACCACCCTGGCCAGCAGGGGTCACACGGAGACCAGCAAGGCATCCTACTAGGGACAGATTTAGTAAGCTCCCAGAGGTGGCTTACATTAAAAAAATGAAACAAAAAAAACAAGGTTTATGTGTCCTTTTAAATCTGCAGTTGTAAAAATGGTCTTGGCTTCCAGACCTACCACAATGGTTCACAAATGGTAAGTGCAAACAGGACTTCAGGTGTTTTACGCATGAATGCGTATGCGCTTGGAGCCGCCACCGACCAGAATGGGTCTCCGTTATGGGAGCTCAGCTGCAGTGTATGTCATACTGAATGATGTTAGGTAAATCTCCCAGCCTCCTTGTGCTTCATTCCTAAAGAAGTGAGTGAGATGTCACATCTCAGTTATGTCATCCTGGGTAAACGAATAATTATAAAACTACATTTAGTAGCCAGTGCAAATGCTTAGCTATTAAATGTTTAGCGTTTGCCATCTAGTCCTGATTCCTGGAGGAGTTGTAAATGTATCATAACAAGCAGGACGTCCTGTGCTTATGGCTCTTGTATAAGCTAGATTTATTTCCTTCACACTCGGATCTGAGTCAGTGGAAATTACAAGGACGTACATTTAGCAGCTCATTACTCTGGAAGAATGCATATGGCAGTCTTCGATTTTATGTTCCGTGTTACTTGATGAGCAGTGCGTGCACCTAAGGGGGAAATTATCTGAAACTGAAGCCAGTAATATCTAATTCAATTTCTGTTTCATGCAGTATGTACTGCCGGAACCAAATTAAATAAACCGGGCCCTGCATCTGTCAAGTCAGACCTTGCTCCTTTAATTAATCATATGTTTGAAGCAGCAGTATTTGTTAGCAGAAAAAGTGCCATCCTGTAGTTTTTAATGTATTTATGTAACATTCCCTTTATTGTGCCCATCCGCTGTAGTGGTGACGTCCCAGCTGCGTCTGCGCCTTATCTGTCACTTACTTGATCCTTCTCGTACCCCAGACTTCCCCCTCATAGCCCCTTGTAGGTTGGGGGGGGTGAGGAGCTGGCCAGGCTGTGCCCCAAACAACTCAGTCCCAGGAGGTGGTGGGCAGGGTGGGACCTGAGAGTACCCTCAGCGTTGTCCCACTCGCCTGCGGGTATTTTCTAGCTTTCCTCACTCCCCCCCTACCCCGAGATGCCAGGGTGAGGCTCGTTTATAGACTCGCACACAGATGCATGACAGCACTCTGCCAGAGTCAGTCGGTGTCCCCCTCCCCCATGCACAACTGCTCACACCACCTCCTATGGTTCGCCAGGTGGTGGTCGTGCCACAGAGGTTGGAACCCACCCTTCTCAATGAGGGCATCCTCTGGGATGCGTGATCCTCCCCTGGCTGGCCATCTGACGACCTGGGCTTGTTCCAAAACTGCAGAAGCTGGCATTGCGGGCGGTAGCACTACTGCTATGCCTACAGGCCAGCATAGTAAAGAGATCACTGAAACGGCAACTATGCACAACCAGTGTGTTCTACCACAGAGAAGTTCTGATTCCCTCTGACCTCGAGAGCGAACTCCGAGGTGGCAGCACACACTGGTTGTGCACAGACTTGACCATCCAGTATTTTTAATAGTGTATAGTGCCCCCAAAATAGTCTCATACTATTTTATCACTTTTTTATACAAAAGATATTGTTCACTGCTGCATTTTATTCCTGGGCTCAGGGCTGGTTGCTAGGCTCAGTGGTGTGGCTGTTAGGGACCAGACGTCTGTACGTGTACAGCGTGCTATTTTATTGGTTGTAAATTGTGTTTGGGAAGGATTTCTAAAAAAAAAAAAAAAAAGTAAATAAAAAGGAAATGGCATCTGAACTTTGAAGAAGCCGTCATCGGGGAACGACTTTACCTTAGGTATTTAGTAACAGTTTGTCCTCGCAGTTAATACAAATAACAGGTGTTTTCAGGGATTGGTTATGATGGCGGTCTGACAGAATATTCCCTATAGAGTAATATAATCATATTTATTGTTTTTCTTAGTTTTCATTAACAGTTTTATCAGGACCCCATAAGCACGCCAGCACCGGAAGCAGAAGCAAGATGAGAGCACACATCGGACACCGTGCGCCGGCACATACATCGATTTTGCACATGGCCATCATAAAAAGTTAAACGCAGCATGTATTTTCAAATGCTGTACTACAGATGCCGTTTTTTAACTGAAACCGAGCTCTGGAAAAGAAACTAAATGCATTAGAAAGGAGCTGCCGAAATCTCACGCATGCGCGAAAGCAGGACGACGCACAAATCACACGCATGCGCAGTAGTGTCCCACTTTCGCGCATGCGCGAGATTTCAGCAGCTCCTTTCAAATGCATTTGGTTGCTTTTCCAGCGCTCGGTTTCAGTTAAAAAACGGCATCTGTAGTACAGCATTTGAAAATACATGCCGTGTTTAACTTTTTATCATGGCCATGTGCAAAATCGATGTATGTGCCGGCGCACAGTGTCCGATGTGCGCTCTCATCTTGCTTCTGCTTCCGGTGCACAGCGTACTTATGGGGAACCCAAGGGAAAGTAAATATTGCGAAAACTAAGAAAATTGGTAAGAATTCTTGATTATGTTATATATAGGGGGTATTCTGTGGACCATATGCGATCACTGTGTCCACAGAGGCACACTGTTGTTTTGTGGCAATAAAACGAGGGACAAGGCTAACAGTGCCCCTTTAAATATCTGGTTGATCCTGCATTTTTTTTACACTTTGGTTGATCCTGCATCTGCGGGATTTGTTTGAGTGACAGTGCCCCCGCTGCGATTGTCTGTCTGGTTGATCCTACAGTTTCTGCTGCCTGTGTTAAACTGTGGCTTGTGCGCTTTCAAAAACAGCTGAAATCTTGTTGTACCACAGTAGGGTATTATCGCATTCTGTGACCTTTGAACTGCAGTAGAACAACATTTCAACTAGGATGGATTTCTATGCAAAACAAGCCCTCACTATATAATATATAGAATAATACATGGGGTGGTGTTTATAACGAGCTCCCCAGTGTTGGATGCCACATTTGCTCTCGGAGTTTATTTAAGCATCTAAAACTGAGGGTGGGTATGAAATTCGAGTTTTACACACCGCCCCGTGTTGTATTTTATATAATTGCTGTTGAGTGTTTTTTTCACCACAGCAATTATATAAAATACAAACACATTGCTGTGCAGTTATGGTCCCATCGGGTTCAAGTGTGGTCCAAAACGGTCAGGTTCGAGTGGCTGTGGAATTGTTTTTTTTTTAATATAAAGGGATTCATCCAAATGGTGTATTTCCAAAAGCTAAGTTCATTTAACATTTTTTTTTGTGCTGCCTGTCCCCTTGTTCTCAGCCCTACCTGTGGACCTGCCGCCCCCCCCCCGGCAACTGACCCACAATTCGCCCTGGCTTACCCCCCAAGGCGGGGCCGTTGAGATGACCCCTCCCCTATGGAGACATGTCCAGGTAACCGATTGCATCACCATGACCAGCAGGGCTCCCCAGGCTTACCCTCCCCCCGGTTGGGGCCGCGATGGTGGCCATCCAGCAGAACACAGTCTCGGTTGGTGTTGGGTACCTGGGAGGGCCCACAGTACTGGGAGGTGGCGTCATTCTCGACAGGCAGCATTTTTTTTTTTTGTGGATGCTTGGTCCCTGGGGACAGAGACATGCAATGATGGCCAGCATCTGCCCGCCCCCATAAGTGATGGCGCTGGCAGTGGTGGTACCCCCAGCCTCCGCCAGAGGTCTGCAGAGCACCGGACACTCTTCGCCCCCTTCCCCAGAGAAGGAGAGCAATCCCTGGGATGCTCAGTCCTCCTCCCCCGGCCGGCCCTCCGGCTCCTGAGTCCATCTCCGAACCTGGGATGTCGGCACCGCAAACGGACGCCTTGCCACTATGCTAGCGGGCCAGCTTTAAATTTTTTTACTAAGGATGGAGTCCAAGTGTGGTGAAGTGTCTGATGTGATGACGGGAAGACGACAGCTGGCGCATGCGTGGAGAGAGGGAAACCCGGCGTGTGTTCACTGTTATAACCAGCTGGTTATAATAGCAAATTATAACCGGGTTTCCTTATGCAAAAAAACTCTGGCCGGTTATTATAATACATTTTTGGCAAAAACATCTATATATCCATTCTTCTTTTAATTGTATTTCCTTCCGGAACTAATATATGGGGTTTCAAAGATTTTTTTTTCTTTCGAATTCTATTTTTTCACCCACCATCGCTGAACTCTCTCCAGCGACCCCCTGGTGCACTCTCTACCTTCTTGCGTTGCCTAGCACCTGTCGCCGCTCCTCTCCAGTGCCGGGCATCCCCCGGGTCTACCCTCCGGGGAAGGGTCGCCCCTGCCCAGGGCGCTCTATCTTATAGTTTTGAGCCACCGGGCTGGAGAGGGAGGAGGAAGCGGAGGATGCTCGGGTCCGACTCCAGGAGTGTGGAATGCGAGGGGACGTGCCATCACCTATCAGCGGTGGAGGGTTTTTTTCCCACTTGGTTATGTTCTGTGTGGAGCCTGGCAACCAAGGCAACACCCGCTGTGGCTCTACCCCCTGGCATACGCCTGTAACGCTCGTTCGGCTACCCCCCGGCCTCCGCCAGAGGTCGCTGGTTGAGCGATCACTACCCCAACCTCCCCGAGGAAGAGAGAGGGTCCTCCGACGCTCAATCTCTTCCTCCCTTGCCGACCCTGCCGTTTGGACTCGTTCCTTAACTCTGGAGTTGCTTTTAAGGATTAAGATGTGGCTTCCAGTGCCTCAACCTTCTGCGCCACCGGCCAGCTCGGGTTTCAAGGATTTTAAAAGTCGCTGTCTTTGGCCACACCCATAATGGTGTGGCGCTGTGCTGTTTACTTTGGAAATATGTGCTAGCGCCCAGCTGATACATCCACAGTACTAATGTATGTAAAGTCAAAAAGCAACATTGAGGGAAGGGATTTTTAAATTAGGCTGGTGGCGGCTGTCATTAATTATAAATTAGTAATAAAACTGTTTTAAAAACCACTGAGAGAAATAAAACTATACTGATGTTAAATCTTTGTTTTTATTAGCTTTTTTAAAGATGCAATCTTTAACAGCTTCTACCGTGAAAACAGTTATAAGCACACATAATGACGTACATTTTTATCCTAGGATACATGATTATAACACTCAAGTTGACACTACCTGTGGAGGTGAAACTAGATCAGGGCAGATAGATACATTGTTGATAAGCATATTTCCACACATGACCCCGCAAGTGCCGCAAAGTGAGATGACCTCATTACAAATCTATAAGCACATATATTCAGCAGCTGTATTTAATCAGCCGTAGGTCAAATAACAATAAATTGGTTAGAAACCATGGTGGTATATTTGGCTCTTCTACACTCTCCGTCCAGGAATCCTAAAAATATAGAAGCAACGTATATCTTATAAAGAACAGTTTATAAAACTCATATAAACGGTACTAAACATAGAAGAATGCATGGGGAAGTATGTATACCACATAAAATAATGGCTGGGTAGGGGTTATAATGAGATTTTACACTCTTCAGGTGGATGCCACATAAACCTCAGAGCCGGCTCAAGGAGTTTATTAAGGCATCCCACCCCCTCGAGGGGTGTGTAAAATTTGAGTTTTACACCCCCTATACAGTCTTTATTTTATGTAATTGCTGGGGAGCATTTTCTCACCATAGTACCTATATAAAATAAAGACATTACTACAGAGCCGTGGACCAGTTGGGTTTCAGTGCGGTCTGCTACTCCTGATAAAAACCTTTACTCGTTTTTTTTTTTGCTGCCACCTTGAAGTTCCTAGCTGCAGCTCTTTTCAATCATTTTTTTGAAACTAACCTGCCTGTTGATTCCCAGTCCATGCTGCTGGCTGCTCCAAATGAAACTTGGGCTGTCTCTTGAGACAGTCTGTGATTGGGATGTGGCTTGCCTTGGCTCCTCGATCGTAGCTGGCCCTTGAGTGGCTCTGTGGAACCACCACACAGTCTTTACTTATCTTTTCCCAAGGCAGTTCTGGGGGATGAGATCCGGGGTTGGTGAACTGTGTAGAGCTGGGGAATGGTGGCTAGCACCAAGGAGTGAAGGAGCGGTGGTTTACGCAATGATGGGAGGACTGTGGGCAGCACATGCGTGGAGCGAGAGAAACCCGGCGCGTGTTCGTCGTTATAACCTGCAGGTTATAACAGTGAATTATAACCAGGTTTCTCTATGGGAGAAAATGCTCCCCAGCTGTTATAAGGATATTATTCACACCCGAGGTGTGTGATGCCCCATAAACTCCAAGGGTGAAGCATGAGGGGTTTATCTGGGCATCACACACAGAGGGTGTGAATAAAATCCGAGTTCACAGACTTCCCCATGTTTTGTTTTTTATATTTACTGGTTGAAGCAACTAATGAAGAAAAATACCATGGGGGCACTTTAAACTATTTAAACCCTGCCTCCCGACCCATTTCTTCCCCAAACGGTAACTATTTCTTGTAGTTCATGGAGCTTTAAGTAAAAACAATTTCTTAAGTAAAATTAAGAAGTTTTTAAAACAAAACTTTTTTTTTTTTTTTTTAGGCAACAGTCTCTGTCACGCTTGTTTTGTTCGGTTGCTGTGTGTGACAGCTGTTGTGCTGCATGACGCCTTTTGTTGTGGAAATGCGCCCAGCTTTCGCTTTGTTGAATGCTGGAGAAAAACTTTTGCCTTTCTGATTCATTTGATGGCAGGAAACGAGAACAAGTTGCCATTTTTTTTTTATGTTTTCCAGACAGACTTTTATCCCGGAACTGCGCCCGGCTTTTGTTTGGCTGAACGCTTGAGAAGACTGTCATTTGTGCTGGTGGTTTTCTGGAGTGAGCACGAGGGAACGGCCAGTGCAAGGACATGCTCTCATACAGATGTGCAGGTGCGCTGAGGGCTATTTTTGACAAAGGTGGTCTACGGAACTCCGTTATTCACACGTGTGACTAACGGAGTTTGTGAGGTTGTGCCAGCCGTTGATTATAGGCACTAACCAGTAAATATAAAAAGAGTATTAAAGCAGTCTAAGGCTCTAAAAGTCCAGAGTTTTGCCTTTAACAGAAAGAGCCCAACTGTCCAGCTAGGGAGATCGCCTAAATTGGAGAGCAGCAGCAACATTTTTAACATATATCAGTCTGCTGAACTTTTTACACAATGCCCCATTCAGGTGGTCAGTGCTGAGGCACTGGAGTTCTCTTAGAGATTAGCGATTGTACAGACTGCAGTGTGTGTGTGTGTGGGGGGGCTTCCTCCTCCTCCTCCTCCTCCTCACCATGTGGTCAGCACCATTTTAGCTTGGCAATGCTCGGCTTCCCGCCAAATGTCTAAACTTTACAGCATAAAATTAGCAAGCAACCTCAGTTGCTATAAAAAAAATATGGTTCCTTTACTACCTTTGACAGATAGGGGTGTGCCCTGCATGAGTATATAACTCACTGACCAAGGTGCCACCAGCAAAGCTGTCTGTACTAAATCCTTGCCCTCATGCCCTCTGTACTTACAGGTTAAAACACAGTACAGACATCAGTCATCATCCTCATTCGTTGCAGTCTGGTCTCCGAAGTCCATTTTAATTTTATCAGCTGATTTCCCAGCATCCTTGGGGTCATTGAAAATGTAATGTCTCCTGGAGTAGATGATTTTAAGTTTTGCCGGGAACTGCAACACGAGTCACCCCAAGCAAGCGCAGCATGGCTCTTAGTCCATCATACCCCTTCCTTCTGTCCTGAATCATGAAAGTAAGATCAGGGAATGTCAACAGTTTATACTCATCTTCCTGTTTGATTGGTCCCTTTCTCCTGGCCACATTAAGAATTCTGTCCTGTTCGTCGTGCTCCCCAGTTGTGATCATCAACAGAGTCTGGGACCCCTCAGAGACATCTCATCGGTGACGTGGAATAAGTCTGTAAGCCCGAAGCACTGCAGGAACTGGGCTAAGTTCCAAGGTTTCTTGAAGTCATTGTGCAGGAAATGTTTCTAGATGGTCCCCCTCTTGCCCTTCAGCAGTCCTAGTACTAACAAAGTAGCCAAACGCCAACCTCAAAAACATATGGGGTTGCATTAGGAGACACATGCAGAGCAGGGACAGGAAGGTCCTGTTGACTCTGTATACATCATTGGGGAGGCCCCATTTGGAATACTGCAGTCAGTTTTGGGCACTGTATACAAAGGAGGAGATAAGATGTCTGGAGGGGGTGCAGAGGGGCAGCAACCAGGAGGATTGTGGGGATGCAGGAGATGGGATATGAGGACAGACTAGATGAACTGGGACTTTATTTGTTGGAATATAGGAGGATGGGGGGACTTACGTTTAGTATTTGGTGCATTTGAAAATAATGCCTTATGGGAATGTGCAGGTCTGGAAATGAAGGATGGGGAGTTTGCAACTAGATCTCACAGCCTTAAACCACATAGTGAAATAATAGAACAAAAAGGAGGGGAATGGGGTTCTCACAGAGAGTGGTGAGTGTTTGGAATAGTCTGCCATTGGAGATTGTAGGGAGTGGTAATGTAGAAGAGCTCAAGGCTAAACTGGATATACATTTTCTTGACAGCAGTAAGAAGGGTTACAATCACTAAAGACAAGAGAGAACATAAAGGGCAAACTGCCTATCTATGGTTGCAGACAACCTATGAAACGTGCTTTACTCTCCAGTGCTTTTCTAGTCTGTAGCAAAGCAGCTTGTTTTCTTCTTGCAGCCCAACGGCCATTGTTGCTGCCCAGAGTACCGAGTCAGGCATTTTCTTGGCTTCAACGAGGGCTGTAGTCAGCTGGGTTTTACAGGTCACCAGTCTTGAATTAAGGTCCTGTATTTTAGTTCTAAAGTGGCTACCCTCACATTTAGGGCTTTACTTGCCAGCACGACATCTTTAAAGGTAAAATCTAGAGTCGTTGGGTTGCTTTCTGGTGCTGATTTGTTAGACTTGCTCGTTCATGCAGCCTGCTGTCCCCATTTTCTGCTACCATCTCTGAAGGTTTTCTTCGGATTTCCCCCCAGGGCGGGGCCACAGAACCAACCCACTCTGTCCTCTGCTGCTGGCTGGGGCCTGCCGGGTTGGCTTGGGCCCCCCAACCACCTTGCTGCCTCTGTTTGTCTCTGCTGATCTTCTGTGTTTGTCTTCCTGCTTCTGATTTGTATTTTGTCTGTGTCTGTGCACTTCTTTCTCTCATTACTCCTTGTTTTCTGCGTTTATGTGTCTTTGTTTTTGTTTTGGGCCTTTGTTCCCTGTTTTCCGTGTTTATGTGTTTTGGTTTTGACTTTTGGGGCTCTCCTCTGTGTTTTGTGTGTCTTTGATTTTGTTTTGTTTTGGGAGTTTAGTTTCTCAGCTTGTCTACCGCCATCCACTCGGCTTCAGCCTCTGGGATCTCTGCTCCTAGCATATTGCTACTCCAGAGCTCATACTACTTGCTCAGGTACTCCTGAGCTCATATTACTTACTCTCAGTTACTCACACCTCTCAAATTACTTGCAGTGCAACTGCAACAATTATCTGTGTGTTTCATCTCAACCACAGCTGCTCTCCATGCTGCACTTAATTGTTTTCACCTGATTCAGGCTCACACTGAGCCATAGCTATGCAGCTCAATCATGCTCTCTCAGCTCATTCTACTTACCTCATTGCTGCAGTTTCATTGCACTGCCGAGTGATAGCTATTTTCAGAGCATGATGTCTCCTTTCTTTCTATGTTTATTGAAGTTTACAACCCAGGCCCCAATATTCAGAATTGCGCCCGGCAATGGTGCATGTATTGGTGCAGCGCAACCTTGTTGCGCTGGTGAAACCCAGGGATATATTCAAAGGAGATGATTGGCACACCTCCTCTGAATATAGCAGATAATGTGCACTGCACAACTACAATGCGCTGGTGCATCCCAACCCCCAGAGAGGGCTGAATACCAGGAATGGGACCTGCACCAGCGCAACAAAGTTACGCTGTGTGCAAATTCCCAATATTCAGCCGGCAGTATGCAAATGGAGCCATAATGTATTCAAGGCACAAATGGGGCCATTTGCATGTTGTCATGGCCCCATTTGCATGCGTTGAGCAGGGCGGGCTGGAGAAATGCACCTGGTACCCTGCAAAACATGCGGTACCCCCCCTCCAGAACATCCAGTAGCACCCTCCCCAGCCCGGATCTTCGTACTCAATCATGGATTATGCCCCGGTAGTCTAATGGTCCCCCCACCCTGCCCGTAGCCCCGACGCCATGAAATAACTGTATATATATATTTGACTATCTAGTCTAGTACAGTATGCCTGCAAGTCTATTGGTGCACAGTGTGAACCAATGGGCAATAGGTGATACTGTAAGCTGTCATCTGGATAGGCAGCCGGGAGGTATGCGGGTAGGGTTGCCGTCTCACGATGATGGGGGCCTGGCAGGTGGGGTGCCACTGAATCACCAGGAATATGTCACAGGTTGTTTTATGGTGATTGGGCTATGGGGAGGAAGGGGTGCTATTAGACTACCAGGGAATGCTGTGGGATTAGTATACCGGTGATAGCAACTATGGGAGGGATGGGGGTGCCACTAAACTACCAGGATTATTTCTACAGGTATTGCACGGTGATCGGGGCTACAGGGAGGGAGGGAGGGAGGGGACCACTGGACCACCAGGGACATCATGGATGCTTTTGCACGGTGTGCTGGAGGGGCGGGTGACCACCCACAGCTGGTGGCTGCTGTGTTGCACCTTGCAGTACAGCAGCTTGCCTGTGGGTTGCCACCATTTGAGCTTATTTTTTCTGGCTCAGCTTTGCCAAGGGGTATGCGGCACATCCCAGGGTTGTGCCAGTATATGCACTGCACATCCCAGGCGGATTATCAGGATGTGCCACATATGCATGGGCACGCCCCCTGGAGATGTGCCGCATACATTAACTTTGCGCCCAAGCGCATCGGGACTTGCGCTGCGCATGTCCCTCTTTTGAATATTGCACTGGGGCACATATCTGGGGTTGTGCTGGTGCAACTCAGTTGTGCCAGGTGCAACCCCTTTGAATATCTGGGCCCCAGTGTACTCAGTACAGATGCTGCTCTCTGTTTGTACACTCTGTTATACTCGGAGGTCAGCTAAGCTACTGCTGATTGCTGTAAACTAGTTTCAATAACTGCATGTGGATCTCAGCCCTTTTCATCACTTTCTTGTTTTTACTACGGCAGGGACTTGGAAGTGTTTGGGGAGTCATGGCCCCATGTGGCTACTTACTTAAGTTCTAAATCCTGCCTCCGCCACCGAAAATCCTCAGAAAATTTGTCACCTTCATTGGCTTTTTGAAATGCCTGGCTGGTGTGCCCCACTGTTCACAGTGCTGCTACATTGCTACTATGTTTTGCAGACCTACATGAAGGTTTGATTATTGCTACACTGTTTACTGACCTAAGTGCAGGTCCACTTTTGCTTACGCAATCTTTGCTTCATGCCTACCACCATCCTCTCGGCTTCGGCCTCTGGGATGTCTGCTGGACTCACTACTGCATCTAACCTTTGCAAGATCTCAGCACTTAATGCTCATTCAGCTCCTTATCAGTTCTGGGGCATGCCAGCCATACCATTCTGGTGCAGGGTTCCCTGCAACCGACGGTCTCGCTCTGCATTTTAAGTCCGCATCTTGAACATGCCCGACTTGGGGCGGGGTTGGGTCCTTCTCACCTGGCCCATAGCTGGGAATGTCCTCGCTCCGGGCTTGGCTTTAGCTGTTCGCTGATGTGGCAGCAACTCCTGGTGTAGAAATTAAGACTAGCTGTGAAGGGTGGTTACTCCGATCTCCTTTGGCTCTAGTGGTTCCACTACAACGGTTATCCATTGGCTTTAGTGGTTTCTCTAGCAAGGCACTGTCACTGTATACTCCTTATGACTGCCTCTGGTTCACCTGATTTGTGTTTAGGGTGAGTAGGCCAAGTGAGTGCCTCAGCAGTTGAGGCTGTCCTCCTCCTGCCTTGGTTGCCCCCGATGTTGCCGAGCACTGTTGCAACCTTTCACAGTGTTTCCGCTAAAGGGAGTGAGTGAGAGCTTTCCACCAAATTGGAATATTTTCCACTTCCCTTTAATTGGGTTTCCAAATTGCAGCAGCAGAGCTGTCACTAAATAAAACATCCCAAGCCTGGAGGGAAGGTGACCTAGGCCTTGGATCCCCAGAGATTTCTTCCTAAAAGGGTTTTTTTTCCTCTCCTCCTTGCCCCAGGTCATAACTGTTAGTTAGCATAGTAGTGTTCCCTAGTTTTTTAGGTAGGTTCCACTGTTGGATGGAGGTTGATGGTGTCCCCTGCCATTCCCTCTCTCCTTAGAGGATCCCCTCATTCTCAACGCAAACCATCAAAATCATGCCATGCAAACCTGAGCATCTCATTACGTTATCAGGCTGAGCATCTCATTACGTTATCAAGCTGCCTGATGCGTTATCTACTACTGCGTCACAGCAGCTGCTTGCTTATATGCTTTGTACTACTTCATTCTTTTTGGGGATCCTTCCTAATGTACCTTTAGCCACAGGAATCGTCCCGTGGCACCTCTAGGGGTGGAACCCTCTTCGAGGGTTCCTTGCATTTGGTACCCCCTACAGGGTGATGATTCCTCTGGAATAGAGAGTGCGAACAGCCAAAATCAAACTAACAGTTGCACAAGCATAACCCTATACTGGCTGCATAGGCCATTGAATTGGAAGGCTTGGCCTGTAGTTCAGTGGACAAGCAGCCAGCTGCTCCCACTTTCTGAGCTATATAAGCAGTTCCTCTCAGCCTCCTTCTGAAGCACTTTTTTTTTTTCATTCAAAGTTTATTAAAGTTTTCCACATTAAACCAACAACACAGGATGAGATACATACATTACATCCAGAAATTATCGGAAAACCCCAAAAGACCTTCCCCCCCTTGCCCTTCCCTCCCCTTCTAACAAAACAGCTTTCTACTGAAAAAAAAAAGAGGGAGGTACCTACCCCCAATTCCATCCCTAACCGACTACTCCCTCCCACCCCGGGCTTGCGTGGTTAAAACTTATTCAGTCCATAACCCATCCACCTTAAACCTACCCCTCTACACAATTTGAAGTGAATAAAGCGTTAGTAATGGAGCCCAAATTTGATTAAACCTCTTCATTCTATTCCTAACACTAGCCACCATTTTTTCTACCCTGAGATTATTCAGAGATTCCCGCAGCCACTCTGCATATGATATCTCCACAGTATCTTTCTAGTTCCTAAGCGTTAGTTTTTTAACTGACATGGATATTAGTGCCATGTGATATTTACGAACTGTTGTTGGGATATCAGAGTAATCACCTAAAAGACATATTTTTATCGTGAACAAATCATTAAGACCTAGTAAGGGATCTGCTCTCAGCTTAATCTACGACCAAAGGGAAACTATCTTGGGACAGGACCAGAAAATGTGCACTAAATTACCATCCCCATGGGCATACCTTGTACAGATAGGGGAAGAGACCAGACCAAATTTGGCCATTTTTTGAGGGGTATAGTATAAGTTGTGTAATATCTGAAATTGCATAAGGCAGAGCCTGTCTTGTGTAATAAATTGGTGGCACCCTTGCCAGAGCTTCACCCAGTTGATAGGTATCTCCGGAAGGAGCTGGGCCCAATAACCGGAAGGTCCGAAAGGTTCGGGGTAAATCCTATCATAGAGAACACTGAAAATTTTCGACACCACATGTGAAAGCCCAGCCATTTGGGCCAGCTCTCCCCGGAAAGCCGGACACCTGGACAACCGGGGTGTCAGTCCTATAACTTTCACAAGCAAATGGCGTAACTGGAAAACTTTGAATACATTAGAGGCTGGAATCGCCAATTTAACTAAAATCTTCGTGGACGACAACCAGTTCCCTCCTGCGCCATCCCAGAGGCCTGAGAGGCTAACCTCTCTGGCCCTGCGGGAGACACAAGGGGGAAAGAACCCTCCCATCTATTCTGAGGTTAGGATTACCTGGCAACGGTTGGTCCAGATCTAGACAGTGGTTATACTTAAGAAAATTACAAAATTGGGAGTGTACTTTTACAGATATTGCAATTGGAGACGAACGCAGCTGCATAGGAAGATATTTAAGCTTCATATATAACAAAGAAACGGGAGAGAGATCATAATATTGGATTTGCGCCAATTCAATCTTAAGCCATAAAGGTTCATAATCAGCGGAATTTCCAGACACACTGCATTTGACCCACCTTAGATATTTATTCGCATGGCTGGCCCAGAAGTAAAGGGCAACATGGGGCAGGCGGAGGCCACCCTTAGTTTTAGGAGCCGCTAACTTATGAAAAGCCAAGCGGGGATGTTTTCCAGCCCAGATAAAATTAACAAAAATATTATGTACCTTCTTGAACCATGATAGCGGCAGCCACAGATTCGTGTGACTGAGTGGATAATAGAGACAGGGAAAAATATTCATCTTTATTAAATTAATTTTACCCCATAGTGATAACGGAAGGTGGGACCATCTGTTAAGGTCTTATGTAATCGTATACAATAAGGAATCCAAATTTTTCTTTTGAAAAAGTGTCTCACTTCTTGTGAGAACAATACCTAAATATTTCAGCGAATCCTTTACCCAGGCTAATCCTAGATCACTAATCTCGTGTTTCATCACTCTCTGGTTAAGAGGAAATACCGATGTCTTCTCCACATTTAACTTATAATTGGAAAAGGAACTATACTCATTTATAATTTCCAACATATGTGGTATAGACTCTCTAGGATGGGAAATTTGAAGTAGTAAGTCATCCGCATACGCTGATACCTTAATTTCTATGTCATGTATAACTATACCACGGATCCTAGGTCAAACAACCAGCCTCCATATAAGGGGCTCCAGGTATAAATTAAAAAGTAAAGGCGATAAGGGGCAGCTCTGTCTAGTACCAGGGCCCAGGGAAAATAAGTCCGATATGTTTCCATTACAAGAGCCCTGGGCTGTAGGAGCTTTGTAAATTACCTATATCCAGGATTGAAATTCCAAGGGGAAAACCAAAAGCAAGTAGCGTTCGGAAGAGGAAATTCCAGTCTACCCTGTCGAATGCCTTCTCGGCGTCCAGGGACACCAAGGCAGCCGGAAACTCCGTATCCCTAGACACCGAGAAGACATGGGCCAGAGTGCGCAAATGGTCACTGGATGACCTTCCCTTCATGAAGCCCACCTGTTCTGGTCCAATTAAATCAGGCAGGACAGTGCTAATACGATCTGCAAGGAGTTTGCACAGAATTTTTATATCTCGATTTAACAAAGATATAGGCCTATAACTAGCCGTGAGTTCCGGCACTCTACCGGGTTTGGGCAATAAGATTATTAATGCTTCAAATAGTGCTTTGTCCATGTAATTACCAGCGATGATTTGTTGAAACAGAGCAAGGAGTAAAGGGGGCTAATTGTTTTGCGAACCTTTTATAAAAATTAGATGAGAAACCATCTGGACCCAGAGATTTATCTAAGGGAAGATCTTCAATAACTTTAATAATTTCTGCCTCAGTTATGGGAGCACACAATGAGATTTGCTGTCTTTCTGAGAGAGAAGGCAGATGAGATTCAGCCAAATAATGATCTATATCCATTAAGGATGGAGAGCTTACCATTGGACTATATAACGATTGGAAGAATTTATAGAACTCTGCTGTAATGTCTGCTTGCTTATTCAACAATACCCCGTCAGCTGACCAAATTGAAGCAATAAACCTGGCAGATTCTTGTTGTTTAACTCTTGCAGCCAGCAGACGACTGGCTTTCTCACCCTGATCGACATATGTAGCATTTGATTTCAAAGTCAGGAATTCTGCCTTCTCCCTTAGGAGATCCAGATATGCATCTCTCAATTTTACAAGTTCCAGACGGGTTTGTTCGGTCGAGTGCGGAGACATACTCATCTCAATTGATCAATTGATCAATTGAAGCAGATGCCCCAGACGTTGTTCCCCCTCTCTCTTTTCCTTTTAGATGCTACCCCAATAAGTAAACCCCTCAGGTACGCCTTTAGGGTACCCCATTCCATGTCAGCGTTCCCGGTGGAGTTGGAATTGGCTAATACGAATTGTATAATATGATCACTTACATATTTCACTATGTTTGGGTCCTTGAGGAGTTGGTTATTAATTTTCCAACATCCCTCCGACTTTGGAAGGGTGGAAAAGGAAAAACAGGAAACGAGAGAGTGGTCTGAAGGGGGCCCTGGATGAATGGCCAAGTCTATCATCCCCGACACTAATCTTTGAGAAATCATGATATAATCAATCCTTGAAGATGTTTTATGAACTGGAGAAGTGAAATTATAACCTCTGTCCGAGGGGTGCATAACACGCCAGGCATCACAAAGGCCCACCTTGTCCCACAAATTTCTCAATGCCCGTTGGGCAGGGGAGAGACCTCTAAATCTATTACTCGAGCAATCCATGTTGGGATCGAAAGCTAAATTTAGGTCCCCACCCAAAATCATTGGGACTGCTAGGAAGGGAGTTAAAGCATTAAGTAATTCCATAAAAAATCCTGGAGAGTCACAATTTGGACCATATATGCTCCCTAATAAAAACTCAAAAGCATTTATTCTTCCCAGAACTAATAGATACCTACCCTGGACCTCTCTGACTATTTTAGAGGGTGAAAATGGAATGTTTCGCTTTAATAAAATCATTACACCACAGCTTTGGGTAGTGCCTTCTGATGTAAACACTTGACCAATTTGCTGCCTTCTCAACTTAAGTTCTTCCGAAATCAATAGATGGGATTCTTGGATAAAGGTAATATCAGACTTTAGCAGCTGCAAATGTTTTAAAATTTGGTATTGTTTTAATTTCTGTCTGGCTCCCTTGACAGTCCATGTGGTAAAAACTAACTGACTACCCATATGACCAAGATGAATATTTATAAGAGACTTTGAGCACTACCTCAGAAAAGGCTGCCTTTGATCGGGTATTGACCAGAGAATCCATGCAAGCCCAACCCCCAACTCTATCTTTTCCCCTTCCCCAATCCCCAAAAAAACTGCAACCAGCTCTTAAAGTAAGCGAAAATCATTGGAAAGACTCAATCCCCACCCCCCTTCCCTTGTTACTGCAATCTACAGTCAGCAGAGCACCTTACGACGCTCATCTCCCCCAGCCTTCCCGACTCCACTATTACCCCCTCCCTGCAAAGTAACTTTTAAAGCTAATATCAGTAGATATGAACACAGGGGCTGTGGCATAAAACATCTCGAACGACCCACACCCTTCTAACCAGTCTACCTTCCTACAGAGACAAAACGGAAAGCTTAGTTAGTATATGAAGGCACACAGTTGATCACACCTTGAATTCTTAACCTCCAAGTTGCCTAGAGAGAATAGACATCTCCCTACCCGATCCCCAGGCTGATAACAACTTACTAAGCAAAGCATTTTAATACCTTTGCAATCTACCTTATAAAACCTAAAACAAAATTTCACAGAATACATATTGCAGTCCAGCCTGCACCTAGACCCCGACCTCGGGTGCCTTACTCACTATCCTCTGGCAATAACATCCACAAAATCAAACCCACGGCGTGAGTTGATCCCCGCAGTCTAACCTAGGGCAGACTGATTCCTTTAAAACTAAATTAAAAACCCTTTAACAGCCACGCCGGAAAAGGAGTAAATCTTGGCTCAGTGTAGGTCGCCCCAATTAAAAAAAGGGGAAAACTATCCAGACCGACCTCCAGAAAAAATCGCTACTAAAATAACGAAAAAAAAAGAAACATCGAACCATCCGGTTTACTCTCTCACCTCTGCTCTCCTCTATAAAGGTGGGGCTTATAGCAATGGTAAGCTCCCATATCCATGTTCTGGATGTCCCATTATAAAATAAAATGATTTTATACCCTAAACAGTGCAAAAGTAAAAGGGGAAATAACACCAGAGAAACAGGAAACTGTATTTTGTAACTATTTACAGAACTCCCACATACTGGACCGTTCTACCTATCAACAGTTTTAGTTCACTCCCATAAATTAGATTATTAACAGCTTTGAGAAGATAACATAACAATGCTCTCGACTGAGAGAAATGAGGAATAGAACTGAGCTCAGCATAGGTAAATGTTCAAAAGAAACTCCGTTCGCCAAAGGACACTCCGCCGCGAACATCTTCTCAGTTTATGTCCCAACATAGTTGGGCTGATTCTAATTTAAAGCTCTGGGCTCCCCCTTGTGACCATAACTAATTACAGCAGATCTTGTTAGGAAACTGCACCAAGAAGATAAAAAAAATCTCGGGTCGCATACTATGAAGCGCTAAAGTCTTAATTAACTTAAATCCAAGCCTGATCTCAGCCAGATTTGAAGAAAGCTGTAGCACAAGTAAGCTTAATTTGCCCCACATGAAGCTTAGGAAACAAAGCCCCATTTACAAAACAAAGAGTCTCCGTGGAGGTCCCCATTAAGGAGTCGGGCATGGAAGTTCGTCTATGGGGCAGCACAAGTCATTAAGCCCTTAACTTAAACTGATGTTGCCAACCTTGAGCATTAAAATAAAATAAAATTAAATTGCAGATCTCTAGCTTCTATTTTCTTTTACCCCTCGTAGAAGTTGGCATCTTACAAAGATATTGCTTCCTCATGGCTCTTTGAACAAATCAGGGAAAGCCTTTTTAAGATCTTTAGCTGCAGCTTCGGGGTCATCAAAGGCGGACCATGAACTGGAGATCAAAACCCACAACTTAGCGGGGTACCCCATTCAGAACTTTACACCAGCGGCAATTAATTTCGAAACCAAAGGATGAAACATGGCTCTTTTTGGCCCGACCGATGCTGGCAATTCCTGTGCCACCCTCATTTTGGAGCCTTCCCATCTCACTTCATGCAGCTCTTTAATCTTCAGGAAAAAATGTTGCCGTTCCAGGTAATTCAGAAATCTGAAGATTAGGGGATGAGAAGGCGCACCCACCGGTGGCATCGGACGAAGGGATCGGTGCGCCCGTTCAGTAGTGTAGCTCGGCCCAAATGGCGATGGGCCAGCCAGCTCACTTTTCTATCATTTTTTGAATGAATGAACAGCACCGCGTCTGACCCTTCCTCTTTTTCCAGGAGACCAATGAGGACCGCATTATTCCTGCGGCTGGGGCCCTCTAGGTCCTCAATTTTCACTTCCAATCTTGCCATTCTTTGGCGGGTAGCCACAATTTCAGGCTCAGCTTTCTCGACCCGCTTCTCTAACGAGCAAATACGGACGTCGTTATCTGCAGCCCGCTGGTGCACTTCTTCTAAAGCTTGGGCAATGCTTTTAATTTCTGATGTAATCGCACCTAGCTCTTCTTTAAAAGGAGTAAATTCTTCTAAAAATTGTTGCAAGGTAAGAGGTTGCTGGTCTGCCATGGTAGTTTCTAATGAGGACTCCTCCGCGCCACTCGAGGTCCTGGATTTTTTAGGGGCCTTCTTTAGCGACGTCGGAGGGGTATGTTTCGGTATGTTTCTCCTCATTCTCACCTCCATACACACGATTTTCGCCAGTGTGCAATAACAAGTCCTTTTCTAGAGTTTCCAGATAAAGTTTAAGGTGTTTGTGCCAGATGTTTTGGTAAAATTAATGATTAAATAAGTCAGGAGGCTGGAGCAGTATTAGAGAGCTACTCACTGGTGAGCTGCATCACTGGATTCCCCCGAATCCTGAAGCACTTTTTTTCTTTGTCCCACCATCCTCCCCATCTCCTCCAGTAGCAGCACCTTCCTAAGGTACCTTTAGCCACAGGAATCGTCCTGTGGCACCTCAAGGGGTGGAACCCTCTTTGAGGGTTCCTTGCCTTTGGTACCCCTACAGGGTGGTAATTCCTCTGGAATAGAGAGTGTGAATGTCCAAAACCAAACTAACACAATTGCACAAGCATAACACTGTACTGGCTGCGTAGGCCATTGAACTGCTAATTTGCAGAAAACTGATACAACATCGTACTTATCACAGGGTTCAAGAAATCGCAGTCCAGGGTTTGTCTGCATGTGAGGGCTACACACAGTGAAATAAATTTTACTTCCATGTTTTTTTAACAGCATGACCCTACTTTGCCATAACTGCCGTGACCCACTACCAAGATAAATGTAGTACCACATAGTGTTAAACAGCTCTAAAAGCTGTGGGGGTCGAATAAAGCAAAGTATGAAAATGCCAACATAATGTGCATTAGCTGTGAGTCCCTGGTATAGCACTGTAACATTATGAGCCTCTGTTGAAAACACCCACCCAATCCCAGTCGATATTTAACAATGACTAAAAGCAAGTTGACTTTCCACAGATGTAAGTGATATAACAACTGTTCCATTTGTACTTATGATTTGTCTCTTCAGAAATCAAACAACAGAGTATTTAAAAAAAAAAAACTCTTTTGGAGTAGCACTTTACTAGGCAAACAAGAACAGTTTTATGTTTTCAGGGTCACATTACTAAAAGGACATGAGCAGTCAGTAAGCACAAAAATGTTTGTTTCAAAATGGCAGGCTAGCGAGGAGGACCATGCGATCGGTGCCATCTTAGCACCAAGAGCTCTCAGGATCTATATGATACATGCTGATTCACAGGAGGCAACACACAGTTCAAACTCAGGGGAATATTATCCAAATGAAAAGGATGGATTAGTGTCTGTGCCTCAAAAAAAATAACTGAAGGTGATCTCTCCTGTTCTCCCATCTGTCAACTAAGTGCAGGTACTCACAAACCACTCGCTGCTCTTTCAAATCTTATAATCTGAGTCACTTGCCATTGTCTGTGTCCCCTCACCAAAGTCTTTTGAAATTTTTTCAACCAATTTACTGGCCTCTTGCGGGTTGCTGAAAAGATATACTCTTTCAGAGTATACTATTTTTAGACATGCGGGACACTGAAGAGCCTGGGTCACCACTAGTATTCGCAACTTCGCCCGTACTGTGTCAAAAGACTTACTGCGGCTGGCCCGGTGACGCTGAGGGTAGAGGCGCTGGATGCCACACCTCACGCCACGCTGGCGATCTGAGTTCAGAAGCGAGCTCGGGGGTTGGCAGGGGCAAGTTGAGGACTGAGTGCCCACAGGGCTGCTTTCCTCCCCGGGGGAGGGTGGGAAGTAGCCCGGTGCACCAGCGGCTCCCAGTGGAGATTGGGAGCGCCGCATTGCGTAGGGCTGCACATAGTACAGCATGGCTGATGCAGGCAGGGGTGCCAAGCGCCATTGCATCAGGCGTGCACACGCAAGGGGAAGGGGGAGGTCTCCACCAGAACAAGGAAAACACCGGCTCCGTGGGCCAGGTGATGGCACCTGTCCCCCATGCCCTCTGCTGGGTCAACCTCGACTGGCCTTCCAGTTCCTCCATCTGGACCCTCCCTGCAAGCCAGAGACTGACTTAGAAGAGCACCCAAGAGGAGGGGTGGCCCACCCCGGATGGGTTAAACTGGGGGTGCTGGCTGCGGGGAAGGAGGGGAAGAGAAGAAGCACAGTCCGAGGGAACCTCAGGCAGGCAGGATACGGGCAGGATGCCTGAGAGAGGCTCCACGGGCTGAGACTGGAGGGAAATAAAGTTGGAAAAAAAAAAATACTTACTGTGACTCTGGGTCGAGTAACTGAGATCTGGATGTATATACACCAGTGTCCCGTCCTCCAGAGTAAGTGGACCAATTCTTTAGTCTGATTCTAGGATTTTATTCCTTTGATGCATGCCAGACAAAATTATGAGGAAGATTCTCGGGGTGTCCATGTTGTCTAGCCTTCTCAGGGGAGTGATCCGATAAGCTGGATGAGCTGGGGGGGTCCAGTCCAACTGTAAGATGTCTTTTAACCAGGTAGCGGCAAATTCCATGGGGGACTCCCCTTCCAAAGTTTCAGGCAGTCAAATCACTCAGAGGTTCAGAGATCTCATATAGATCTCTAGTGCTTCAAGCCTATATTTCAGCGAGCAGTTTTCTTTCACTAGGGCAGTCATGGCATTTGGTGCCTGCAGTGACGCTCCCGCAGCCTCTCTTGCTTCCCCTGGAGTAGCCATTGACGGGGCTTCACAAGCCGCTATTCTCAACGGAAAGTCTGCTGTTTTCTGGTCCAGCATTGCTACTCTGAGGTCCCAGGCTCCTACCATTTGTAAGCTGTCTCTGAGTGTGATCTCCCCCTTGTCTGTGCTTATTTGTTGCTTGTCACCCACTCAAGGATGTGGCCTGCTGCGATTTCTTTGCAACACCATCCCCAGTGCCTTTCTGAAGGTTCACCATCGTCTAAACTGGCTGTTTCAACAGAGGAAGCACACAAACCCTTTGGCAGGTGGTAGGGGTACTCTATCAACTGTGACAAGGGTAGATGCCGAAAAAAAGAAATAAAGTGCAGTGCCAAAGCAGGAACTCAAAGCAAACGGGTCCTGCCTTGATGACTGCTGGCTCCGGTCCCAAAATTAAAATCCTTCTTGATGTTTAAAAAAGCATTTCCCCCTTGTAACAGGACACAGAAGTTAACCACTTTCAAAACATTTCCAGAAAATAATTTCTCCTGCGGCATATGTCCCTCCATCCCCCAGCTGGCAACCTCGATATCAGCACTGCCATTCTCCTTCAGTCCCCACTGCTGAGCAGTCTCTCAAAGTTCACATCCTCACAGGCCGCACCCTCTCGCTTTCTCGATGACCAGTCAGACCCCTTGCTCAGAACCGTGCATTGTGAACTCCCGAGCTTATGCACTGATGCACACAGTAGCATAATGTGCATCGGTGCATCAGTCCTTTGAAAGAAGCAACCATATGGTCATTCTGAATTACTGCTCGGGCATCCAGAAAAAAACAGATAAATGCATATAAACAAAACCACTGGAAAACGTTAAGAAGTGTTGGATAAATTAAATTTGCTGTGCCTCATACAGAAATATCTGTGTATTTCTCCCTAGTGTACTTTGACCTTCCACATCATTCGTGGCTCCATGACTTTTTTTTTTGTGAACTTTCTTTATGCCCATTCCTTCTCTGGTCCCATAGGTCTCTCTTCAGGTAGGGCTCTGGGACTGGCATATTATCCCCCTCAATCTAAGACCCACACTGGCCATACCTCCATCCTCAGATACTGCTGCAACCATCACCCGGCTAAGCCGGCCCCCTAGCTCTGAACCCCCGAGGTGGGGCCACCAACTCCTCCAATGCTTTATCTGAGAATTTAGTGGGCTACCGGAGTGGGGGGAGGAGCCAGAAGTCAGACGTGATGGGTCCGGTGGTGAGCATGGGATGCCGTCCACGAGCCCTGCCTTCACCCACCTGGGTGCCAGGACTGTTTTCCTAGTTTCTGGTCACCCAGAGGTGCGGACGTGCACTGATGTCCAGCGCACGACAGGCGTGCTCCCGCACCAGCCCGCAGAACATATGCTGCAACCTCCACCCTGTAACAGTGCTCCCGCAAGTCACAAACCACCCCAGCCAGCACTGGGAGTCACCAGACAGCGGGAGACACAACCCACCCACCCCAAGGAGAGGAGAGCAGTCCTCCAGATGCTTAATCCTCTCCTGACCCTGCCAACCCCTGACAACCCCAGTTCGTTCCTGAACCCGGGTTGCCAGCCTAACACGAGGTGTGGCGTCCAACGCCTCAACCCTCAGTGTCATTGGGCCGGCTGGCTCCATGACTCTTGATGTCATAAGGTCAAATTTCACTTGGGCTCACCTCCAAATATGAAATCCCCAAACAAGACTGTTTGAGATATCCACAGATTTGCTCTGCAGTGCACACCTGGCTTCGAACCTCCCTGCCACCAACAGCTCAGTCAAATATTCCAGAGGTACAGTCCTGGCTAAAAATGCCCAGAGATGCCAGCTTGTCACTTATGAATTCCAGTAAAGTGAAATTGGTATCTGAACTTAACATTACAGTTCCAGATGAAGCATGGAGCACCTTTTGGTACAGAGCCCATGTGGCTTACAGGTACATTAAAGCCCAATTTATACAATTGAAGTTACTGCAACATTGGCACTGTTTACAGGTGAAGGAAATAACAGCAACAGAGACAGAGAAAGATTTTTTAGTGTTAGTTCCAAATAGATTATCCTTCAAGGCACAGATCAAAAGTGTTCTTAGTAAAGGAAATAGAATTCTGTGTTGCATAGGTAGGCACATCAGAGGTAGACAGAGGGAGGTGGTGGACCCTTTGTATACATTGTCACTGAGGCTGCATATGGAGTATTGTGTCCAGTCATGGGCTCCTTATAAGAAGGGAGATTTTCAAAGGCTGGAGGGGGTGCAGAGGAGAGCAACCAGGCTAGTTGCAGATATAAAACATATAGAATATGAGGAGAGACTGAGGGAATTGAGCCTGTACTCCCTGGAGTACAGAAGGATAAGAAGGGATCTGTACCTGGGATATCCCATGAATACAGCGAACGCAAAACAGCGAGGGAATAAGAGCGAGTGCAAAACAGCGAATGGTATGTTGGCGATGTGGTCTAAATAGCGCCTTCGTATGTCAGCGATAAGTAGTGTCTGTCAGCAGTGTTGGGAGGAAACAGTAGAGTCATGTAGTTAGTATCAGGTTGAAAGCCATGCTGGCTCTGTAGCCTAGAGGTTAGAATCACTGACATTGTGTGTGGTAGTTTTGCCCATATCTGGGCTCGAAACTTGGCGTTGCTCTTTTCATCCTTTTTTTTCTGCTTCAAAGTTTTGCACCCGCTGTCGCACCAGCCCCCAGTAAGAATGTAAAGTATTACCCCCCTCCCAAGTTTCTCCTCTTCCCGAGTTGCATCCCCCGAGTCTGAATATGTTATCTGCCCCTCCCAAGTTTCTCCCTGTCCCCGAGTTATGTGCCAGCTGGTGATTATTATTTTAGTTTTTGAGGGTGCCAAAAGTCAGTGCAGCACTGTTTAGCGATATGCACCGGTCGCCTTTATTGGCAGTCGCTGGATGTGCACTCACTATTTTGGACTCGCTGTTATTGTCGGCGTTTTTCTTGCTTCCCCGTTATCACATAGAACCGTACTTGGTATGTAAGGCTCATACTAATAATGATTTGTGGGAATGCAGTGGACTTGATAAAAGGGAGCATTGTAGGGTAACTAGAACAAATGATTTGATTCTAAAAGGTGAGCATTATAAACGAAAAGTAAGAAGGGCATGGATTAATCAGAGAGTTGCCTGGTCAAGTTAAATGTTAGCTTTCTGAGATGATGACGGGCACTAAATACCTGATGTTAATCCATATTGAGTGACAAAACTCAGAAGGAGGCTACATGATGGTATCCCTGATCTGATCAAAAATTTAAAAAAAAATCAGCGAGTTGTCTCTGTGTGGAACTGTCTGCCAGTGGAGACAGTACATAGTCCAAACTTAAATCAATTTAATGCTTCTTTGGATTCATTCTTAATTAGTCAGGGATTATTAGGATATGCTTAGGTATATCAAGTCACAAAGACTAATGCTGCTTGACTTGTAATCGCCTGTGAGCCTATGATCCTGTGGTACAGAACTCCACAGGCCCTTAACACCCTGAGTGCGCTCCCTTCTGAGAAATGCTGCAGGTGCAATTAGCATTTGGGCTCACTTTATCATATTATCTGGTCCTGTCCAAAGATCAGATCATTTTGGAACCAGGTTATTCAGTCCTGCCAGGCTGTCCTGCCCCCCAGATGAGGCTCACCCCAGCTTTTATTCTCCTAGGATTGACAACAGAAGGTACTCCCAGGAAACACTTTCTTACTTGGTGGGTCATAGCAGTAACACTACTAGCTAAAAGACTCCTCTGGAGAAGGTGAAGAACACTGGGTGTCCCCACATTTGTGGAATGACAACCAGGAATCACACCTCACAACCTTAGAATGCATGTCACACTATGCCATGGGCACAATCTTGCAATATTATGAAATACGGGACCCCTTCCTGCAAACACAGCACAGTATACTGCTCAACACATCAGACGGGCTGTAGTAGATGTAGGGTTCCTGTATGAGCCGGGGATGGTCAGTAGGTATAGACCCTTTATAACAATATACACTGTCCATAGTGAAGCCTAGGTGAATGCAGGTCATGCATCTCTGTGTTATATATTGTATTCTGTATGTATGTATTCCAGTTCATGATGAATTATGATCTGACTACGTACTTCTTTGGTTATTGTTGTGTGTGTTGTAAAGTTATAACATTTTTTAATAAAGAAGTTAACGTTAAAACAAACTACACTCTGAACAAATATCACAGATCTTTCTGTATGGGGCATGGATATATATATATATATATATATATATATATATATATATATATATATATATATATATATATATATATACACACACACACACACATCTATATACATACACACACAATTTTTAGAGAATTAACAGTAAAGTGTTTGTAGCCCAAATGCCATTAATAACTACCCAGTATGGGGTGGACTGAAGAGTGACGGAACTGCTGCTGATATGCGTTTTCTGCCTGGTTTTTATCTGAAGTAACTTTGGTATTCCTTACAGTTTCTAGACTGGAGGAGCGTGAAGCAGAAATGAAGAAGGAGTACAATGCACTGCACCAGAGACACACGGAGGTATCATCTTTCATCTTTTGTAAATTATTTTATTTCATAGGTTCATAGTGTAACCCCCTACAAATGGGGGTTCCCAAAAGTCTTCCTTGAGCTTGCTTAAATGCTCACTGCCAGGCTGGTGTCCTGCGTTTTAGCAGTTTAAATGTATTGCCAGAGAGTGCCTGTATAGCTTCTGTGTACTGTCTCTTTAAGAGCTGCCTGGATTGCAGTCATAATTAATCTGAGAGGGAGCCCTGTTAGAAGATGTACTTGTTTGCTGATCATTTGTTAGAGTAGTAATAATATTGCAGTTTGTTCTAACCTGCCTTCTTTGCAGCATGGACAGTTCTGTTTGTTTCATCATCTTGGTCCTGGACTGTCAGAATGGAGCCAATCAGTACATTTGGGACTCTAAATGGAGCCTGCCTACAGGGGCTATTGGGGCCAAAACTTGTAGGAATTGTAGTTTTGGGCTTTTGGCGCCTAAAATAACCTGGAGGGGGAGCCCTTGTTGTGACTGACAGACAGATCAGCCAACCGACCCTTTTGGATCTTGGGGAAAGTCCCACACAGCTTGCAGTTTCAGTTAGATCTGAGTTGGGAAGTGAAGAAGTAACAGCTCAAAATAGTTCGAGCAGCAATCCATAGTGGATTCGTACAGGAGAACTGTGGAAAGGCCTGAGTTTGGCCTGTGTGCCTGCCTGCTGTCCCTGAGAGGGAACTTGTGCTTTTTTTCGGACTGAATCCGAATTTGGAAAGCAAATTAAGCCACTGATTTGTGACCAGGTTTTAACTTGAAGAAGACCGAAGATTTGCTGGATGCGATCGGCCTGTCAGGACTTTCAGCTACCTCTGAACTCCTGGATTGTGCAGAAACTCTGCAGTTGCGACCAGAGAGCCATTTGCCCGGTACAGTGGAATTTCCTTACATGTGAATGTGCTGTGTGCTTATAGTGGGTCGTGATTTGGTTCCCCACTGTGTGTCTGAACTGTGTTTTGCTTGCTGGAGGCTGTATCCAGCTCCACGGACTGAATCCGTATCCATTTCCATTTGCCTGGGCCCTGCTACACTGGCCCAGCCAGAATACTTGCTACGCAGAGAAAGTCATTGACGAAAGTCCGGCCTGGGGATCAGCCCCCTGCTCAATACCTTGAACAGGAACAACACCTTGGTGATTCGTGTGGGCCCTGCTTCTCCGGGCACTCCAGCTCAACAGCCTGCAGTCTCGATTTTGTCCTGCCTGTGTCCAGTATTGGGTATCGTGAGTAAACATCAGGGCAGCTCCCTGCAACAACAGCCAAATCTAAAAGTGTTGTCATCTGATTGTCTAATTGCCTTTTTCTTTCTTGAACTGAGCCCTCGGCTCTGGATTACTAAATAGTGTGTGTGTTGTGCATGCTTTCTTCCGTCATGGGGCCCCAACCAGCTGCAGCGTTCCTGAGCTAGCCCACCGTTTTTCCTACCTGGGTACCCAGGTGTGTGACTGTGTAGGAACTCTGAACTGCATGCATAACTGTCTGATTAATATAGCTTTTAAGCAAATCAACCTGATTACGCCCCTCCCTTGTTCAAGTCCCCGGAATAAATCAGATTTAACTTTGTTTACATTTAACCTGACTGTGGTTCCAGTTTGTGCCAAAAGTATTGTACTGCTGCTATTTGCTGTGCTTAACCTTGTTTTACAGGGGGTCCCCAGGGTCAAGCTAAAGGAACCAGCCCTGGAGGTATGTGCAAACAGTGTGGGTAATTGCCTGGTGAATAAGGGTAATTGTAAAAGTAATTATTGTATGTTGTTCAGGCCACTAGAAGGGAAAGAAGGAGGTTACAGTGTCCCAGAGGGCTGTGCCCAGGTTAGCTTGACCACTAACAACCCTGACCTTCGGGTGGAGGCACCCGTTTCATTACCCAGGCCCCTTAACCTGCTACTAACCAAGCAGACAGGGGTAGTAGCCCTTGGGATAACGCCACCTAGGGGTTACAATAGGTTTATCCAAGCTTAGTAGGCAATGGCTGTTACAGCTCGCTGTTAATTTGAGTATCCCATAATCTCTTTCCCAATACAGTATTCCTCCAATCTGTTCTTAAATATTTCCATACTTGTGCTGCCCACAACCTCTGCTGGCAGGGAGTTCCAGATACCCACCACCCTCTGGTTGAACAATGATGCCCTTTTTTTTGTGATGCATTTAGTTAAAAAACATAGCGGTTACATATATAAATACAACATAGTTACAGCATCACATACATTAAGACCATCTTATGATCTAATGTAAATGATCATTTTATAAGATAAGTGAAAAAATGTTATCTAATCTTTACTATATTTCGGCCCGGTGGCGCTGAGGGTTGAGGCGCTGGACGTCACACCTCGCGCCACTCCGGCAACCTGGGTTCGGGAACGAGCCTGGATCGCTGGGGGTTCAGCAGGGGAGAGGAAGGATTGAGCGTCCGGAGGACGGCTCTCCTTCCTCGGGGGAGCCAGGGACGATGCCCGGCACCGCTGCGACCTCTGGTGGAGACCGGAGGCACCGCACGTTACAGGTCCAGAGAAGAAGCGGTTAGGAGCCAATACAAGACGCCCCCGGCGCCATTGCACGCCAGGGCTCCATCGGGGAGGGAGAGGAGTACTCAAGAGGGAAAAAACCTCCGTGAGCTGATAGGCTGAGTGCCTTCCCGCAATCCACACTCCCATAGTTGGGCTTGGTCCTCTCCGCTTCCCCTGCCCTCTCCAGCCCGGTTAGCTCAATACTGGAAGAAAGAGCGCCCTGGGCGGGGGCAACCCTTCCCCGGAGGATGCCTGGTGCCGGAGAGTAGCAGAGGAGGACACAGTGCCACGCAGGAAGGTAGAGATGGCGGAAAGGAAGGTCGTTGGAGAGAGTTCAGCTGTGGGGGATGAAAAATAGAGCTAGAAAAAAAAATCTTTACTATGTTTGTGAACTGTATCTCAAAACAGAAATTATCAAACATGTAACACCCACCCCTCGGAGAGTGTACATTTTGTACACCAATAGGCAGTATTGGTTGGCTAAATCAGCCTGGTGAAAAATGATTAATCCATCTGCCACACGGCAGTGCCTACTACGGGTTGGGAGGTTACTGCAGGTACAAGGGGAGTATTTAACCATGAGTTTTGGCAGAAGAAGAAGCAGTCCCTGTAGAAGTGAGAAAGAGAGAGAGAGAGAGAGACACTCACACGTGGAGGAGAGTGAAAGGGCTGGTCGATGGTGCTTGCCCGCTCTGGCCCAGGGCCAGCAGCTGCGATGAACACAGAGAGAGGCGGGAGCACCAGAAGAGCTCAGGAACAGAGGAGAGTGGCTGCGAGGTAGTGCCAGCTGTGGAGGTAGACATCAGAAAGAAGGGGGAGCTGAGAGAGGAGATTTACTGGCACATAAGGAGGTAGTGAAGGCAAGCCCTGCAGACCAGGAGAGGATGGAGCAGTGTCCAAGGGACATGTCGCCCTCTGTTTTTTGGGGATAGTCACCACTGGAGCCAGAGGGGTTTGACCCAGTAGGTCAAGAGGGAGCAAGTAGCCCCAAACTGTGAGGCCTGCCGGTTCCTGAGGGAACCAGTGGGAAAGCCATTGGGAGCACAAGTTAAAGGGCAGAGCAGAAGTGCCAGTGTTGTTCCGGGGATGCCTGACTCACATCCCGTAGTGTAGGCTGCCTGAGAGAGAGAGAGATATGTGGGATCAGTGATCTGTGTTGCCTAAAGACGGTGAGACCATAGCAGTCCAGGGAAAGCTGCCTAAACTGCAAGACCATATTGGTCTGAGGTATGCTGCTGAAGCCCCACGTATTGACTTTTGCTCCACGGAGTAGTGCTTTTATGTTCAAAATTAAATGGATCTCATCGTTTGTTCCACCTGGTATTGACTGCGTTATTGAAATGGAATGCAGTGCAAGTTAACCTGATTTGTTGCAGCACAGAGCCAACATGATGCCTGCGCCCAACTGGACACAATGAACTGCACTAAATGTAGGCCATTTCAGTAAGGTTTCTGCTGTACACCCCCACCCGCCCACTGGACTGCATTCCACCTCATACCCCTAGACAACGAGGGGATGGGGCTACAAACGTCTAACTTATTCCAAGTGCAGAGTTATACTTCACATATAATCAGATGTATTGAAAGATTTCCTAACATGTATAATCAATATAAATACATACATAAACGTTCTAGTTGATTTCTCGATGTTGTTCATAAATGGGGACACAATTTTGTTGAGTATGTGTAATATACAGTATCTTGTAAAACGTGGCTAATTCACTCATGGGATGCAGTTATATTCTCCTACCATATTTCCATCAGGTGCTGTAGTTTAGACTTCCAGTTGGATAACATCAACTTTCTCATGCAGATTGCTGCAGTTTGTAGCCGCATCTTCTGATTATAGCTAAGGGTTGCAGTGGCTGATAGATCTTCAGGTATCCATAAAGATGGGTCTGTGACACCAGACAATTTTTCACAATTTGCATTGAACCCCTGGCAGTAGCTGTCAGAGGAAATCAACAACTAGAGGCATTAGGGCAGGCAACAGATCCCATAACATTTCACTCTATATAGACGACTCTATTCTTCATCAAATCCCCGGAGACCTCCACCCTGGCTCTCCTTGAAGAGCTTTGCCTTTATATGAAATTTATAGGTAAAAGATAAACCTAGACAAATCTGAAGCTATCAAAACAGGGGGATTGTGGCCAAAAAAATTTAAGGGATATGTTCTCTTTTAAATGTCCACACAACACCACCACCAGATATTTGGATATTAGAATCTTGCCTAACTGACCCTCCCTGCTCAGTCTTAATTATGAGAAGTTAATGAGGGAGGTACGAGCGGATGTGGCCTGATGGGAACTACTGCCACCCCTGGCAGGGAGAATAGTCTCTCTAAACATGAACAACCTAAGAAGGTTCCTGTTTCTCTTTCAGGCACTCCTGATCAAGATCCTCGAATGCTTCTGGAGCCATTTACAAAAGCTGACATTAAACTTTATTTGGGCAGAAGGCAGGCATAGCATTAACAAAAAAACTTCCTGACAGTCCCAAGGGAAAAAGGGGGTTTGGCTATGCTGGACTTCCGGCTCTACTGTACAGCAGGTCAAATAGCTCAAATGATCTCCTGGGTCAAACACTGGAAGGACACAGGCTGGCTGGACATTGAAGTGTTCTGCCCCTAACCAATACCCCTGTTCCCACTCCCACATGCCACATTAGCCCTGGAGAGCTGGGCCATAATAACGAACCCCTGGACCAAACATATCCTTAGGATGCTGGTCAAGGCAAGGTCTCTAACCAACACCCTGAACATGGTGGGTCACTTCACCTCGAGGCAGGTTCCACTTAAGACTTCAAGAGACATCCTGATGGGCGCAACCCCTCGACGGATCCAGTCAGCACACCTGATGACAGTAAGCAAAGTATGCTGTGATTTTAAAGCAGCAAGATAAGGTGAGAAATCCATCTCCAGGGCAGAAGGGAAGAAAAGCTGATTCCTTTGTTGGAGTGTTGCCCACAGTCTGACCCACCAGGGAAGGAATTGAGTGGGCGGGTTGTTAGTTTGCCAAGCAGCACACATGGCTGTGTTTGGGATGTGATCTGGCAGGCCCTCACTGGGATCGGGATAGTATGGTCAGAGGGTGCTGGCAAGGCAAGTGCCAACCCCCAGTGTTGTCTCTGGGAACAGAGGAGCTCAAACAGTTTGAAAGGACATCCTGTCGGCATTCTGTTTGAAGTTTAAATAACCTCAAAGCAAAGCAGAGACCCTGCTTTATTGGATTTTAATGCAAAGTCCCACAGGCAGAACAGAGGGGGAAACAGGGATCCCCTGACAGAGCTATGCTCTAGCGAGCATGGAGAAGCAGTACATGTAGCACACAGTACACATAATGAAGGGACAGAGAGTTTCACTACAGTTACATAAAGCAGAGAAACTGGATGCCACTGTGGGTGAGACAGGAATAACATGCATTCTTGTGGTAGGCTGTGAAGAGAAATGGTTTGTCTGTGACTGCTTGGGAGTGGAGTTGAGAGGCTAACCGGTGCCATAGGAGAATAATACAGGTTGTGCTGATTATTAATAATGAGCAAAGAAATTAGGATCCCTGTGGATCTGTAATTATCTGTACCAATGAACGCTGCAAAACCTTGGCGTGAACATGACGTACGTGGACATTTGAGAGTGTGAGTGCTTGTTGGCTACAACATGGCAGGGTCTCAAGAGTGCCCCAATATTCTCTTAGTCTGAGAAAGCAACAGCTGAAACATTTGAATGCAAGGGAGCTCATAACGAGCAAGGATACCCCAGACAGGGGGTTGCCCTGTGCTGTGCTGGCCCCATTACAGGGCCATAATGCAGAATGCTGTGCACACCACCTGAACGTGGGATTGTACTTTAGTGTCAAAAAGTGGAAGACAGCTGAGAAGCTGAACTGTGCGCTTGAAAGAGGCTTCACCGCGCTGCTGTTTTGCTCTTTTTAAAAAGTTTCCTTCTTGCTGGCCCATTGGTGCAACAGTAGTGCTACCGCTCACGATGCTGGTGACCTGAGAAGGAGAATCCTATGTACAATTATATTTCTGACAAAATGTATCTTGGGGAAGGTCCCTGATTATATTGGAGAGAGTACTGGATTAAAAATACCGAATAGGGAATTACGTTCTGCAAATAGTTTGGAATGTGTGATACCAAGACGAAAAACTGTTTGGGAAAAAATCATTTTGTATGCCTTGGTCCCGAATTGTGGAATAAATTACCTGGGAGTTTAAGACCAGTGAATAGAGAATTTCAGATAAAACTGATAAAAGAGTGGTACATTAATCATACAAACATAGAAGGGGAATTGACATAGTTGTGAGTAGGGAAATGGGAATTAATTATCATAAACAATGGTTTAGAGATGATTAGGGTTTTAAAAAAAAATCTATCTGTATCTGTCTGTATTTTGTAAGTGCTGCTTTTGTTGATTGTTATGACTGAACAATGATATTTCAGAGACGTAATTGTTAATGTCATCTGTGTAAGTTCAGTTATGATGTAATGTGATTAATGTATTTTAATTAATTAATGTAAGAGTAACTGGTTTGGATCTAATGGACCTCACTGTAAATGAGCTTCGGCTCAGTGGTGTTATCCATATTCATTTTTAGTATGAATAAAAACATTTTACCTACCTATGTACCTTACCTGAGTTCAAGTGCAAGCTTGGGTTGCTGGGGGCCAGCCGGAGGGAAGAGGATTAAGTGTCCCACAATGCTAAATCCTCCTCGGGGGAGGGAGGGTTGCTATTCCTGCTGCTACACTGTCACCTGGGTGACCACAGGTGGTAGTGCAGCTGGGGATGTCGGGGAGGGAAGGACATCAGCCATGACCCGGGTGCGACAGCACACTTATGGCATGCACGCATGCATTGATCCCCCATGCTTGCTGATGCCCTTGGGGCTGGGAGAAGCACAGAAAATGGACCCCTGCGCTGGAGGATGAAGAACCGTCTGGCAAGTGCAATGGATCCTCCTGCCACAGGCCCACCACTCCAGCCTCCCAATGCAGACAAGACAGTTTGAGGGTAAGCCCCTCCACCTTGTCCCCGCCTGGGGGAAATAACCAAGGCTCCATGGGGGAGGACTGGACGTGCCGGCAACAAAGTAAGGGGGTTGAAGCTGGCTTACCTTGGCAGAGTCTTGAAGGAATTTGAGTGCAGGGTGGAAAGGGGGCATAAATAGAAAGTTAACAAAAAAAGTTTCTATCAGTGTATGTGTGTAACTTTTCATTATACTTTCGTTTTCAAAAATGCCAAATATAGACAGGATTTAAACAGTTTTTTTCTCCTGCGTTTCAGAGTGTGTTTTCAGCACTTGGTTAGAGAAGTAAAAACCATGCAAGTGTAGAAATAGTTCTGCTTTGCCCTGGTTCTGCAGCTTTGTGCAGTTCTGCTGGACTTTATCTTTGGTCTTGCTTTTTCTTTGTATGTGGAGTATATTTAAAATGTCTGTAAAATGTGAGGTTTTGCTTTCTAAAGTGTTCTGTCAGTCTACAGTAGCAAAGCTCAGCTCAGATGTAATTGTTTCTTTCATGGTGTTAATTGTGAACTATTATGTCAGGTGGGTGGACAGCGGTTTTGGGAGGTCAAGTCAGATGCGACAGGTCATGCAGTGAGTTTGGTTCTGACAAGGTTTGTTTAACGCTGCACGTATTTTGTAGCTTTCTTAGGTTGTGAAACAAATGTTAAGGATTTTTTTTTAACTAAAGTATGGTTTTAAAGTTGAAGTAGCAAATTAAAAAAATGTGTTATTTACAATGTCACAATGAATTCATTAGTGTATGTGTTTCATATTAATGGTATCAAAACTGATTATGTTAGCAGTACTGAAGGGATAGTGCCTTAATTGATGTTTTAGGATTGTTTCATCAGAGATATGATGTCAGCTGCTTTACTCCATCCTGATATGGGAGTATGTCCATTTCAGTAAAAAGATCTTCTCATATAATATAAAAAATATTACCATTCAGTTTAATTTACAGATTGCAGTAGCTTGGATCTGGTGGCACTAGTAGCTCTTGTTAATTCAATGCACACTGTCCTTGTTTTTTTTTTTTATCCCTCCCATACACATGAACGCAGTCTCCCCCTGCTTTGGTTCTGAGATTTTGTGAATGCCATAATATTCTGTTGTCCTAAACTGTGATTTTGATTATAGATGTGTGTGTGTTTTAGTCCCAATTTTTCCCTTTCAACTTCCTAAGCACCCCCCAAGTGTTTTACCATGTAAACTGCTCTCCTAGCATCTACCCCAGCCACAGACATGTCGCAGCATCACATCTGCCAGTCCCTCCCCCCTAACATTTACTTTGCTTTTTACAGATGATCCAGACCTATGTGGAGCACATTGAACGTTCCAAGATGCAGCAGCAGCAGGTCGGTGCTAGTCAGGGTGATGGTGGTATGGGCAGCAGAAGGTAAGCGTCTTGTGGTTGGGACTGGAGCAATGATTCATAAAAACTTTTAAAACAACTATTAGTGCTTCGTTAACAGGGAAGTAGATTATCCCTGGTTTACTCCTGGTTAAACAACGTTCCCTTTCCATTATAGCTTGACACAGCTAGAAACTTTAGTGAACAGGGTGTGGGGCAATTATGTATGCCCATATGTACAATCAAGGTATCAGTTATGGTTATAAGACTGCCTTCTTGAGTTCTTTGAGTGGGAGAACTGTGAAGCAAAACTGAGCAGTTCTGACACACAAAAGATACAGCACTCTTGTAAACATAAGAAATGCCATACCTGTACATATAATCATATTATAAATCCTTGTTAAAGCTTAGTTCAAAATGTTTTACTTTGTAGACAATATGAGAAACCCTTGCACAGGGAAAGGACGTTGACAGCTGAACTTGAACCATCAGAATTTTGGAACTGTTAGCATGCGAGACCTGCTTATGGTTATGAGAGTTTCTGGAATGTTTATAAGGAAACAATCCTGATTGGGTAAAAATGGTGTCATGATTTGAAATTCCAGCGAGCCACATAGTCTGTGTACAGAACAGTTTGTCAGTTGCCGGACATGCAAATGGTAACGTGGAAGATGGTCAAATGTTCTGCTGTTAACCAAAACAAGGATGATGACTTAAAGGGGAACATGAGTGTGTGCAGGGTCCCTCAAAGTCTGAACATGTGTGAAAAGTTCTTTCAGATGAGGTAATGGGATTACCGTACCGGTAGGTTTGAGTTGTTAGGGCTGCTCGTGTCAAGATCCATCCTATGTTGTTATGGATCCTTGAGACAGAAAGTGATAGCACAGTCAGGACAGCTGAGTTTCCCCCAACACTGAGCTTCCAAACCATGACATTACTTTCTGTCTCAAGGGTCAATGAAATGGTTGCTGCTTTTATCTAACCTAGGGCACACTTAGACATGGATATCTCAAGACTGGTGACACCTACTTGTTACCCAATATCTTATTTAAGTGAGATTTTTTGCTCTTTCACAATTTGAAAGATCCTGTTCTCCTGTGTTCCCCTTTAACTTTGGCCTGGTTTGCACGATTGCGGTTATTTGACTGAATGTGTGTTCACCGTCTTGGTTTCTTTCTGTACCTGTTATAAGAGCAGCAATGGGTTTGTGCAAAAGTGTGTGTGTGTGGGGGGGGGAGGTTTATTATCCAGCACTTTGTGGATCACTAGTAAGTTCAAAAGCACCACTTCCTAAAAGTGGGATAGGCAAACCGAATGCTGGGGTGCACAGGAAGGGGCATAACCAGTCAGAGCAGTGAAGTGGTGATGCCACTGTATAGATCACTGGTGAGGCCTCATCTGGAATACTGTGTCCAATTCTGGGAGACTGCATCTCAGGAAGGACATAGACAGAATGGAATCAGTCCAGAGAAGAGCAACAAAAATGATACATGGACTGCACCACAAGCCTTATGAGGAAATACTCAAGGAACTAAACATCTATTCACTGGAAGAGAGAAGGGAGAAAGGGGATATGATAGAGACTTTCAAATACCTTTGAGGAATAAACAGGGTACAGGAAGGGAGCATATTTCAGAGAAGAAAGAGCACAAGGACAAGGGGACATAACATGAGGCTGAAGGGAGGGAGTCTTAGGGGGAATGCTAGGAAGTATTTTTTCACAGAGAGGGTGCTGGGTCCATGGAACGGCCTACCAGCGGAGTTAGTGGAAGCAAAAACAGTACAGGGATTCAAAGGTGCATGGGATAAGCATAAAGGCACCCTGCTGTACAACATAGTGGGGAAAGGCAGTCCAGATAAGAGTAGGGATTGCCAAACCAAGTAGGGAAATGGGCAAACTAGAGGTGGGCTGTATGGTCCTTATCGGCCAACAGATTCTATGTTTCTAAGGCTCCATCCACACTACACCACTCAGGCCTGGTAACGGATGCAAACCATTACAGCCGGGGAACGGTGCAGTGTGTCCACACAGTGGCGGTGTCCGTTACGGGACCGGTACCGCCAGTCCACACTGCGGGAGCCGGGCGACTGTTATGGCAGCACCTGATCCCACAATGCAGCTCGTGCTGCTCTAGGGGACTGGTACCACACATCCACACTACAGCCGGTAACGTTACCGAGGCATAACTGGTTTCATAAACGTTGTTGAAACCACCTCATATGTGGTTTCAACAATGGTTACAAAAACGCCTTCTGTAACGTTACAGGTGTAAACGCAAACCGTTGCAATAACAATTTGGGCCCCATGTAACATTACAGAGGCGTAGTGTGGACAGGGCCTAAGTGTTTTGTATTAGAAGAAAGGGAACAGTCAGCTCTAAGAGCCCCACACCCAAGTGTGGGGCTGGCAACAATTTGCACTTTGTGTACAAAAACATTTTTATTCAACCTGCTGTTTATAGCGGTATATATGATTGTATCTGGCTGATTCTGTTGACTTCCAAGCTGACATTTTCTGTAACCAGAAATCCCAGAATCCCTTACAACTGACATCAGAGCAGAGCTGCAACAGTGGGAGAGTCAATGGCCTGCAGTATGTGTTAGAGATTTTATAAGCTCAGAGCAGATGTTTCCACCCACTGCTCTCCCAGGGCTAAATACAGTCCTCTGTGACTGTACTTAGCCTTGGGAGGACAGCAGGACCCAGTGAACAAAAGATTAGAGCTTATAAAAACTCTAACATGCACTGCAGGCTGTTGAGTCTCCCACTGCTGAAACCCTGCTCTGATGCTGCTGGGGATTCTGGGATTTCTGGTTACAGAAATGTTCAGCTTTGAAGTCAGCAGAATCAGTCAGATACAGTCCACTGTACTGCAGTAAACAGTAGGCAAAAAAAAAAATGTTTTTGCACACAAAGTGCAAATTGAGACCAACCCCACACTTGGGAGTGGGGCTCTTAGTGCTAGCTGTTCCTCTTTAAAAAAAAAGTGTGTGCCAGGCTGCCTTGAAGTGCAGCTGTGAGGTGAGCCATGTTTTGGAGTGAGCCTCGGACTCACATTGTCTGACAGCCCATCGTACAGTGACTGTCAAGAGCAACATTTCATGGCCATGGGAGGGAGACACTGTCCTTCTGCTCTGGCAGTGAGCCCTGTGGTGTGCCTCGGAGGCAGCCCTACCTTGTTCACATGGTTACTGCAGGCTGTGGCGCCTGTGGGAGGAGGGGGTGAGTGGAGAGTAAAAGCAGGAGGGACATCCTGCAGCCTTTGGTACTCTTATTTTTTATTTTTATTTTAGCCTTTGGTAACTGGGTAAGGCCCACTAGGCACAAGTGTCTGTTTTTAGGGGTGATCTGGGAGTACTGGGGGTTAAGTGACTTGCTCAGAGTCACAGTGTGCAAATGGAGGTTGTGGGAATCAAACCCAGGTCTGCCAGATGTACCAAGCTCATTCACAACTTGTTACTCTAAACCTCTAGGCTATACTGCCCACCCCCTTGGGCTCTCATCACTCAGAGGACCTGTACAGAGGAGCTGTTCAGTGGATGTTGATACTGGGAGATTGCCGGGGCGAAGCTCCAATAGGGTCCCAGGGAACAGCTGTGGGAGAAGAATACCTATATTACAAAAAGAGCAAGTCAAAGTAAACACTAAAGAGCAGATTGTTAACTGAAAGATGAAGGGTGCAAAGCTGGTGAGATGGGTAGGGAACTGGCTTGAGGAAAGGCACCAGAGGGTGGTGGTGGGTGGGGAACTCTCATCCCCAAGGGTAGTGACGAGCGATGTTCCACAGGGCTTGGTGTTGGGACCAGTATTGTTTGGGATATTCATTGCAGACATATCATTGGCATCAAGAGCAAGACCAGTCTGTTTGCTGATGACACCAAGATGGGATCAGTGGTGGACGACCTAGGGGGATGGCAGGGGTTGTAGGATGATCTGGCAAAGCTGGAAACCTGGTCAGACACCTGGCAACTGGGGTTCAGTGCCAAAAAGTGCAAGGTGCTTCATTTTGGGGTGAAAAACCAAAGGAGGAGTTACCAGCTGGGGGAGTGCAGCTAGCCGAGACAGAGGAGAAGGATCTGAGGGTGCTCATTACGGGGTCAATGAACAACTCGGCACAATGTAGGAAGGCAGCTGCAAAAGCCAACAAAATGCTAGGTTGCATTGCAAGGGGTATATCCTTGAGGAGGTGATTCTGCCACTTAATAGATCATTAATTAGACTGCACCAGGAGTACTGCATGCAGTACTGGCACCCATATCTGAAGAGAGACATTAAGTTACTGGAGGGGGTTCAGCGCAGGGTGACAAAGATGATCAAGGGGCTGGGGGACTTACCACACGAGAGGAGGCTGAGGGAGTTGAACATGTACTCACTGGAGGAGAGGAGGGACGGGGATATGATTGAAACCTTCAAGTACATGAAAGGAATAAACAAGACAGGTAAGGTGGGGATGTTCAAAGTAAGGGAGGGGAGGGATACCTGGGGCCATGAAATGAGACTGGAGGGAGGAAGGTTCAGGAGGGAGATGAGGAGACACCTTTTTACGGAGAGCGTGATAGCTGGGTGGAATGTGTTACTGGTAGAAGTGATATTCAGTAGAACAGAGGCTGCTTCAAAGGGGCTGGGACAGGGCAAGGGAGGGTCAAGGGAGGGTGAGGTGGGAGGGGAGGGAGGGCAGCTGCAGAGTAAGGGTGCTAGCTGCACATTCGAGCAGACTTGATAGACCTCTAGGCCTTTATCTGCTTGCAAATTTCGTATGGTCGTAAGATTAAAACAAGTCTAAATGGGATTCAAGTGCTGCTCAGAACCAGCTGTATGTTTACCCTTAATCTGCCCACTCTCTGCTCTTCACAAATGTTAAAGAGCAGGTATCTACATTAGAACATACTTTTGCATAAATGTAATGTTTATGCTACTAGGACTGGCCATGCATAACATTTTTGATTTACTATATTTTGTACCTCCACATCTCCCAGTTGGCCTCCTTTGTCTGGCCCCCTCCACCAGCCCCATCACCTGCCTTCTCTGGGACTTACCTCACCTGCTGTTTCTTCATGGTTTACCTGCCCCTTGGCAGGGCCATTTGGGTTGGTAGGTCCCCTTTCGGGGTTCATTTCTGGTATGGGGGCTAGGGTCCAGTGCAAGGCCTGAGGGGTATAGACCTAGCTTGATTCTGTGGCGGCTGTTGTTTTCTCCACACAAGCCACAGGTGCTGCTGCCTAAAGATGTACATAGAAACATAGACTTTGACGGCAGATAAGGACCACTTGACCCACCCAGTCTGCCCATTTCCCTACCTATTGGATTAGCTGCAGATTCTAGTTAACCAAAAGCCTACTTCCTGCAACCCCCCACTATAATTGCCTTATGTCTGTCCCATGCATGTTTGAATTCCCCCACTGTTTTAGACCCCACAACCTCTCCAGGAAGGCGGTTCCATGTGTCCACCACTTTCTTCGTGAAAAAGAATTTCCTCACATTACCCCTGAGCCATCCCCCCTCTAACTTTAAATTGTGCCCCCTTGTTCTTACACATCTCTTTTTCTGAAAGATGCTACCCTCCTGGACTTTGTTGATTCCCTTGAGGTACTTAAAAGTTTCTATCATGTCCCCCGTCCCTCCTTTCATCAAGGGTATACATATTAAGCTCTCTCAGTCTCTCTTCATATGGTTTCTGATGTAGACCCTGCACCATTTTAGTTGCCCTCCTCTGGACTGCTTCCATCCTGTCTATGTCCTTGCATAGATGAGGTCTCCAAAACTGCATGCAGTACTCCAGATGGGGTCTCACCAACTGTCTGTACAGAGGGATAACCACTTCCTTTTTCTTCTTGTGATGCCCCTCCCTATGCATCCTAGTATCTCCCTGGCTCTCCTTACTGACTTCTCACATTGCTTACCCACCTTTAGGTCATCTGATATGACTACACCCAGATCCCTTTCCATTATTGTTGTTAGTACCTCCCCTCCTATTGTGTACTCTTCTCCTGGATTTTTATTTCCCAGGTGCATTACTTTGCACTTCTTTGCACTGAATCTAAGTTGCCATATGCCTGACCATTCCTCCAACCTTGCCAAGTCCCTTCTCATCCTTTCTACCCCCTTGTGTATCAACTCTGTTACAGATCTTTGTGTCATCTGCAAAGAGGCATACCTTTCCTTCCAGACCCTCTGCAATGTCACCTATAAAGACGTTAAAGAGGACTGGACCCAGTACTGAACCCTGAGGTACTCCACTAATAACCTCCCTTTCTTCAGAATGTGTTCCATCCACTATTACCTTCTGTGTCCTGTTGTGCAGCCAGTTTGCTACCCAGGCTACCACCCTGGGACCCACTCCCAGGCTGGCTAACTTGATTATTAATCTTTTGTGCGGGACTGTGTCAAATGCCTTGCCAAAGTCTAGGTAGGCCATATCCACAGCCCCTCCCTTGTCTATTACTTTGGTCATCCAGTCAAAGAAATCAATTAGATTCGTCTGACATGACCTTCCTGCTGTGAATCCATGCTGCTTTGGGTTCTATGCCCCGCTGGCCTCTAGGTACTGAACAATTCTTTCTTTCAGAAGTAATTCCATCATTTTCCCCACCACTGAGGTCAAACCAACAGGTCTGTAGTTTCCTGCTTCTGCCTTGCTCCCACTTTTGTGAAGGGGACTCACATCTGCCCTCCTCCAGTCCTCAGGTACCACCCCATCCTCCCATGATTTGTTAAAAAGTGTGGTCAGTGGTGTCACTAGGTCCTCCCTTAGTTCTTTTAGGATTCTAGGGTGAATCCCGTCGGGCCCCATTGCTTTGTCCACCTTGAGTTTTAGGAGTTCTTTCAGGACTCTTTCTTCTGTAAATGGACTGGCGTCAACCCCACTACCCAGAGTGCTTCTATTGTTTGGTTTAGGTAACTCCTCCTCTTCTTCTTTTGTGAATACTGAGCAAAAGTATTCATTCAGTATCTCTGCCTTTTCACTGTCTCCCTCTGCCCACCTCCCCTCTCCTTTACTATTCTTCACTATCCCTCCCTTAACCTTTCTATGCTCCCTAATGTACCTATAAAAGGTTTTATCCCCCTTCTTAACTGAGTTGGCTGTCTTTTCCTCGGTTTGGGCCTTAGCTTTTCTGACTGCCTTCCCCACTTCTTTCTGCTTTAATTGATACAGTTCCCTGTCGTGCTCCTTCTGTGATTCCTTATACTTTTTGTATGCAGCCTTTTTTGTCCTTAACCTTCCCTGACACCTCTTTTGAGAACCATAGTGTTTTTTTATTCCGCTTTGTTTTCTTTATTTGTTTCACACAAAGGCTTGTTGCCTCCATGATGGCAGTTTTGATTTTTCTCCATTGTTCTTCCATCCCTCCTTTCTGGCCATTTGCTAATGGATTCCTCAGGTATTCACCCATTATGCCAAAGTCAGCCCTTCTAAAGTCCAGTATCCTTGTCTTTGTATGGCTTGTCTCCATGGTTGTGTTTGATTGTAAGCACACTGTGCAGTGGTCGCTTGTTCCCAGATGTCTACTAACTTCTAAATTTGTGATCCTCTCCATTTGAGAGTACCAGGTCTAATATTGCTCCCTCCTGAGTCGTTCCACCACTAGCTGTTTAAGGCATGCCCCCTGTAGGGCATCGAGAATGACCCTGCTCTTGGATGTGGCTGCAGTCCATGTCATCTAGTTAACATCTGGCATATTCAGGTCCCCCATCAACAGTATCTCCCCTTTTTCAGCCATTCTGAGAATGCCCTCTATCATTTTCTTGTCCATTTCTTCCCCTTGAGACGGGGGTCTGTATACAACCCCTGTGCAGATTGTGATGTCATTCCCTGTCTCCAAGGTGACCCAGAGGGATGTAGTGATGCACGCACGCTGTCTGTGCATGTCTGTGCCTCGATCGGGCAATGTCCATCCCCCCCCGAGTGGCTGTGGCTTGCACTGCCACCTGTGGTCACCCATATAGTGATAATGCAGTGGAGCTCACTGCCCACCTGCCCCAAAGAAAGAGAGTGCCCCCCTAGGATGCTCAATCCTCCGCCCACGTCCAGCCTTTTGATGCCCAAGGCTTGTTTTCCGGCCCGGATAACAGGCATCATGAGCAGTACCTAAACTGCTGCATCAGTGAATAGAGTACATTACTTTATTTTTTTTTTATTTCAATTTCCTTTTCCATGATTTAGGACACATCTTCAATCACTCAATCAATCAAATTTTATTTCTATAGCGCAATTCTCTGTGTGATTCAAAGCACTTCACATAAAATCCAGAACATTGAAATTCAGAGGCCTGTCTAAATAAATACGTCTTCAGTTCACACTTGAAGTGGTCAGTGGTCTGGCATTCTCTAATCTGATGAGGTAGAGAGTTCCACAGGGTCAGGATCTCAGTAGCCTATCCAAACATGTCTGTAGAAAAAGTATTTGAATGTCCCCACTTGACTTCATAGCACTCATTTATGTCATTGTAGAACCATAGAAATGTAGAAGATGACAGAAGAAAAAGACCAGTGGTCCGTCTAGTCTGCCCATAGGTCTCTGTATAACCCCCTGACCTGACGTCAATTGGAGTCTTACCCCTCCCCAGCAGTTATCCCAGTCCTTCCCCATCCTTGTCCCTGCCAGTGATGAGTATCCCCTCATTCTATCCCAAGCACGTTTGAAGCCACCCACATTTCCAACTGCCAGCATCTCAACCGGCAGGCAATTCCACAGTCCCACCACCCTCTCCGTAAAGTAATAATTTCTCACATCCCTCCTGAACATTCCCCCTGTCAGTTTCCAGGCATGCCCCCTTGTTGTTGAGCTGATGTTCCTTATAAACAGTTCCACGGAGTCCCACCTTGTTTATTCCTTTTATGAATTTGACCTTCTCCCTTCTGGTCTCCATGAATACATATTCAACACCCAAAGTAATTCCTCGTAGGACTTCCTCTGCTGACCCTGAATCATCTTTGTTACCCTGCACCACACTGCCTCCAGACTATCCTTGTCCTTTCTAAGGTGAGGGCTTCAAAACTGAACACAGTACTCCAGATGTGGTCTCACCAGGGATCTGTAGAGGGGGAGTATCGTCTCCTTCCCTTTACTGTCAATACCCCTCCCTATACATCCCAGCATCCTGTTAGTCTTACTGCAAGCCCTGTCACAAGTGGCTAGCCTGCTTTAGTGTGTGGCTAATAATGACTCCGAGGTCACGTTCCTCTGCTGTAATACTCAGTGGTACCCCACCCATCCAGTATTCTGTTCTGAGGTTCTTTTCCCTAGGTGCATTACTTTGCACTTTTTGGCATTAAAATTCAACTGCCAGACCTTTGGCCATCTCTCTAGCCTCTGCAGGTCCTCCTGTAGCTCTCTAACTGCTTGAGCACTATCCAGTCTTCCACAGAGCTTTGTGTTCTCTGTGAAGAGACGTAGCCTACCCTGGATCCCTTTGTCAGTGTCACCAGTGAACATGTTGAAATGGACCGGACCCAGGACAGACCCCGCAGTACCCAACTTGTGACCTCCCTCTATTCCGATTCACTAAAAATACCACCAACAGCTTAATCTGGTTCAAGGTCAGTTGGCATTCATCTGTATCCCCCTCTCCCAGGTCGTGCCTGAAAATAGGCAGGATTTGTCTAGTGCACGTACCTGGTCAGCACAAACTAACTAAAACTGATACCATTTACCAGTATACACTGCCAACTGTTTTAGCCAATTTTCCACCCATCTGACTATATCCCTAGCCAGCCCAAGGTCCCCCAGCTTCTTCAACAGGCGTCTGTGTGGCATAGAGTCGAAAGTTTTGCTGAAGTCAAAATACAGCAAATCCATTGCATGGCCTTTATCCAATTCCTTTATAACCCAATCAGAAAAGACTATTAAATTTGTTTGACATGACCTCCCTGACATGCAACCATACTGTTTACTATCCTGGAGACCATTAACCTCCAGAAAGTCCACAAGGTCTACTTTGATTAACGACTTCATCAGCTTTCCAACAGTAGAGGTGAGTCTGATGGGTCTGTAGTTGCCTGCTTGTTCCCTGTCCCCCCCTTTATGAAGCAGAACCATGTCCACCACCCTCCAATCCCCTGGAATAATCCTTGTTTGAAGCAAGCTATTGAAAAGGCATGCCAGAGGTTTAGCCAATTCATTTTCCAGCTCCTTGAGTACCCTTAGATGGATCCCATCTGGGCCTGGGACCTTGTCTGTCTTGAGGGTTGCTAGCCCCATCCATACTCTACCCCCAGCAAATGCTGGCTTCCCCATCTACTGGATCCATTTGGCGGCCACTTTAATGCCACTCTCAGGTAGGGGACCGCTAGACTCCCTGGTGAAAATTGAGCAAAAGTAGTCATTTAGGACTGTAGCCTTTTGCTCATTGTCTTCTATCACATGGCTCCCATCCCTCAGTCTAACTACTCCTCCACCCCTCTTTCTTTTTTCACTTATATAGCGGAAAAAATGCTCTTCTCCGTGCTTGACCCCCTCAGCTAATCACAGCTCTGTGTCTGCCTTTGCCTCCCAGATCTTCTGGAGGTATTCTTTCCTTTCTGCATCTCCCTGTCTCTTTTTGTATTTCCACTTTTTGGCTCTTACTACTTCCCTGACCTTTGCTGAAAACCAAAGTGGTTTCTAGAACTTATTTCTTTTGGTTACTACCCTCAGACAAAGCTATGAAGCTTCAAGAATGGCCTCTTTAATTACCCTCTGTCTCTCCTCAACCCCAACCCCCTCGTTCTCACCCTTTATTTTAAACCACCTCTCTGAGTATGTTGAAGTCCGCCCCTCTAAAATCCCAGATCACTGTACTAGAGTGCGTTTTCTCAGGCTTGAGGGCAGCTTCAAACCAAACTGAATTGTGGTCGCTGTTTGTGAGTGACTCCCCAACTACTACTGTTTTAACCACATCTGTGTTAGTGAGCACCACATCTAGGGTAGCATCCTGTCTTGTGGGTTCCCTTACAAACTGCACTAGTAGGCAGTCTTGAAAGACATCAAGCAAAACTTGACTTCTCTTGCTTCTGTCCACCAGAATGTCCCTGTCTACGTTGGGTAAGTTAAAGCCCCTCACTATCATAACATCTCCGTTTGCTGTTACCCTTCTAATTTCATCGCTGAGCTCGCTATCCTCTACCTCTCCTTGGCCTGGAGGTCTGTAGCATACCTCCAGGTGTAGACTTTTCCCAGATACCACTGTAGGTTGTCCCCACAGAGACGCTGTCTTCCCTGAATTGCACCTAATATTCTCATCCTCCAATACCTCAGTACCCTCTCTGACATTATATAGATGGCCACTCCGCACCTCCCACCCCCTCACACACTCCCCTGTCCCTTCTCAGTAGTATGTATCTGGGCATAGTTAGGTCCCAGTCATTTTTATCTGTAGCTCAAGTTTCTGTGATGGCTTACCATGGCAACTGTCTGTGATGTCAAGAACAGAAGTTGTGAGGTCAGTTGGGGACAGAGGCTTTTTATAAGAAACTAAAGCTGCATTCTATGACATATTTAGAAGCTTAATAACAGAAGAAGATAACATAACCCATAAAATATTAAACTGAAGCATAATTGCTGTGAATATAACAGTTTAGAGATGTTTCTTTTATCTGATATCTGCTATTTAATGAAGGTACAAATTTACCGGTGCTTTAGAGGCTGCCTAATTGTCCAACGTTAGTGTATTGCACTACTATGCAGGTGACTCAAGAAGACATGTGATTGGGCAGACAAGGCTGGGAGAGTGATGCCAACAGCAGTGTGTCTCAGTATGGGGTGGGCGGCACCACAGTGACCACTGTAGTGCATTAGGGAGATGTGCTCTGCTGCAGGGTCTCATTGTGCATGCAAAAGGCTTACATTGGAGATACATGTGCTGCTGATGTGGAGGTGAGAGGGCACGAGGGTCAAATGGAGAAAAACTGGCGGCTGCTAGAATGAAGTTCTGGCACTCTTTGGACCCCATGCCTCTTGTCTGCTCTGCACTGATTTGTTCTTCAGTTGGAGGAGGAGTATATTCCATTGTTGGCTCCACTTCAGAGGGTAAGCTATGGAGACCACACCGAGTGAGGTAAGAAGGGTTGTCGGGGTTTGGAGGTTGCCAGCAAGGAGTTTGATGGAGGGCATCAAGCCAAGGAAGATAAAGACTTTTATGGAGAAAAGAAAGAAATGATGTTCTGTATGTTAGTGCCGATTTTATACTAGTTTAAAGCCATGGTAGACATATATGTGCCAGAACATTGACCTGTATTCATGTACCTTTGATATCAGGAGTCAACCTTCACCTTTCTTTGCACTAATCAGCAGGACAAGTTGATTCAGAATTGCACTAGCCAGCAGTTGCACTAGTCGACAGTTATGATGGTGAATTTAGATCACTTATGCTGGAAAAAATTCAAGCCAAGGAATATTCTGATTATTGCACATTTATGGCACAGTCAGACCTGGACATCATGGCCATCTTGGAAACCTGGTATGATGATAACCACGACTGGGAGATGACCATAACTGGCTATAACCTATTCAGGAGAGACAAGAAGGGCAGAAAGGGGGAGGAATGGCACTGTAGGTGAAAGATAACATTAAGGCCACAGAGATCCAAGGGGAACAAGGAGGGGGGATACTGTGGGTTAAGCCTGAAAGAAAAATGGGGCAGCCATCCACACAGCGGTAGTCTATAGACCACCAACCCAGGTGGAAGAGACAGATAGGGAACTGACGCTTGCCATCCAAAGAATGGCGGGCAGGAGGAAGGTGGTGGTAGTTGGAGTCTTCAACATGCCAGACATGGACTGGAACCTGCCAGCAGCAGCAGCAGCAGCAGCCAGGAGCAGATTTATCTTGGACTCCCTTCAGGGAGCCTTCCTTAAACAACTGGTCATGGAACCAACTTGGCAGGAGGCCATACTGAACCTGGTGCTCACAAATGGGGACAGTGTGACAGAGGTCACAGTGGGGGAACACCTGGGGAACAGTGATCACTGGACACTGTGGTTTTAAATAACTGAATGGGCAGATCCCTGCCACACTAAAACACGTATCCTAGATTTTAGGAGGGCACAATTTGGGAGAATGGGGAAATGCTTGGAAGAACCACTAGTTGGAATGGGGAAGGAATTAAGGGTGGAGGAACAGAGAGCAGTATTTAAAACAGGGATAGCAAGGGCAACACAATTATGTGTTAAGCAGGTTAGCAAGGAGAAAAGGAAAGGGAAACCCTTATGGTATTTCAAGGAGGTAGCAGAGAAAGTGAAAGCCAAAAAGTATTGCAGTCAAGCAATACAAAAAGACACAGGCAGAAGAGGATAGGGAGAGATAGCAGGAGAAGCAAAGGGAAGCAGGGAGGGTAGTAAGGGAAGCCAAAGCTCAGACAGAGGAGTGCATTGCGAAAACAGTGGTTTGGTGGAGGGGGGCAAAACCTTTTACAGGCACGTAAGTGAAAAAAGGGAGGTAAAGGGAGGGATAGTGAGGCTAAAGGGTAAGGGCGAGAGTAGTGTTGAGGTTGACAACAGTAAAGCAGACATACTGAACAGATATTTCTGCTCGGTCTTTATAGTAGAAGGGCCGGGTAGCGAGCCAGAAGGGAGTACAAAGGGGGAGAAGGGCATGGAAATGGATACAAGTCCCTTTCCACGGGAAAAGGTCCTAAAGGAACTGGAAGGAATAAGAGTCAATAAAGCTATGTTCCTGGATGGGGTGCATCCCAAGGTGCTGAGGGGGCTCAGAGAAGTGATGGCTGAACCTTTGGTGACCCTGTTTAGCCGATCACTGGAAACAGGTGAGGTGCCCAAAGGCTGGAGAAGAGCTGATGTAGTCCCCTTATTCAACAGCGGGAACAGAGAGGAAGCAGGAACTACAGACCGGTCAGCCTCAACTCAGTAGTGGGGGAAAATCATGGAAGCATTACTGAAGGAGAGATTAGTGGGACACCTTGTGGCCAATGGTCTACAGGATCCAAGGCAGCATGGTTTTACTGGGGGGATGTTGTGCCAGGCTAACCTCATTGAATTTTTCCTATGGGTGACAAGGGAGGTGAACCGGAGTGGACATGGCCTATCTGGACTTCAGTAAGGCCTTTGACATTGTGCCCTATAGGAGGCTGTTAAACAAGTTCAGCAATATGTGAGTGGGTAGGACAGTAGTGCGTTGGGTGGGGAATTGGTTGGATGGCAGGACACAGAGGGTGGTGGTAAATGGCTGTCACTCCACAGAGTGAAGGGTGAGCAGTGGAGTGCAACAGGGATCAGTGCTGGGTCTGGTCCTCTTCAACATCTTTATCAGTGATATTACAGATAACATTGAAGGGAGAATTTCCCTGTTTGCTGATTACACAAAACTGTGTAGCAGAGTGGAAGACGCTTGAGGAATGGTCAAGAGTGTGGCAGTTGAGATTTAACGCAAAAAAAGTGCAGAATAATGCACATGGGGCACAAAAACCCTGGAACAACATATCAGTGCGGGGGGTGGTATATAGCATGCTCCAAGCAGGAAAGGGACCTAGAGGTTATCATCTCTGATGACCTGCAGGTTGGGAGTCAGTGTGACAGGGTGGCAGGTAAAGTAGATAGGATGCTGGGATGCATAGGCAGGGAAATCACTAGCAGGAAAAGGGAGGTCATAATTCCACTATACAAGATATTAGTGAGGCCACACCTGGAGTACAGTGTCCAGTTCTGGAGGCCTTACCTATGTAAGGATATAGACAGGGTGGAGACAGTTCAGAGGAGGGCAACCAAGATGGTACAGGATTTGCATCACAAGTCTTACAAGGACAGGCTGAAGGACTTGAATATGTACTCCCTGGAGGAGAGGAGGGAGAGGGGGATATGATAGAGACATACAAATACCTCATGGGGAGGAACAAGGTGCAGGAAAACACAATTTTCAGAGGAAGAGATGTTTCAGGACTAGGGGTCATGGGGTGAAATTGGAGGGGTGGAGTTTCAGAGGTAACATGAGGAAGCATTTCTTCACAGAAACGGTGGTGGACAAGTGGAACGCCCTGCCAGAGGAGGTGATGGAGGCTGAAATGATTACGGGATTCAAGAATGCATGGGATAGGCATCGAGGGATCCTAGCAGTTGGGGAGGGAGGGACAACCCAGTTCAAGAGAAGCTTAAAGAGGTAAAATTACATGCGTAATTGGGCAGACTGGGTGGGCCAAAGGCCATTATCTGCTGTAAGCATCAATGTATCCTGTTCCCACATTGCTTCCTGCTCCAGCACAAAAAAAAAAAATAGACTGCCATGCAATCACACACAGTGTGCCCCCCCCCAACTGTTTTGTACCATGGCTCATTGCTTCCTTGTTCTGCATCGCACACACACGCACGCACCAAACCAGAGGATCCCACAGCAGCAGCACATGTTCAGTCAAGCAGCCGTAGCTCTGCGCACACAGTAGCTGACGTCATCATGCTCCTCACCACATTCTCATCCCCACCCACAGGGCAAGGAACACAGTCAGGCAGAGAAAGACACTCTCCGCCCTCCCTCACCCCGTAATCAACTGGAGACCTGCACTTCTGGAAGTTTTCGTATGGTGTCAAGTGAGCCAGGAGCAGATCTATGATTTCTTTGGGGACTGGGCCAGATAAACCTAGGGGAGCTGGGAAATAGAAAGCTTTGTGACATTTGTATTTATAGGTACCAGACACAGAAGCGTACATTTTAACATGCTCTGCCCCCAAAATAACAGCATTTTGTTTTTCAAACACTGTGCTTTCATCGGCTCAGGGGAAAAACTACCCAGGCATGAATCCCTACCACCTCTGTTTTTGTTTGGGAGGCTCCGTACACTCCAAGAATGTCCATTTTAACCTATCACATGATATATTTTACTACGGTTTATTTCTGTGCCACACATTCTCAAAGCATTGCTTTTAGGATGGTAGGGCATGCCGGAAGGGATGAGGGTGGGACTGCATGGATGCCACTGATTTGCTTGGTTCATTGGGAAGAGTTGGGGACCCCTACACCTACCAGTAACGGCAGGTATAGGTCTATGGATGGCCATTTCTGAGTCTGGATTGCAGTGGTGTCCAGGGAAAGTACAAAGTTGGGAGATTGGGAGCAGCTGTGGTGAGGATGGAATAAACTGAGAATATGGATGAAAATCAGATGGCCAGTCATGTTTAAAGGAGCTCTCCTTTAATTATTTAAAATCTTTAAAAAGTGATAAAGCAAACTTCAGTAGTGGAGCCAGGTTTGGGATCATTTGGGAGTCGGGGAGGGCCATTCAGTCAATCATGGGCTCCACAATGGGCACTAAACAGTGAATAAAGATGGTGGCAGGGCGCCACTACTCACACTGGGGCAGCCAGGAGGGGCGACCGCCCCCCCAGCTCACCCTCTGGTTCCGCCACTGGCGAACTCAGCAACAGAAAAGTGTCATTGTTGCAACTCAGATACCAGCAGTACAGTCCCAATAACACCACTTTGGCAGAAAATTGTAGAGAGTTGACCTTTCTTGTAGAGATTCTCTTTCTTTATATCCAAAGTGCAACACAGTGCAAAATCATCAGTGCAATAGGGATCACAGTAGCATCATAAAGTACACATGGAAAGCCGTTCTCCAGATGAACTTTATTATACCACTGTAATCTGTAAGGGCATGGGGTCATAACCGTGCAGGAAATCACTGCGCGGTATTTCACGCCACAAGCATAAGGACGTACGTTGCGATATCGTTGGGCAAAATACCGATGAATGCAGACAGCGCACGCCCTTATACTCTATGGTCATCATCTGTTTATGTGGGGGGGCTTTACATTTAAATAACAAACTCGGGGGTTAGGACACTGGGGAAAGGAGATAACTTGCTGGGGGTGGGTTACAGGCGGGGAAAAAAAAAAACTTGCCACAAAATTTTGCAGCACAGGGAGACCTGGGGGAACCAAACCATGGTCCCAGGTCTCACATTTCACCATGTGTTGGTGCCCTAGCCACTCCACCATGGGAGCGGCTTGACCAGGCACCCAGCACACAGCAACTTGAGCTATGCCAGAAACACGTACAGTGACAGGGGTAGCAGTATCTTCCTAGCACTGTTCTACCCCTGCCGCTGTAACTACATGTGCTCAATAGACAGCGTGGTTAATACCGCTCTATCTTGCATGCACGGTATTGACCCGGTAGGATCTGTAGTTACTGCACAGATGATTTTGCACTGTGTTGCTCTTTGGATATAAATAAAATCTCTACAAGTAAGGTGCGCTGTCTGCAATCTTCTGCCAGCATGGTGCTATTGGTACTGTGCTACTAGTGTTTGGGTTGCTACAGCAACAGCAGTTTTCTGTTTATGGCTCTGATACAGTGTGCACCTGGCTGAATATCCTGTTTGTAATAATAGGAGCATTTTTTTTTGTTCTGTTTGGTAAAGCAAACTCAAAACAGGGAAAAACAACATCTTAAAATCCAAGAAAACAGCACACAACTTATCTCTTAAAAATGCTGTCCACCATGGTACGAACACGGTAAAATTAAAAAAATTAACATTAATAATCAAGGACATTTATTGAGTTAAATTTATTGCTCAAGGTGCATAGAGTGCAGGCCAGCTATTAAGAAGCTGGCTAAACGCCCCAAAGAAGGAAAAAGGCAGTCAAAAACAGAATAAAAAGGTAGAGGTACAAACGTATCAGCATAACATGAACTGCTGCTGTTATGCCAAGGAAAGCGGGTCCATGAATATAATGAATGTAGGCCAGTATGTTTGTCTGTGCAGACTAATTCACATGTCCATGCTCTTGCATGTGTCAATGCTTGTGCAGGTGACCATGCTAATGCAGGTGTCAGTGCTAGTGCAGGTGTGCATCCTTATGTAGGTGTCCATGATAGTGCATGTATCCATGCTAATGCAGATGTCCATGTTTGTGCAGGTGTCCTTGCTAATGCAGATGTCCATGCTTTTGCACATGTCCATGGTAATGCTGGTGTCCATACTAATGTAGGTGTCCATGTGTGTGCACGTGTCCATCGTAATGCAAGTGTCCATGCTAATGCAGGTGTCCATGCTTGTGCACATGTCCATGCTAGTGCAGGTGTCCATACTAATGCAGGTGTCCATGATATTGCAGGTGTCCATGCTTGTGCATGCTCCATCTTGTGTATGTGTCCATGCTGGTGCAAGTGTCCATGCTAGTGCAGGTGGCCATTCTTATGCAGGTGTCCATGCTTGTATGGATGTTCATGCAGGTGTCCATGTGTGTGTAGGTGTCCATGCCAGTGCAGGTGTCCACACTAATGCAGGTGTCCATGCTTGTGTAGGTGTCCGTATGCTTGTGTACGTGTCCATGCTAGTGCAAGTGTCCATGCTAATGCAAGTGTCCATGCTAGTGCAAGTGTCCATGCTAATGCAAGTGTCCATGATTGTTCAGGTGTCCATGCTTGTGTGCGTGTCTATGCTAGTGCAGGTGTCCATGCTTGTTCAGATGTCAATGCTGGTCTAGGTGTCCATGCAAATGCAGATGTTTATGCTAATACACATGTCCATGCTTGTGCATGTCTATTTTTATTATAGGTTTTTTTATTCATTGGGTATATTTCTTTATTGGTTGTGTTGAGACTCCAACTTTGGGGCTCTAGACCCATGTACTTGGTTTCACTGGAGACTGCCAGATTGGTACACAGTGTGTAAAGAGATACTGCAAACATTTTTTGTATAGCATGGTGACGCCCTTGGGATAAAGTGAGTTTTGGATGGAAAAAGGCCCTCATTTTGTCCTCTGTCAGATTTTACAAATGTCACCAGATATGTCATGGCTTCATTATTTAGGGTTTCCCCATTTTGCCTTTTATTCCTCCGTTCCCCCACCTGAACAATTGGACTCACCACAGCTGCCCCTTTCCTCTGACTGGAGTGGATACAGAAAGTGGATTGCATTTGGTCTGAAGTGAAACCCAGGAAAATAGCACAGATACAAAAAGTTACTATTCAGGTTTTTTAATTTTTTGCAAGTAGCCAAAGTTGTTTGGGTTAGAATATAATCCTAGTTCTCAACACAAATTGTAGCTGCCCTGGTTTCTCGCTTTGCACAGCTGCATCAGGGGGCCTTTTTAGGCAACTCAGTCAAGGGAAGCCCCAGGGCTGCAACAGTTTAAGACTGAGTGCAATACACTTTCTGTATGGTTTGGCAACTGGTTTCACACCTAGGGTATCCTGCCATGTGTGCAAGCCATTTCCTGTCTCTGGCTGGGGTGGTAGGGAAGCAGCTGCCTTCACACTTAATGCCAGTATTGCTCCTTGATCAGCTGGCAGGGGGTGTATGAATTCCAGGAGTTTTGCTTTCTCCCTGCCAAGAATGAAGCAACTGACCTCTGTGCAGTCTTGGCTGACCTCCAGGAAGTACTGTCATCCCACCCCTGGAGATTTAGAGGGCTACCTCTGCACTATGCCCAATGTGTAATGGACCAGTACAAGAGTCCCGAGTCCACTCCCAAACCCTCAGGCATGACAATGTGATGTGTCCCGCCACTAGCCCCCAGTTGCATTGCACCTGGTCTCTAGTCAGCCTCAGTGTGATCCCTCACTACTGGGTCAGTCCGGCAACATCTCTCGATGACTTCAGCCACGTTATCATACTGGGGTGGTGGACCTTTAACAGGGTGTTTTAATCTCTAAAGACTGGAGACTGACCTGCTGCAGTCAATGCTGAAACATCTTTTTTTCCCCTTAATTCTGTTTATCCTGCCTTGGATGCTCCTCTCTTCTTGGTCCTGCTCCATGAGTGACCATGCTGCCCACCAGACTTACTATCCCTCCCCAGAGCCACTTGCAGACTCCTAAAGTCTCCACCATTCCACTGCATGTCCAGCTTTACCCTGTCAGGGAGCACCCTGTTGCCACCAGTGGGGAAAGACCTAGGTGTTCAAGCACAGACGGAGTGGCTGGAGTGGGGTTACTCTGGTGCACTACAGGGGTGTTTCGCGTGGGAGGGGCACCCAGAAAGCTTCATCCAGTGTGTTGGGTCACATTTTCCTGGTACCGTACAGTCCCTCCCATCTCCCGACTAGTCATGCACACACCACGGCAGCCTAGAGGGGGATGTTTGGTAGCATGTGGACACCCATGCGGCCAAGAACAGTCCACCAGGATGCCATTAGGAGCTGCTGTTATCAGGTCACCAAAGCAGTCACCCATCACTGGACCCCACAGAGACAACCCTAAAATTGGAGCATCTTTGTTAAGAAATAAGAGTTTTGAGAGTCCTATTAGAAATATTTCTAGATTTGTTTTCCCCGGGCTTATATTTCTCTGCAGGAGGTTCTGGTCCCCCCGCTCCACATGCCTCCCTCCCTTCTCCCCAGGCCTGCCCCCTGGGTGAAGTAGCCAGGTGGGTGCCCCTCCACAGGAAACTCGGCTCTCTAAACCCTGGCTCCCCCCCCCAGAGCGGGGTCACGGGAGCAGGACCCCCTTCCTGGTGGACCTTTGCCTGTGGCAGGAGCAGCGGCAGAGGTCGTCATTAGTGGTCGGCTTTTTTTTTTGCTGTTTTTCACAGGGGCAGGGACATGCAATGACACCAGCTTCCACCCCGCCCCCTAGCTTATGGTGTCAGCTGCAGTGGTACCCCAGCCTCCACCAGCGGTTCGCATTGCACCAGACAGTCTTCCCTCTCCCTCCAGAGAAGGAGAGCAGTCCCTGGGATGCTCAGTCCTTCTTCTTCGGGCCGTGGAAATATTTGGCTCCATGTGATAATGGTGACCGCGGAATAGCGATCAGCATTTGGGTGAGTGTACATCGCTGAAAATGAATTATGGCGATTTATGCTCATGGCAAACTGCTAGAGGGTGCCTGATCTCTGTGTTATGCAGGGGGCTACGCTTCTATGCACCCCCCGAACCCCCCCACTAAAGGATTCTCAACTTGAGGGGAGTGCATGTCGGGGGGGGGTGTAAAACTGAAAAAAATTAAAATCTGAGCTGACACAAACGCTGTATCACCTTAGAACCAAACCTGGCACCCTTCCAATCCCAGTCTACCACCTACCCACCATGCCACATGGCCAACTCAAACAGCCACCACGCATTACACCCCACAAACCATTCCTCCCCTTCTGCCCATCGCACAGCGTGGTTCCCCCCCCCCTATATACATATTGACATCCCATTGCTATATTTGCCCACCCCTTGTATCTGGTTGCTACCCTGCCAGGTAGCCCTGTACACAGACACCATGATTGAGTCACCCTTTGAAAGTGCTCAGTTGCGGTTGCCTTGTACATGGGATACTAAATATTTTTAGATTTTTTTACTGGCCAGTTTATACCACTACATAACATTTTTTCCTTATATATCTCTGTTTTTGGTAATACTCAAAACCCCAAATTTGTTGGGGGCTAGTAGATGAAGCACGTCACATTGCCATGTGTGAGAGTTTCTGAGTGGATTTAGGACCCTTTCATTGGTCCATTACAAACTGGGCATAGTGCATAGGTGACCCAGTAAATCTCCAGGGGTGGGATGACAGCACTTCCTGTAGCTCAGCCAAGATTGCACTCTTGCAGACTGGCCCAGTGATGTGGTAGACTGAGGTGCTGGCTGCCTCACATCCTGCCATACTGGTGACCTGGCTTTGGGAATGGACCTGGGTCACTCGGTGGGCCAGGAGGGGGTAGGAGGAGGATTAAGCATCCAGAAACAGCTTTCCTACAGTGAGGGGGGGGCAGCACATACCACTGCTTTGCTGCCACTTACTGGAGGATAGGTGATGCAGAAGTGGTTACCTCGCTAGAATGCTGGACGTGGGTGTTGAGGTATGCAGTGTCTTCACGCTGTGAATGTGTGCCATTGCACATGTGCTGGCTCCAACATGGGGAGCAACAGAGAAGAAAAGAACTTCTGCAGTGGAATGACGCCAGCAACCCCACAGGCTCTGCATCACCTACGGGCAACTGCTCACCCATGGTGGTCACATAAGAAGATGGATGATGGGGCTAGGGGTCGCTGACTGCAGGGGTCCAGCACAGAGGAACAACAGCAGAAAAATCAAAATAAAAAAAAGTGCACCCTTGCTGCCAGCTGGAGAATTAGTCATACATTGAACCCTCATCCCTTTTGGGCCCAGTCGCTCTACCCACAACCACCTCCTGACCCCAAAGGGCCACTATTTGATTTTGAACACTCCGTTTTTTTGACAGGTTTGTGGCACATTGAACATTTTTGAAGTACCAAATCTTGAGGTACTTACAGCTGATGGATAGTGCCAGTTGTAGTTAGGGGTATAGCATGCGTAGGCATCAGTGAAACCAAGAGCACAGTCTAGAGAGCTCGCCTCCACCCAGCCTGCATTTCTCCCACCAAGCTGGAGTGGTTCAGCTGGGCAGCAGCTATTCTCCATCTCAGGCTCTTGTTTCCTTGTGCTCAAACTACGTGCTATTTAACTGCTAACTGTTGTTTTCTTGTCTCGCTTTTCTGTGCTGTTGCTGCTGTGTTGTTGGCTGTCTTTGTGTATCACCGCAGTCATCGCCAGCCATGGAGGAAAAGGTAATTCCATAAAATCATTCGGTTCCTTCCTCCCCCGCCTCCACAACTGGAAACTACTGTGGTACAGTTCTTCCCAAGGAATGGAATGAGCAGGATAAACTTGCACTCCTACTGGCCTTGGGGAAACTTAGGAGAACATATGTTGGCACAATCAAACAGACTTGTACATCTCCCATAATGCAAAGCAAAATGAGCAATGTATGCAAATCACCTAGGATTTGTGTATACTACAGTGATACGTTGCATTAATTTATAAGTGATGTGTGCAAATAGTCACGGTGATATTCGCATATACTACCCAAAATGTGTTGCATTATGGGGGTATGTGTAATTTTTGCACTTCTTTGTTAAGACTTTGCTTTACTGCCACTATGCTTTTCAGGTAACCCTTGTCTCAGTACATTTGCTCTGAGGTTCTTGTCCTGTATAGTTTATATATTTTCTGACTCTTTATCTCTTGCAGTTTGTTGCTAGGGGCATTTGCCCGATAACAGTATCTCTGTTCCTTAGAGTTTACTGACTCCTACAGCCCATACTCCGGTTGAAGTCATTATCCTTTGTTCGTAATTACTTCGTTACCATGTAAACAGTCATGATGTCCTGTGCAGAATATGATGATTTCAGTTCGGGAACAAGCAGAAGGAGCAGATGAAACAAAAGTCCTGTTTTCACACAGATGTTATGGTTGTTCATAGTAATGGAGAAGCTAGAACAGAGACGTACAAGAAATTTATGACACAGAAGCCGAGTTGTGTCTTTCTGTTGTTCAGAGTTCTGGCCAGAGGCATCCGATGCTTTTTCAGCTTTTTTGGTGACTATGGTGCTTTATACTATAATGGAAGCCATACTTCTCAGCCTTAGTGCAGCCAGTGATAAGCAGTGCTATGTATATGGGGTACATATATATATATATATTTATACAATAGGGGTGAGACGTTTCTCAGTGTTAAAGTGTGTTATTCTCACCACAGTGAGATAAATGCCGCAGACATCAGCGCAGTGATGATAAATACCATTTACACATGCTGCACTGGCATCAGGATCATTTATCTTCATTGCGGTCATGTAGTTGCAGGATTGCACTTTACACACAGCTACCTGATGAAGCTTTCCAAGTCATGTTTACATACATGATTACACTCACTTGGAAAACAGACTATGCCCCTCAGATAGCACGGATATCTTGTGCTGTCCCTCACAGTGCTAATAAACAGTCTGAAACGCTGTTCGCTGTGACTACCGGTGGAGAGCAGACAGAGAAATCAAGTGAAATATCTAATCAAATGGAGCCGGAAAGCAAAATACCGCAAACAGGCAAACCGGGAACATACAGCAAGAATCAACAATTTAATTGAGTTGAAAATGTTTCACTTCAACTGTATACCTTGTACTCGAAACTCTGAACCAGAAGGGAAAGTTTGATGTAAGTGAAAGTAAATTCAGTAACTGAAACTAAATACCGACACAGAAAGTGGTGTACAGTACTCGCCGTTCATAATGAACAAATTCCACTCTTTCAAAAAACATGTACACAGTGTTCTAAGCAGCACATAGCAACCCCACAAAATAAAAGTAGATAAATTACACCACCAAAAACATATATTGCAATGAAATATCAAGCATTTTAAGAAACATGATCTGTTCCGGCTTTCTTACCAAAGTCCGGCCCCCAACCGCACAAAACCCAATCAGAAAGTACACCACTAGTACCAATGGATAATCGGAACTAAGAACACCGACCTCTACCGAATCAGAACACAGAAACACAGCCCATTGAAACCCATTCATGCCACGGGCCAATCCACACACAGAAAAGTTCCTCATTCACAAAATACAGATCCATGAACGTCCCGCAGAGATAGCTGAAAGGGAGAAAGTAGCAGTAAAACACACTACAGAAAATGCATAAAATCTGCCCCATTGTATAAATTGCACACATGATGTGCAGTCATGGGATATGGAAAATATTTTCATGCATGCAGAGTGACCTCTGGATACTATCACTAGTGACTCCACTCCGCTGCGCCACTGTGAGTATCCGGAGGTCGCCTATGGCATGAAAATATTTTCCTTATCTCACCTCCTGCCCATAATGTATTCCTAATATATATATGTATATATATATATATATATATATATATATAGAGAGAGAGAGAGAGAGAGATATCACAGGAAATCCTGTTAAAATGAATGGGAGGGTGGGCATTAAGAGTAGGGTTTTGAAAGCCGACCCAGTGATGCAGGGGCTGAGGTGCTGGGTGACCATCTCTATGCTGGCAACCCATGTTCGGAATGAGCATGGGTTGCTGGGGTTCGGCGGGGGGGGCTGGGAGTGGATAGAGAGGCCACCAGGCAGCTCTCCTCCCCTGATTGGGGAGGTCAACCTCTGGCTCTTGACTGCCACCAAGTGGAGGCTCGCTGGTAGCATTGGAGCACTGGAGGGGCTAGCATTAGGCTGGGTGGGTGGATTGGGGAGTGCTTGGTGCCGGTGCGTATGTGTGCCTCCACTGTCTTGAATGGCCAAGGTCCCGGGGTAGTAAGGGGCGAAAACCAGGCGGAAACAGAACCCCCAGAGGCAGGATGAAGACCAACCCCCTGCAGACTCTGCACCGGTGGCTGGGCATGCATTACAAGTCCAGTGGCAGAGGATGCAAGTGCAGAGTAAGTCCCAGGGAGCCAGTGACAGGGCTGGGGGCGGGGTTGGTCAGCTGGAGGCAGCCAGAGGAGGAGAATAAAGAAATAATGAAAAAAAAAAAGAGTAGAGTTTTGGAACAAGTAAATAGTGCTACTTCAGCAGCCTTTTAGCACTTCCAAAATCCTCTCAGTATACCACTGTGCCTATATACAAGCAGGTTCCCTCATTTGCATGGACGCAGTGATGTGTTTATCACGATCACACCATCTACTTTACGCCATGCTACAGGGCCCTTTGATTATGTCTTCAGCCCTGTTCGGATGCATTACGTCCCATTATTGTAACGTTATCCCCGTTAGCACCGTGATAACGTTCCAAATATTGTGGCCCTAGACCTAGTTTGTTCTTATTCTTTATTGTAGCTGTTTCTCTCTGGTCCATTGTTTTCTGTACTCGATTTCCAGATTCTAAGTAGACATAGCATGCTCTAAGTGGAAATAACATGTGTTCTTAGTGAAAATAAATTGTTATCCCAAAACTTCATCACTTTTTTTTTTACACCGTATATTCACCAATAGTGTGATACATATAGGGAATATTCTGTGAGGTAGGTAATTACGTGTACTACCCCCCTTAACATGTACACATGCCTTTTGTAAGTTCCAGTAGTATGCAACGGCCGTCTCTGCCCCCGATAGCATTATAATGCTATTTATAGCCCTGCAGTTCCTTCCCTACTTCATGTCATCAAAACGCAATTTTTTGGGTGGGGCTGCAGTGAACACTCAGTGGCTCCAGGGAAACTCAGAAGTAAGATCATGCTACTAGTAAGTTCATATGATACTTAATCCTTGCACAAAAAATTAGTAAAATAAAAATAAACTATGGCTAGTTTGGGTCCTGCGGCAGGCAGCGATTAGTGTTGAGTTGCTTGCCCCCAAGGTATCAGCTGATCTTTAATATTTGATTGTTATTCAGCATAGAATGTTGCTGTCATTGTTCCCCTTGCAGTGAGTGGCTGAGAGAATCAAAGCCAAGAGAGCAAGGGAGCAGTGACATTAACAGTCTGTGCTGAATAACAATCACATTTTAAGCCACCTCAAAGAATATCTGATGTATACCATGTGATTTAAATAACATACTGTAGCTACTAGTAAAATAACATTGTCAAATTGTGTAATTTTACCCGGATCTTTTAATGTTATTTTACTAGTAGCTATGTTCACAAGTAGAATAACATGTTTTATTCTCCAGGTGTATTTACCCTACCATGGTATACATATATTTATAAAGTGGCTCATCATGATGGCCGCCACAAATACTGCTCCCTGATTGGGCAAGCTGTGTCACCTGCCGTGCCTGTGTTTACTCATGAATGCATGTTTCGACATTTTCTATGCCAAACCGTATAATTGTAAACCATTTTATAAGTGCACAAGTGACACGGAAGGACAGAGGAGCCCCACTGAGACAGAACTAGAGTTTGGAGCACAGAAAAATCAAGTGAGAGAAAAGGGCTCACCCAGCAAGCCACTGTAACTGGCAAGATGTGAACCACGCATGATGAAGACTGAGATTGCAAACACAAATAGCGAAGCACATCAGTGAACGTTGAAAAAGTGGCACAGTAGTACGGCCCTGAAACAGTGGCTGCGGTTGTACATTGAGGAACGGTGGCTTCGTACAAGTATAAGAAAATAAGACTTTTAAACACTGGAGTTGAGCACTGTTGTTAGGCTTATTCATAATGTACACCTCGGCCCAGAATGCTTTGCAGGCAAGTGCAGTATTCACTAATTGATTCCTGAAGATGTTGTTTCACACCTCCCCAGCTTGCCCAAGTGTTTTCAAGATAAACGCTTGCATGCTTTGAAGCATATGGAGTAAGGCTCTATAAGCCCAGAGCCTTGGTAATACTTCAAGCTGGTATTAATTAAAACGCCAACTCTGTACTTGATAGTTGGTTGCTTGGTTGGTGTGTGTGTGTGTGTGTGTGTGTGTGTGTGTGTGTGGGGGTGTGTGTGTGGGGATGATGAATCCTTGCCTACAGTAGGGTGGAGTGGTTTGCAGATGATAAATAATTGAGTAGTACATTAGTCTCATAAAACAAAAAGCAGCTGGTGAAGGCCTTGGATCAATAGTGTGCAAAGGGGGTAAAGCATTACTCTCTATGTAGGGGGGAATGAAGTCAATAAAAGTCTTAACTCTTTCATTGCCTAGTCCATACAAGCACATTTACTCCACTGATGGGCCTACTGGCTACTTGCTATATGGAGTGATGCTGTGATTT
>JADMNL010000025.1:361728446-361785946 GCA_016271365.2 Neoceratodus forsteri
ATGCCATTTCTACCCTGAAAACATCAGATCAAAATCCCAAACCATCTGAGCACAAGGCGATGAAAAAAAAAAACAGTACTTTTTATGTTTTTGCACTGTATACATCTCAGAATCCGCATATTTGACCAGAACGCAACTGGGCACATCAAGAGATCTACCTTAAGATCTAAGGTATCTTTTTGCTCAATCTCTGATTTCTCTCTTCTTTCTCCAATGTTTTAGAACTGTTTAGTTATTGTGGCAGAGGTGTGGTACTGTGTTCTTTCTTGTAGTTCAAGGTGCTTTTGGAACTGCTGATTTCTATTGGTTTAAATGACTACATTTTTTTTTTTCTATTTTAAAAAAAGCTACATCAACTTGGTTTGTTGTCACCTGTTTGTTGTTGCTAAGTAGCAGATGTTTTTGCATTGTGCTCTGATTCTGTGATAGAATCTGTATTACTAGAAGATAGATTATTGTGATTGTAGTTACCTTTTGATGGTAAGGATAAAGAGGTGAGATAGAAGTGTATGTATTTTCAAATATTATAGAGGAACAGTGGCAGGATTTTTAGGACAGTAAATTAATAAAAAGAGAACTAGGAGAGCTTCAGTAGCAGACAAGTAGTGGGATAGCAGTATAACTGCAGCATAATGTGGGGAGTGATGCAATGCAGTGGCTGTGGGGCAGCCATATTCAGGCAGATCTTCTGGACACTGAGGTGCTTCCCTATCTGCATGCATCTCTCTGGACTGCGGGATGAGGTAGCCAGACTCAGAGCGGAAGTAATCTGGGTCAGGAGTACCATCACCCCTATCCAGAGACCACTCAGTCCAATGCAGCTGCCTCAAAGGATGCAGAGAACGAGGAGTACTTGGATGACAGTGGGCTCAGGGAGGGTTAGACCAGTCAGGCAGAGGCACATCCCAGATCCTATTCCACTCAAGAACTCATATGCCACACTGCCAAACAGGGACAACCAAATAGAGGTACCCAGAGAAATGGAAGGAAAGGATGTAGAGGTTAGCCAAGTGCAAAAGATGGAGATTAGCGCCCAGGAGGTGGATAGGCAGAATAGGGGCAAAATTCAGCAGAAAGGCAGACAGCAAGGTGAACCAGGGATAAGGACAACCAAGGAAGGGGCTGGAGTAGAACAGCTAAACAGTCTAGGAGGTCAAATCATGGAAAGTCATGTGCAAATGCCAGGAGCCTTAGCAACAAGATGGAAGATCTGGAGGCTGTCATGGTGCAGTCAGACCTGGACATTGTGGCCATCACTGAAACCTGGTGTAATGGTAACCACGACTGGGAGTTGGCCATACCTGGCTACAACATATTCAGAAGTGACAGGGCAGGCAGGAAGGGAGGAGGAGTGGCACTGTATGTGAAAAATGATATAAGGGCCACAGAGATCCAGGAGGAACAAAATGGGGAGAGATACTGTGGGTTAAGCTGGAAAGGAAAATGGGCTAGCTATCGCACAGGGTGTGGTCTATAGACCACCAGCCCAGGAGGAAGAAACAGATAGGGAGCTGATGCTAGCCATCCAGAGGATGGCAGACAAGGGTGAGGTAGTACTGGTTGGAGACTTCAATATTCCAGATGTGGACTGGAGCATCCCAGCAGCAGCATCAACTAGGAGCAGATTGATCCTGGACTCCCTTCAGGGTGCCTTCCTCAAGCAACTGGTCATGGAACCAACTCAGCAGAAGGCAATACTGGACCTTGTGCTCACAAACAGGGACAGTGTGATGGGGGTAAGAGTGGGGGAGCACCTGGGGAACAGTGACCACCAGTCACTGTAGTTTGAAATCACAGAAAGAGCAGAACCAAACCACACAAAAACACGTATCCTGGATTTTAGGGGGCAAACTTTGGGAAATGGGAGATACTTGAAAGAGGCATTAAGGGAATGGGGCAGGAATCAGGGTTGAGGAACAGTGGGAAGTATTTAAAATGGGGATTACAAGAGCAACAGAATTATGTATTAAGCAGGTTAGCAAGAGGAAAAGGAAGAGGAGACCATTATGGTTTTCCAAAGAGGTAGCAAAGAAAGAAAGCAAAAAAGATTGCATTCAGGCAATACAAAAAGACACAGGCAGAAGGGGATAAGGAGAAATACCAGGAGAAGCAAAGGAGGCAGGAGGTCAGTAAGGAAGCCAAAGCTCAGACAGAAGAACACATTGCAAAATCAGTGGGTAAGGGACAAACCCTTTACAGGTACATAAGGAAAAAGAAAGGCAAAGGAGGGATAGTTAGACTGAAGGGGAGGATGGGGGCTGTGTGGAGGATGACAACAGTAAAGCTGACATATTGAACAGGTATTTCTGCTCAGTCTTTACTGAGAAAGAGGAGGGTAATGGGTCTGAATGGAGTACAAGGGTGAGAATGGTGAGAAATGGACACAAGTCCCTTTACACGAGAAAGGGTCCTGAAGGAACTGGAAGTAATAAGAGTTGATAAAGCAATGGGTCCAGATGGGGTGACCCAGGGTCTTTAAGAACTAAGAGAGGTGGTGGCTGAACCTCTTGCTATCCTGTTTAGCCGATCACTAGAAACAGGGGAGGTACCCAAAGACTGGAGGATAGCAGATGTAGTCCCCTTATACAAAAGTGGGAACAAAGAGGAAGCGGGAACTACAGACCAGTCAGCCTCACCTCGGTAGTGGGGAAGATCATGGAAGCACTACTGAAGGAGAGATTGGTGGAACATCTGGTTGTCAATGGACTACAGGACCCAAGGCAGCATGGTTTCACCAGGGAAGGTCATGTCAGACCAACCTCATTGAATTTTTTGACTGGGTGACTAGGAGGTGGATCAGGGAGGGCAGTGCACATGGCCTATCTGGACTTCAGCAAGGCCTTTGACACTGTGCCACATAGAAGACTATTGCACAAACTGGGAATATGGGTGTGGGCAGGACAGTAGTGCAGTGGGTAGGTAACTGGCTGGGCAGCAGGACACAGAGGGTGGTGGTAAATGGCTGTCATTCCACAGAGGGAAGAGTGACCAGTGGGGTACCACAGGGATCAGTGCTGGGACCAGTACTATTCAATATCTTCATCAGTGACATTGCGCAGGACCTAGAAGGCAAAATTTCACTGTTCGCTGATGACACAAAGCTCTGTAACAGAGTAGACACACCAGAGGGTGTAGACAGAATGAGAAGGGACCTGCAGAAACTTGAAGAATGGTCAGGGGTTTGGCAGTTGAAATTCAATGCAAGGGAGTGCAAGATAATGCATATGGGGCACAAAAACCCTGGCACAATATATCATTTGGGGGGTGAGGATATAGCATGCACCAAGCAGGAAAGGGATCTTGGAGTTATCATTTCTGATGACCTCAAGGCAGGGAAACAGTGTTATTAGGCAGCAGGTAAAGCAAATAGGATGCTGGGATGCATAGGCAGGGGCATCACCAGCAGGAAAAGGGAGGTCATAATTCCACTATACAAGACACTAGTGAGGCCGCACCTGGAGTACACTGTGCAGTTCTGGAGACCTTACCTACATAAGGACATAGACAGGGTAGAGAATGTTCAGAGGAGGGCAACAAAGATGGTGCATGGATTGCATCACAAGTCCTATGAGGACAGGTTGAAGGCACTGAACATGTACTCCCTGGAGGAGAGGAGGGAGAGAGGGGATATGATAGAGACATACAAGTATCTTACAGGAGGAACAGGTGCAGGAATGCACTATTTTTAAGCGAAAAGATGTTCCAGGACTAGAGGGCATGGGATGAAGTTGGAGGAGGACGATTCAGAGGAAACGTGAGGAAGAATTTCTTCACAGAACGGGTGGTGGACAAGTGAACACCCTGCCAGAGGAAGTGGTGGGGGCTGAAACAATCACGGGATTTAAGAAAGCATGGGATAGAGATAAAGGAATTCTGGAGGTCAGGGGTAAGGGGCAACAGACTTCCTGGAAAACATAAACTGAACTTACAAACTTAAATGGGCAGACTGGGTGGGCCATAGGCCCTTATCTGCCGACACTGTCTATGTATCTATGTATCTATATACCCCACGAGACTGCACGTGCAAACTTCAGTGAAGATCCATTGAATAGTTATGAAGATATTAAAGTGCAGTATTTGAGGTTTAATATAGAACCCTCTGCTCAACCCTAAATATAGTGGCGCTACAGCACCACTGTATCTACACATATATATATATATATATATATATATATATATATATATATATATATATATATATATATATATATATATATATATATATATATATATATATATATATATATATATATATATATATATATATATATATATATATATATATATATATATATATATATATATATATATATATATATATATATATATATATATATATTTCCTGGTCATGCCTGAAAATAGGCATTTGTCTAGTGCACTTACCTGGTCAACAAAAACTAAATGAATATCATCAAGTTCACATCAAGGTTCTTTATTTCAAAGAGTTGCATAAAGCAATTGGTGACTGCACTCACCATATACAAAAAGAAAAACATAAATACATCGCAATATTACATCCACAGATAAATATAGACAGAAACAGTTTTAAAAAAAAAAAACACAGTACATCATAACTGCAAGGCCACAGACATTCAAATTCTATTCCATTAGTTACATTTCTGGCAAGATCTTCCAATGTGTAGTGGCACAGGTAAAGAAAAAGACAAAATAAAAACTTTCATACGTAGTAGTCAATCAATCCTAGACCATCAAGTCAGCATTTTCAGTGTAGTTTAAATTACTTGTAGAAAGATCTAGTAAATAGGGGGAGTGGCTTAGCTAGAAGGAAACTAGATTTAAACACTGCCTTAGAAAGATTCTGTCAGAGGCTTGGCAGAGGACACCAGAAGGAAGGAGTGCTGTGTGACTGAACTCTACTGGGACTAAAGAAGTAGAACTCTCCTACTGGGACCTTTAAGGTAAAAAAACAAACAAGAAAACAATTAGTGTGTTTGTCTCAGTTAGCTAAAGTGGTTATCTGAACAGTTAGCTAGGTGTAAATCTCAGGTGGCTGAAGGGCTTGATTGCTGTGCAGTTTAAATTACTTGTAGAAAGATCTAGTAAGTAGGAGGAGTGGCTTAGGTAGAAAGAAACTAGATTTAAACACTGCCTTGAAAATATTCTGTCAGAGGCTTGGCAGAGGACATCAGAAGGAAGGAGTATTGTGTGACTGGACTTCTCTACTACTACTAAAGAAGTAGAACTCTTCAAAAAAACTATTGTACACCTTCCCTCCCCACCACCCTTCCACTCAAAGCTAGTTCTACTTTTATAGGCACAAGATTTGACTGACAACAGGAAATTCCTCTTTGCAAGCAGGAAGTGAGTGATCAGAGTCACCAAAGATGCACCATCCTAGAAGGGCAAGAGTAGCTCTCCGGCCCCCTCTAGCTGCTGGAGGTCTGCCTCTAAGCAAGTAAGGGGTCTACTGAGAAATATAGGATCTTCTTGTCTCAGAACAGGACAATCAGGAGCTTAAAGGGCACAGAGGCAGTAAGTAAGTAGAGAGAGAAGGGAAACAAAAACAGAGGAAAGAGTAAGAATTCCAAATAATAGTGAAGGGGCCAGAAATAAGACATGATGGGAGTGGTGCAGTGCAGTGGCTGTGAAGCAGCAGTCTTCCGGGAGACGTTCTGGAGGATGCAGTATTGTCCCATCTGCAGGCACCTCTCTGGGCTGAGGGGGGAGGTTGCTCATCTCCAGGCTGAGTTGGCCAGGATTTGTGGGACCTCTTCTTCCATCCAAGGACCACCAGGGCCACGGCTGTTGCCTTAGAGGTTGCCAAGAAACAGGAGTGGTTGGACCACAGTGGGCTCAGGGAGGATGAGGGTGGTGGAACAGAGGCACATCCCTCCAGCTGTACCACTCTACAATTCCTATGCCATTCTGGCAAAGTGTGGTTCCTCTATGGAGGCACCCACAGTGGAGACCAAGGAGGATGCTGGGAACCTCCACAAAGAAGACCCACAGGAGTGTGGCATGGGACCTGACAGGGGAAGGAAACAACTCCTGGTGGGGGACTCCATTGTTAGGAAGGTAGAACTGGGGGAGGAAGAGGAGAGGGAGGTAAGGTGCCTGCCTGGTGCCATAGCTTGGAGGGACAGGGAGTGAATCCTCAGGATTTCCAGAGCAGCTGCACAGGGGAGGGAGCTAGATGTCATTGTCTACCTAGGGACAAATGACCTGGCTAAGAGCAGAGCAGTGCAGGAAGAGTTTGTGGAATTGAGGAGGGGCCTTAGACAAGTAGCACGAATTGTAACCTTCTCGGAGGTGCTGCCTGTCTATGGCATACAAGAGGCTAGGGTGCTCCACACCATGAGATTCAATCAGTGGTTGAAAATCTGGTGCAGAGCTCAGGGATTTGGCTTCATTGGGGACTGGGGGTCCACCTGGAGTGATGCAAGCCTATACTGGCATGATGAGCTACATCTGTCCAGGAGGGGAACCAGGATCCTAAGTGATAGGTTTAAATGCTTCATTTGCAAGTATTTAAACTAGCCAAGGGGGGAGGCACTGGAAAGGAGCAGGGAAATCCTAGCCCCCAAAAACGTCATGGTAGTAAGTGCAGTAAACACCAACATAGAGATGTTGATAAGAAGAAGGGCAGGGGTAAATGGAGAAAGTGACAAAGGCAAGAAGGACAGGGATGGGGCAAAAATGAGTAAGGCCATCAGGAAATGGAGGATAATGAGTACCTTTGCCCGTAGCCTGGGCAACAAGCTCCCTGAATTGGTGGCCTTGATGGAAGAGGGATGCCTGGATATCATAGCAGTCACAGAAACATGGTACACAGAGAACCATGACTGGGATGTTAACATACCAGAGTACGTAACCTACAGGAGAGACAGGGAGGGGAGGGGAAGAGTAGCTCTCTATGTAAAGGAATGGATAAAAGCAACTGAACAAAAGTGTAAACAGGGAGGAGAGGAGCCATTGTGGATCACCTTGGAGACTGGAAGTGGCACCACAATCCGCACAAGGGTTGTCTACAGACCCCCAGGTCAGGGGGAGAGAATGGACAAGGATATGATAGAAAACATTCTTAGGATGGCAAAGAAAGGGAAGATACTGTTGATGGAAGACCTGAATATGCCAGATGTTAACTGGAGCACACTTGCTGCAGCCACATCTAAGAGCAGGGCCATTCTGGATGCCCTACAGGTGGCATACCTCAGACAGCTAGTTTCGGAACCCACTCATGAGGGAGCAATCGTAGACCTCGTACTCTCAAATGGGGACAGTGAGAGGATCTCAGATCTAGAAGTGGGTTGCTATCTGGAAACAAGTGACCATTAAACAGTGTGGTTCACGTTAAACTCAGCTACAGAGTCAAGCCATACAAAAGTGAGGGTACTGGACTTCAGGCAGGCTGACTTTGGCAAGATGGGAGAGTGCCTTAGAAAAGCACTAGCAAACGGGCTAGAAGGAGGGGTGGAGCAATAATGGGGAATCATCAAAACTGCCATCACAGAGGCAACAAGTCTTCGTATGAAGCAAATAAATCAAAACGAAAGAAAAAGCCACTATGGTTCTCAAAAGAGGTGGCGGGGAAAGTCAGGTAGAAAAAGATAACATTCAGGAAGTATAAGGAAACACAGAAGGAGCAAAACAGAGAGCTGTACCAGTTAAGGCAGAAGGAAGCAGGGAGGGAAGTCAGAATAGCAAAGGCCCAAACAAGGAAAGGATAGCCAACTCAGTTAAGAAGGAGGATAAAGCCTTTTATTGGTACATCAGGGAGAGTAGAAAGACAAAGGAAGGGATAGTGAGGCTGAATAGAATGAACGGTAGGTTGGCAGAGGGAGACAGTGAAAAAGCAGGGATACTGAACAAATATTTCTGCTCAGTATTCACAAAAGAGGAAGGGGAGGTGACTAATCCAATTAACAGAAGCACTCTGGATAGGGGGGGTCAATCCCAGTCCTTTCACAGAAGAAAGGGTTCTGAAAGAACTCGTAAAACAGAAGGTGGACAAAGCAATGGGGCCTGATGGAATTCACCCAGAATTCTAAAAGAATTAAGGGAGACCTAGTGAAACCACTGACTACCCTTTTTAAAAAATCATGGGAAGATGGTGTGGTACCCTAGGACTGGAGGAAGGCGGATGAGATTCCCCTTCACAAAAGTGGGACCAAGACAGAGGCAGGAAACTACAGACCTGTCAGTTTGACCTCTGTGGTAGGGAAAGTGATGGAATCACTTCTCAAGGAAAGAATTGTTGAGTACCTAGAGGCCAGTGGGGCACAGTACCCAAGGCAGCATGGGTTCACAGAAGGAAGGTCATGTCAGATGAATCTAATTGATTTCACTGACTGGATGACTAAAGTAGTAGACCAGGGAGGGGCTGTGGACATGGCCTACCTAGACTTTAGAAAGGCATTTGACACGGTCCCACACAAAAGGTTAATAGTCAAATTAACCAGCCTAGGAGTGGGTCCAAGGGTGGTAGCCCAGGTAAAACATTGGCTGAACAACAGCCATCTTCTTCCAAGTTGGGTAACAGGGTGTGCTTCGAAACAACTGAGGAGCTGCATGGGATATATTATATTGGACTAGATATCTGCAACAAATCTCTCTCTTGCTTACATCTGAGGGAAGTTTTCTTTACTTCACAGTGTTACATTGGTATTGCTTTGTGTTTCATTATTTTAGTTTTTAATACAGGAAGGGAGTTTTCAAAACTGCTTATCTTGTGAGCATCTTCAGCAGGGTTGAAATAACTGCATATTTGATTTTCCTTTGTGGCTAACTGGACTGTCTACTAGTATTCTGTGACAGTCTGCATCAATATATTTTGCAATATTTACTGGTGGTGGCTGTGTACTTTAAAATAGCAAAGGCTGCAGTTTGTAATTGGATGCCAGACATAGCCTGAGGTGGGAGAAATTGTCTTCACAAGTCAGGGAGACCTGCATCACAGCCAATTGTTCTGTCTTGAACATTCCAGCATTGATCAATTGCTATAAACTACTGGTGTGATCCTGTTTCAGACAGAAGTCCATCTTCTTCCAAGTTGGGTAACAGAGTGTGCTTTGAAACAACTGAGAAACTGCATGGAATATACTATATTGGACTAGATATCTGCAACAAATCTCTCTCTTTTGCTTACATCTGAGGGAAGTTTTCCAGAGTTTAAAGCACAGCTGACTTATTTTGGGACTGACTGCTTTCAGAGCACAAACCACCAGGCTGTTTTGGGGCTGGGGAGGTTTATCTGTGTCTGACTTGGATGTCTGGATTTTTCTCTGTTTGATTAGCAGGGTATTTTCTCTGTCAAATTGTTGTGTAGGGCATCTTGCTGACAGGAAGGTACTCATCACAGCGGTGGGTCAGAGATTTTGACTGATTGTTTCGTGAGGGCACAGTTTAGGCCCAACCCTGCCCACCCCTCGCCCCACCCACCCCTGAAATAGTTCCTTTATACCTGGGGTTCTGACATCATTCTCAAGAACGTAAGGCATATCACTGTCATATCCTCTCTAGCACACTGCACTGACAATATAATATACATTGTATAATATATATATATATATATATATATATATATTTTACAAACAACAACCACACACACACACACACACACACACACACACACACACACACACACACACATATGCAAAAAAAGTAGATAAACATGTGGGGAGTAGTGCAATGTAATGGCTGTGTGGCAGCAGTCTTCCTGGAGGCTGAGATGCTGCCCTATTTGCAGACAACTCTCTGCCCTGAGCGAGGAAGTTGCCCATCTTCAGGTCACACTGGACAGTAGTAAGGGGACCTTCCCCCAGGCCACACTGGAGAGTAGGAAGGGAACCTCCCCCATCCAGGAAGCACCAGAGCCACCACCACTACCTCAGAGGTTGCGAAGAAAGCACAGCAGTTGGACCACCGTGGGCTCAGGGAGGGTGAGGATTATGGAACAGAGGCCCCCTCCGTCAGTTGTTCCACTACACAATCCATACACCATTCTGGGGGAGCATAGCTCCCCTATGGATGCATCTGCAGAGGAAACTAAGGAGGCTGAGGACAACGGTCACCAGGGAGGCCCACAGGAAGGAGGCAGAGGACACCACAGAGAAAGAAAGCAGCTCCTGGTGGTGGACTCAGTTATTAGGGGATAGAACTGGGGGGGGGGGAATCAGGGAAAACTGAAGTCAGGTGCCTGCCTGGTGCCATGGCTTGGAGGGACAGGAAGCACATCCTCAGGATCACGAGAACAGCTGCACGGGAGTCTGAGCTGGACATTATTGTCTGCCTAGGAACAAATTACTTGGCTCATAATGATATTAGAGCAGTGCAGGAGGGCTTTGTAGAGTTGGGAAGGGGCTAAGACAAGTAGCACACACAGTATCCTTCTCAGAGGTGCTGCCTGTCAATGGCGTGGGTGAGGCGAGGGTACTTTGTACCATGCAGTTTAACGAATGGTTGAAAAACTGGTGTGATGCACAGGGGTTTGGTTCATTGGGGACTGGGGTTCCACCTGGAGAGACACCAGCCTATACTAGCAGGATGATCTGCATCTGTCCAGGAAGGGAACAAGTCTTTTGAACAATCGGTTTAAATGCTTCATTGGCGAGCTTTCAAACTAGTCAAGGGGGAGACACTGATAAGCAGCAGGAAAATCCCAGCCTCTCCCTACAAAACAGGGTACTAAATGAGAAAAAGACTGAGGTAGAAAGGTCAGTGGGGGATGGTGCAACAGAAGGTAAAGCCATCAAAAAATGGAGAGCAATGAGTACCAATGCCCATAGTCTGGGTAACAATCTTCCTGAATTAGTGGCCTTGATGGAGGAGGAACATCTGGATATTGTGGCAGTCACAGAAACATAGTACACACAAAACCATGACTGGGACGTAAACATACCAGGACACACTATCTACAGGAGGGACAAGGAGGGTAAAAGAGGAGGAGAAGTAGCTCTTTATGTAAAAGAAAGGAACAAAGCAACAGAACTAAAGAGTAAACAGGGAGCAGATGAGACACTCTGGGTTACCCTGGAGACAGGAAATGGCACCACAATCCAAACAGGGGTTATATACAGACCCCCTTCTCAGTGGGAGGAACTGGACAAGGAAATGATAGAAAATATACTTAGAATGGCAGAAAAAGGGGAGATATTGCTGATGAGTGATCTGAATATGCCAGATGTTAACTGGAGTGCAGTTGCAGCAGCCACTTCGAAGAGTGGGGTTATTCTAGATGCCCACAGAGGGCATGCCTTAGACAACTAGTATTGGAGCCCACTCGAGAGGGAGCAATCTAGACCTGGTTCTTTCAAATGGAGATGGAGAGAGGATCACAGATGGAGAAGTGGGTAGCCTTCTGGAAACTAGCAACCATCGAACAGTATGGTTCACAATAAACACAGCAATAGAGTCAAGCCATACAAAGGCAAAAGTACTGGAATTTAGGAGGGCTGACTTTGCCAAAATGGGTGAATGCCTAAGGAATGCACTAGCAAATAGGAAAGAAGGAGGGGTGGAAGAACAATGGGGAATAATAAAACTGCCATCACAGAGGTAACAAGCCTTTGTGTGAAGCAAATAAACAAAACAAAACAATGTAAGAAACAACTATGGTTCTCAAAGAAAGTGGCAGTGAAGGTTCAAGAGAAAAATAAAGCATTCAGGAAGTACAAGGAATCACAGAAGGAGCAGGACAGAGAACTGTATCAGTTAAAGCAAAGGAAGCTGGGAAGGCAGTCAGAATAGCAAAGGCCCAAACCGAGAAAAGATAGCCAACTCAGTTAAGAAGAGGATAAAACCTTTTATAGGTACATCAGGGAGTGAAGGAAGACCAAGGGAGGGATAGTGAGGCTTAATAAAGGTGAGGGAGGGAGGGTGGGCAGAGGGTGACTGTGAAAAGGCAGAGATACTAAACAAATATTTTTGCTCAGTATTTACAAATGAAGAGGGGGAGGTACCTAAAACAAACAGTCGAAACACTCTGGATACAGAAGTTGATACCAGCCCATTTACAGAAGAAAGGGTTATGAAAGAACTCTTAAAACTGAAGGTGTACAAAGCAATGGGGCCTGATGGGATTCATCCCAGAATTCTAAAAGAACCAATGGTAGAACTAGTGACACCACTGACTACCCTCTTTAACAAATCATGGGAGGATGGGGTGGTACCTGAGGACTGGAGGAGGACAGATGTGATTCCCCTTCACAAAAGTGGGAGCAAGGCAGAAGCAGGAAATTACAGACCTGTTAGTTTAACCTCAGTGATAGGGAAAATGATGGAATCACTTCTGAAGGAAAGAATTGTCAAGTATCTACAGGCCAGAGGGGCACAGGACAAAAGGCAGCATGGATTCACAGCGGGAAGGTCATGTCAGACGAATCTGATAGATTTCTTTGACTGGGTGACCAAAGTAGTAGATCAGGGATGGGCTGTGGACATGACCTACCTAGACTTTAGCAAGGCATTTGACACAGTCCCACACAAAAGAGTAATATACAAGTTAGCCAGCCTGGGAGTGAGTCCCAAGATGACAGCCTGGGTAAAGAATTGGCTGGAGAATAGGACACAGAGAGTAATAGTAAATGCAGTCCACTCTGAAGAAAGGGGGGTTACTAGTGGGCTACCGCAGGGTTCAGTATTAGGACGGGCCCTCTTCAATGTCTTTATAAGCGACATTGCAGAGGGACTGGAAGGAAAAGTATGTCTCTTTGCAGATGACACAAAGATCTGCAACAGAGTTGATGCACTGGGGGGGTGGAAAGGGTGAGAAATGACTTGGCAAGGTTAGAGGAATGGTCAAATGTATGGCAGCTTAGATTCAATGCTAAGAAGTGCAAGGTAATGCACCTGGGAAACAAAAACCCAGGGGGAAGAGTACACAGTGGGGGTGAGACACTAACAACAACAAAAATGGAAAGGGACCTGGGGGTAGTCATATCAGATGACTTAAAAGTGGGCAAGCAATGTGAGAGGGCAGTAAGGAGGGCTGGGGGGATACTGGGATGCATAGGGAGAGTCATCACCAGTAGAAAACAGGAAGTTGTTATCCCTCTGTACAGACAGCTGGTGAGACCCCATCTGAGTACTGTGTACAGTTCTGGAGACCCAGTTTCGCAAAGACATAGACAGGATGGAAGCTGTCCAGAGGAGGGCAACTAAATGGTGCAGGGTCTGTTCGAAGACATATGAAGACAGACTTAAGGCGCTTTAAATATGTATAGCCGTGAGGAAAGGAGGAGGGGGGACATAGATAGAAACGTTCAAGTACCTCAAGGGAATCAACAAAGTCCAAGAGGGTAGCTTCTTTCAAAAAAAAGATGTGCAAGAACAAGAGGGCACAATTTGAAGATGGGGGGGCAGCTCAGAGGTAATTTAAGGAAGTATTTTTTCACAGAGAGGGTTGTGGATGCGTGGAACGGCCTTCCAGAGGAGGTTGTAAAGTCAAAAACTGGTGGAATTCAAGCATGCATGGGACAGTCATAAGGTAATTCTAGGGGGTGGGGGTAGGAAGAAGTAGGCTTCTGGTTAACTAGGATCTGCAGCTTATCCAGTAGGTAGGGAAATGGGCAGACTGGGTGGGCCAAGCGGTCCTTATCTGCCGTCAAATTCTATGTTTCTATGTTTCTAAACAGAAGGTAATTATAAATGGAGTCCACTCTGAAGAAAGAGGGGTACCGCAGGGTTCAGTACTGGGTCCAGTCCTTTTTAATGTCTTTATAAGTGACATTGCAGAGGGACTGAAAGGAAAAGTATGCCTCTTTGTAGATAACACAAAGATCTGCAACAGGGTTGATACACAAGGAGGCGTGGAAAGGATGAGAAGGGACTTCGCAAGGTTGGAGGAACGGCGTAAGTATGGCAGCTAGGATTCAATGCAAAGAACTGCAAATAATGCACCTGGGAAGCAAAACCCAGGGAAAGATTACACAATGGGGGGGTAGTATCAAAACCAAAAAAGGAAAGGGACCTGGGGGTAATCATATCAGATGATCTTAAGGTTAGCAAGCAATGTGAGAAGGCAGTAGGGAGGGCTGGGGGTATACTGGGATGCATAGGAAGAGGCATCAGCAGCAGAAAACAGGAAGTTGTTAACCCTCTGTACTGACAGTTGGTGAGACCCCATCTGGAGTACTGCATCCAGTTCGGGAGACCTCATCTCCGCAAGGACATAGACAGGATAGAGGCAGTCCAGAGGAGGGCAACTAAAATGGTGCAGGGTCTGCAAGAGAAGCCGTATGAGGAGAGACTAAAAGAGTTTAATATGTATACCCTTCAGGAAAGGAGGGAGGGAGGGACATGATAGAAATGTTAAAGTACCTCAGTGGAATCAACAAAGTCCAAGAGGGTAGCATCTTTCAGAAAATCGAAATTTAAATACCTGTACATTTTCTTTCTCCGACGGCTGGTCTCCGAGTTCCTTACTGATGCTGACAGGCAGGCAGGAATCAGACCTCTGCAGCAGGGAACATCCAGCCTCCCACCTCCTGTCTGCCTCAGTTCTTCCTAAAGCAGTCCAATGTGGCAATACTACAAGAACTTGGAAACAGAAAACAAGAATTTTAAGGCATATATGGACCTGAGGCCAGCCAACTATATACATTCTGGGAGGGAATCTGAAGCCCGGAGACCAGCCATCAGAGAAAGAAAATTTATAGGTATTTAAATTTCGATTTCTGTCTCTTAAGCTGGTCTCTGGGCTTCCTTACTTGTGAGATATATGAAAGCAGTATGTCCCCAGATGTCCTGGGTGGGAAGAATGTCAAAAACCCAGAAGGGTTCCCCACCACTGAAACACTTTGCGGCCAAGGACGTCTCCACCGATGACATCACCTCTAGTGAACATTTTTATATATTTTTTTTAAATAAAATGTGTGAATGGATGATCAGATGGCCGCTAAATTACATCCACGAAGGGGCCAAGTGTTCTCACTGGCCTAGGCAAGTTACTCCGGCCTGATCATAACCCTTGGAGGTGATAGATAGAATCCAACTGGCTATAAGCCCAACAAATCCTTGCTACTCAAAATATTTGCCCGTAGCTAGCATGAATAAACTTGAGGTTTTGCTAATAGGTTCCTCCCTCTTAATGCATGTTTTCCTCCCTCTTCCCAGGTCTAGTGTATGAAACTTTCCTTCCTTATTGCTTTTAGAGAGTGGGCATAAGAAAAGAAGAATGAACCCTTGATTGTAATGGAGAGGAGACATAACTTTTGGCAAACAAAAGTTGGAACTATTCTAGCCTGAGGAACAGGAGTTCAGCTCTTGGGTAAGCAATGCTCTTAGTTTGCTGGTCCTCCTGGCTGAAGCAATAGCTTTGGGAAAGAGGGCAACCATTATTTAAGATGCATGATGGACGCCTTAAAAGGCTATAAAGGGGACCCTGGTCTTGGCCTTGAGAACCATATTACTACTCCAAGGTGGTTGCTTTGGTGTTAAGGAATACATTTTAATGTTGCTGCTTTTAGAAATACCAGACATAGGGATATGAGCCCGACCATTCCCCAGAGTCCATGAAAAGTGCCTCCCGTGCAGAAAACTCCAACTTGAAAAGTGACTGGTTGCAGTCCTACGTCCATCTATCAAAAGGGAACTACAGGAGTAAAGACCAACATATTGGGATACTCTAAGTGACTGGAATGAAGCCAGAACCAAAATCCTCCCTGGATTCTATAATGCACTTTGGAGGAAGAGGAGATACACAAGTTCCCCATCATGTTAATAACAGAAGCTCTGTAGCATAGCTCCTTGAAAGTTTTTCCTCTCCAGCTCCAGGCCTAGAGAGAGACAAGTTGTTGGCATGGGATGCAGAACTGGACTTTGAAGGATAATGTCCGGGCTGAACCTGAATGTTAGAGGTGGTCGCCCTGACCAGAGAATGATAACCAATTAAGTGTGGGCAAAACGTAAGGGACAGACTAGAATCATGACTGTTCTCTCCAAAGCTGCTCTGTGTAGAACTCTTGATAGAGGCAGTATTGGAGGAAAGGCTTACAGGAGACTGAACATATCCCAGATTATGGAAAAAAGTGCCCTGAGCCCTTTCTGGTTCATCCTTGACCAGGGGACAGAATTGCTTTGTCTTGGAGTTCTGCAAACTAGGGAAAAGATCTGTTTGAGCATTGCCCCACTGTTCTATCTGGATGTGGGAGGCACTGCCCTTCAGCTGCTATTCCCTTGGCTGGTCAACCTTGTGACCGAGTAATTCTGCTGTGACGTTTTCCTGTCCTGGTATGCACATCACTAAGTGGTGCTCAAGCCACTGAAAGAGGGTATTCCTTTAGCAACTTTAGGCTCCTCGTGTTGCCCTGAAGTTCAGTGTATGTCAGCGTTGACAGATTGTCAGTTGGAAACAAGCTATCCTGATTGAGGAATTGCTGTTTAGAGTGCCTCTGAGCATGTCCTATTGTTCACCACTCAGGGAAATTTATGTTGTGTCTTGCGTCTAACAGCGATCCCCTGCCCGGTGCCAACAGCTGACGCAGATGAGCCCTCCTCAGCTCCTGAGGCTTGTATCGGCCGTGTTCCAGACTTAGTGTCTGACCACTGAGACTGTCACTGGAGAGAGAGTTTAATCTGTCTCAATGAGTGGTGTAAAAAAATAAGCAGTTAGCTGAGCAGCCTTTGAAACTCCTTGATGAGTTTTAGCAGATAACCAAAATTTCATTTTCGGGGGGGGGGGGAGAAAACTTGTGTCCTGATGTGTGCCCTCCCCTCCAGGCCGATAGGCACCAGACTCCCTCTGCCACTGCTTGTAATGCTTGGTTGAGCTGTGGGGCCTTTAAGCGGGCCATGACCGCTACTAGTATCCTAAATACTGTTCGTGAATCTGAGGAAGACCACGATAATGAAGCAGAAGCACTGCTCTCCCACTCTACACTTGGGACAGAACGTGTGCCATTACTGGGTGGGAATATGCAATAGTAATCTTGCAGAATTATTGGAGCTGGAAAAAATCTCCCTTTTGTTATTCCCTGATGACTGATGAAGACTTCCACCTTGAAGGTTCTGTTGCGAACGAACTGTTCACGAATATGAGATCCAGGACTGGCCTGAGTCCCCCAAGCATTTTGGCACATGGAGGGAAGATAAAACCTCCAGCTGCTGAAAATCTGTAGTAGACTGTAAAAATCCCCCACGTGCATTGTCTGTCTTCCACATGGGTTGCCAGCAAAGGAGGGGGGCTTGGATTAGGTAACCCATGCTGGTAATGTCTGGGACCCCTCTATCCAACTTGGTTTGGGCCCATCTGTGCAACTCGGTTTGGGCCCATTCATGGAGAGTTTATTGAAAACCTGCCCCCTACTGGAGGAAGTGTGAATAGCGTGTTCTTGTTTCCCCTCCAAGACATTAGTGTTTTAACCCTTAAGGTAATCTTGGTAATGAAGAAGTCATCTGGGGACTGAAGATTGGTCCCCGCCTCATGAAATGGCATGTTCACCTTTGGCCATCTCCCTGGTATCCCTCACTGTCTTCTTCATGGCTGGGCCAAAAAGGAAATTACCTTCATTGGGTACAATAACCAGCTGACTCTTACAGAGGCAACTGCTTGCCAGGCCTGAATCCAGAGGTTGCAGTGAGCCGAGGCGAGAAGAAACATGGTGCGACCTGCGCATCTGACCGCCTTCTCTTATACATCTACTGCATAAGCCAAAGTCAGACCACAGACTGGGGCCCCTCACAAAGAGGCTTAGGGAGAGAGGACTGGTGGATGCCATCTTGAGACACTGTTGATGCTGAGCAGGGCACCTGCTTTTCTCTGCCCTGAGTCCCGGAGAGCAGTCCCTCCTTCAGCCGGGGTGATCGACTGCTTGGTTAGGTTTAAAAATTGGAGGATCAATTCTAGGGTAGTCTGACCAAGTTTCCAATTGTTTCTTGCCAAACTCTTAGAAAACTTGGAGAGCCACTGGATAGGTGTGACCTGGACCTTGCCCATCCTCCTTTAAAAGTTCTCTATGGCTGGAGGAATAAGGAAGGCTGAGGTTGGTCTGGTGGAAACTGCCCAATGAAAAACCTGTATCATTTGGGCGAGAGCCTCTGAGGCAGATCCAAGGCGAATCTTGACTAAGACCTCTTTTAGGAAAAAGAATAGGCCCTCCATGTCCAAGGACTTCTGGCTCCCAGTTCCTGGCTTGCTTAAGCAGCATTGCCTGAAATAGTTGATCCTTCAGGAGGGGAGAGAATTGCTGAAAGAAATGCAGGGAGTGCCTACCATTAAACTGGCTGTAGGAAGCCTCTCCCAGTCACCTCCAGAGCCTCCGCTGATCATCTCCAGGAGCAGTAGTGACCCTCGACCACTAGCACTGTGACACCTTGAGTTGCTCAGCGACTAACTACTGTGACACCTTAAGTTGCTCGGTGACTAACTATGAACCTGGGTGCCTGCTCGCAGAGCTGCAAGTTCCAGAAGGCTTCATTCGACGAGCTAAAAGCCCAAGGAGCTCGTCAGCCTAAGTACCTTGCCACCTGGCTAGTTGTGCCATACTCATCCTTCGGCGACGAGCTGACCCTCTGAGGCACTGGTCAACAGAAAAGGCACCCTAAGGAAGCATCTGGGTTCAGGCTGGATGGATAGCAGCCTTCGTTGATGAGCATTGTGACTCTGGGTGCTCGTCAACAAACTGTGCCTCTGGGTGGCCTGCAGTGGTACCGCTAGCTCAATACGGCGTCCTGTGTCCGTTAGTGGCAATTTAATAACAATGAGCCAGCTAAATCAGCAGGAGTCCTGTGCACCTTAGCGCCAATGAAATAATAATGATAATAATAATTATAATAATGAGCCAAGATGTTTGTGGACCATCGAGGTGATAGCGAACCATCGAGGTGATTAGTAGTGGGGGCAGTGAAAAAGATTAGAGGCGTGGTCCTCTCACATGTTAGGCCAGGCAGACTATCTTGGTTATTAGTAGTGAGGGCAAGCAGCCCCGGTGTTACAAAAAGGGGGGCCTACACCTCTGGTTCCATGCTGCTGAAACTGCAATGAAATGTGCTGGCCCTTTCAGGGCAAAATGCTGAGCTTTGTGCTGTTAAAGCAGCTATGAACTGACTCATTGTGCTGGCCCTTTAAGGGCAAAATGCTGAACTTTTGCAGTTAAGGCAGTGCTGGCCCTGTGAGGGCAATTTGCAAACTACTGAGGTTTCAAAGACCATAATAAATATTGGTTGGAGACTGGCATTCTGCTGTGAAATATTTCTTGATGGGGGGGGGGGGCTCAGCACTGATCAGAAGCTTTGTGTGGACGCTCCTGGAGACCCCCATGCATCATGGCGCTGGCCAACGAGAATCTCCTGAGCGTCGACGAGCTGCCATTCTAGCGCTGCAGTCCCACCATTGACGAGTGGCTGATGTTAAAATGCCAGTTATCGACGAGACCCTGTATTAGCGCTCCTTGTGCAGCGATGACAAGCCACCAATCTAGCACTACAGTCCTGCTGACACGAGTGGAAGGGAGTAGTCAAGACCTAGTAATCTCTCCTTGAGCCCTGCAGCAGCTCCTTATTGCTGTTAGAGGCCTTTCGAGATAGCCGTTAGTGCGCCTCGTGCCCCGCAGCAGCCGTCAAAGAGAACTACCCAGACATCGCCGAGCTGCTATAGAAGCACTGTAGGCCCCTCGCAATGAGCGGCTGAAGCAATCAGAATGCCACCCGTCGATGGAAAATATCCAGGGCTGTGGTCAGAGGGAGAAAAATCCTCACTAAGCACTCCGGTGCTATTTTTGTCCCCTTAATCGGATAAACGGTCAAAAGGTAGAGCGCAGACACTGTACCTAGTTTTGCTGGTTGAGCCCAAAATCGCAGGAAAAACAAACACCGCATTGAAGAAGTGGGGTCAGTCTGTGCAGCATGCAAGGCTGAGGCTGGAGCCCTCACAGTAGTGCTAAAAACCAGCTGATATTCCTCAGAATCCGAAAATAGAAGAATTAGCTGAGTTACTGGATCCATTCACATATCTGGAATGTGTAGTATGGTATGGGCTGCACGCCCATTGGTTCATGCTGTGGACCAATGGGTGTACAGCCTATGATGTCAGTCAGTGGTGCGGGGCGGCAGGCAGGTGGGGTGCTACCACCTGCCACTGACCGGGGGGGAGCGGGGTCCACTTGACCACCAGGGATAATAGTTTTCTTTTTATTTTAATTCAGCCCGCGATCGGACGGATGGGTCCACTGTACCACCAGGGATATAGGATTAATCTTTGTTCACTGAAGCCTGCGATTGGGCTGTGGAGCACATTGCCGTGCTGCAGGGGGCATCGGTCCCCAACGGCTGCTGCCTGGTAGGGCACCAGGCACAAGTCGTCGGGGATCAGTGCACCTGCATGCAAATGGGATCATAATGACATGCAAATGGCCCCATGTGCACCTTGCATACATTATGGCCCCATTTGCATGTCAACTTTTGAATACCGTTGTTGCTGCACTTTGCGCAACGGAACTTGCGCTAGCGCATCCCCATGCTCCACTCTGGCCACTGGCGCTGGCGCAGTGCCACTGCGCCATATGCACTGCAGGTGGCTAGGGTGCGATATTCACACTGCTGAACCATGGCGCAGCTCCATTGAATATTGCCCAGTCCATGCCCCTGCGCAGCTAAGTTGAGCTGTGCCCAGGCTTGCGTCACAACCTGGTGCAGTTTGAATATCTGGGCCGGTGTGTAACGAGATTTTACACACACCAGAGTTATGAGATGCTACATAAACCTTAGGGTTTATGTAGCATCCCACAACTCGGGGGTGTATGTGTAAAATCTCGTTACACACACCACCCCATATATTATTCTCTATTCATAACATGGGGATCAGTAATTTAGAGAATTGATAGGCCAGTGTAAATCAAGTGACCGTTCATTAATTCTTCATATTTTAAGACAAAGTGGATGTGGTAAAATGTTGCGGAGGTTATCGTCAATGTAGTGGTCTGTCCTTATTTACGAGCAGTCTCAGCAGAAATTTCAAGTAGCCACATTGTTCCACAAGTTAGCGAGAGAACTCACCCACCCACCCACCCAATGGACACTGTCAGTCCTAGAATAAATTTCAGAAGGTGACAATTCAGTGGTAGCAAGTAAGCATAAAACACTACAGAACCACACTTTAGGGACAGAGAGAAACGATAAGATTTTGCATAGAACAGTACAACCGACTGACCTTATGGAACCGAATCTTCATGTCCTATTACGTGTAGCCTGCATCACACATGATTTGGCAATGTTCTGCAAATTACTGATCTCCATAGTCTGTACAGCAACATGGTCACCAGGGGAAAAAAAGAACATTATTGTTGTAACACCCAACTGGAAAAGGTGTTTAGGAAGTAACACAGAGTGGCATTTTTTTTGTGGGGGTGGGGGTAATGTGGACGGTCAGAGGATGACTGAAAACAGACCGTGACCAGAGAGAGGAATCGGGAAGGTATGTGGCATGCAAGGGAGAAATCTGTACAGCAAATACCACAATTACAAAGCTGTCGTTATGAAAAATGTGCGGGACACAGATGAAAAAGTGCAACTCGATGAAAAGCAGTACAGAAGGAATCGCGATGGCAATGCATGTTAATATTTTATTGCATCTGTCAATGAGTTAGTCTGTGCAGCACAGGAACACACAGTATAAGTTTGACAGCACCAGAAGAAGTTTTGTTTCTATCTGTCTCCCTCCCTGTGTACTGTGTATGTGCAATGTATGTAAGAAATGCAAAGTAGGAAAGGGAAATGAGTGTGCCCCTTGATACTCGTATATTAGCTCGTTTACCACAAACCTTAGTAAGAAGTATTATTTTCCTGTGGCAGAACACACATGGATGTGGTACTGCGGCCAAAAGTAGTGGAGGAACACTAAGTAGTCCGCATGGTTTTTATCCTGTCAGTCCACCAGTTTCCTCCATTTCTCTCGAAATGTGGCCCATGTTATAAGTGCAATAATCCACTCCAGGGTGTGCATTTATTGGGGATTAATCAACACCCCAGGCGCAGTGAGGACACTCGGCCTGTGGCCTCGTGCCTCACAACGCACCTAGTGTGTTGATTAATCCCCACTAAACGCACACCCTGTTGTGGGCTATTACTTACTTATAAAATAGCTTTAGAAAATCTAGAAATCTAATTGGCCAAGAGACATCAGCAGACCGTACATTAACTCTCTATATACACACAGTCATCCTAGTCCTAAACCACATCACACAATAAGCAAATCAGTCCTCCTACAACCAAAACTATCTTCCAACAGTTCCCCTACAACCAGAACTGATTCTCCATTACAAATATGGCTGCTACCTTTACACTGTAAAAACCTTCAACTGGGCCCTATAAATAAAACTACTTTATTTAAAAAATAAAACAAATGAATTAATTAAATGTTTTTTCCTTGATCACCACACTCTCCTTACACACATGAACAGATTAGAAACAATAAGTATTATTTATAGTTTTCATTACAACTGTTTCTTTGCTGACAGTGAAAAATCCCCCTTCTATCTTTACCATGCTTATCAGGGAAATCTCTTCTGCTTTCACTGACAGTGAGATGATTGAGTCTGTGGCGTTAGAAAAGGCGTGTGTGTGTGTGTGTGTGTGTGTGTGTGTACAGTATGTAAGGAGAGGAAGATGCTGCCAGTGGAAATGAGGAGAATTTTGAATCCCTGTATTCCATGATAAACATTCCATTTCTTGAATGTGGAGAAACACAGAGAAAAAAAAAACAGAATGAAGAAAGTAAGTGGTAATATTATATAAATAAAGAAAAAAAGTGGTAAATTACTCACCCTGCTGTTTATCTTTTAGGACAGAGCAAGCAGTTCATGATGCTGTCAGTGAGTGTGGTGGTTTTGAACCACGCTCATACTTGCAGCATCGGGGAACTGAGAAGCCTCTGTTATGGCTTCCTTTTAGTTCTGTCTACAGAGTGAGGAGAATGAAATAAAGTAAAGGGGCTCTGTGTCATACTTAGAATGAGGAAAACCGCATTTGTGAATTGTTGCTGGCAGGGAAACATGAAGCTTGTGTGGGCAAGGAGGCACACACTGGATAATACTAATTTAATCTAGCACCAATAGGCAGAAGGACTATTTTATGTTAAAAGCACAGAGTCACTTACATTTTTACTTATTTAAAAATCTGTTTCAAAATAAAAAAATGCTTCTAAAAATAAAGTGCCATTTTATAAGCACAATAAGACACTCCAGGGTTGTGCATTACAGTGTGATAACTGCACCCCTAGGAATGACCAGCATTCGGCCTTCATGCCTCGTGCTTAACTATGCCCCTAGGAGTGCAGTTATCACACCATAATGCACACCCCATTGTGTCTTATTGCTTACTTAATATACAGCCTGACGTGGCTTATTGCTTACTTAATTTGTTAACAGACACATCTTTGCCAAGTTATAAATAGCGAGACACTTAACTCTGGTTGAAAACGCACTGATGTCAAAATTAAGTAATTTAATGAGAGATGAGGAATGAAAGCTTGAAGCATAATCCTAAAATGAAGAGAAGGCTTTGGAACTGTCCCAGAGTAAACAAAATGAATATTAAACATTGCCTGAATGTAATTAAAAAGTTGGGACTGCATCTTAAAAAGTTCATTCATTTTTATCTTACTGTTTTAATACTTGTAGTTTCAGAGTATGTTATTACTGTATTTCTTACATGCAATCCTTTTTTTGTATACATAACTATATGCATCTGCATAGTGTCACACTTGCACTGTTTAGCTTATCAGCTACTGCAGCGTATATCAATGAGACTACTTTGAGGACTTGCACCTTTGAAAAAGTGTTGTTGGCATGACACACATTAGGTAGATGGGGCTACTGTAATTTTTTGCACAGTTTTGCAGTTTTATACATATGAAACGCAAGTAAAGCTTCTTTTTTTTTTTTTTCTGCTAACTGGCAGTCCATTGGTCTGCCCCCTGCCTCCCCATCCCCAGGATTTACCCTCTGCCCCTAGAGTGCATCCTGCTTTACCCCACCAGAGAGGGGCAGTCAGGAAGGGGGCGCCACTCCCTGATTGGAGACTGAAGTTGATCCGGGGGCAGAGTGCTTTGGTCTGCTCATCGGGGGCGACATCCTCCTGCTCAGCCTGGTAATTTTCTGGGTATGCTAATACCCTGGGGTGGCGTGGCATGTAATGACATGTTGGCACATGTCCAAATGTCTGCCATGCCCCCCTCCAGTTTGTAAGCTCCAGCTGTAGGAGCCCTAGCTTTTGCTATGGTCCAATCAAGCACTGGGTGCTTCCCCAGCCTCCCTTTGGAGGAGGATAGCAGTCCATAGGGCACTCAGTCCTCCCCCCAAGGCCAGCCCTCTGACTCCTGGGCTCGCTTCCAAACTCAGGTCATCAGTGTCGTACGTGGTAGTGCTACCACTGCACTGATGGGTCAGCTGTTTGCTCCCCATTGCCACCTCACACCTTACTCGGCAATGGGGAGACAGTTATTTCTTTGGTTTTCTCCTTCCTAGTCCAGGACCCCAGAACACAGACAGACCTGTGGCGGTGGGCATGCACCCCATGGCTCCAGTGTTGGCCCCTCCCCCAACCCAGCCTAATGCAGAGTCTCCTATTGGGCTTGGCACTACCACCAAACCTCCACTTGGTGGCAGCCAACAGCCCAGGAGACTCCAGATGCCTCCCCAGGAGAGGATGCCTCTCTGGGAGAGGAGAGCTGCCTGTTGACTGCTCAGTCCAGCTCCTCGCCTTCCCCCCCAAGCCGAACCACAGCAACCCAAGCTCACTGCTGAACTTGGGTTGCCAGTGTGGCACGAGGTGTGGCATCTACCCCTCAATCCTCAACTCCACCGGGTCAGCCCCAGCCAAAGCTTTTCTAAATGATCTGGAGTTTGAATGAGTTTTCTTTATCCACTGCACTGTGTGCCAGCACCAAGTGCCAGCTTCCTGTGACTGCTGTAGTTTCCAGGTGGTACCTGAACAACATTTCTGGTGGTATAAATAACAGGTGCAGCAAAGTCCATTTTAAATTCAACATTGTCTGGAGAGTGAACAGCTCAGAGTACCACAAGCTCTGTGCGTGCCAAAGATATAGCACATGGGGCTTGCAGCAGTCACATGGCCGGCAAGCAGGGTTTTCTAACCCATGCGCCAACTGCTGCAAGTTAAACCAACTTTTTCTGGTCTAGCTTGCAGCAATCCTGGGGACCCTTTTAAGGGGGCTTGCACCAAAGAGCTGGCACCAGCTGTTGTGAATCAGGCAAAGTGTCGTACCTGCACCCAACCTACCAAAATCGGGTGCCGTTGCAGAAAAGGTGATTGCTGCAGCTGCACCAAAAAGAGGGTGTGACACAGGGTTTGAGGCAAGCCATGCATCGCCCCTTTAAAAATTAGGCCCCACATCACAAACTCTGCTGAAGGTAACCGGTGTGGAAGTGAGTGAGTTTTAGCTATGCAACGTACACATCCCAAGACATATGGGATGGCAAGGGATAGCCTGCAAAAGGGTTTGCACCACGAAGTTCCCCTGACACTGAAATCCTCCTCTCATATATCCATCAGTGGCATCCATTAAAGAATTATGTCTCGGCAACCCTCATGTATTTGGGGAGACCCCGAGGGTCTGGGCTTCATAAACAACAGAAGCAGATAAAGCCCAAAGGACAAGACTCCTCCAGTTTCCAAACAAAGTTCCTTCGTAATAGAGGATATGGGAACAAAAAGACAGGAACTAAAGGAAATACAACTGAAATCATGTATAATTCCCCAAGTTTTCCCAGAGGCATCATCGACTGTTTAAAGCAGCATCATTTGTTAGTGGAAAAAGATGACCTGGTAGTACAGTGCTAACACTACTACTTGCTACACCAGCGACATGCATTCGGGAATGAGCGCTAGCCGTCGGAGGTTGGCCGAGGGAGGAAGGATTAAGTGTCCCATGGACTGCTGTCCTTCCTTGGGGATGGGAGATGCTACCACAGTGTGGCTGCTGACTGGTGGAGACCAGCTGGTGCCACAGTGGGGAGCACCAGAACGGGGACCAGTCACCACTGGACACCAGTCATGAATCTGTGTCGTTGTGCACATGTGCAACTATGTCACTGCATGCCTGTACCCCATGGAGAAAATCAGGAGACTGGAGGAAAAAGCCAGTCGTCCAAGTCAGCATCCCTTGCAGGCTCTCGTATGACCAACACGGCTGGCCACCCAGCACACTAAGTTCCTAGCTAAGTGGGGGATAACCTGCAAGTCCATGAGAAGGTTGGTGATAGGGCGGGGGGGGGGTTGCCAGATGAGATCGTAATAATAAAAAGCTCTAGAGAAGGAAACTCGTCATGTAGTTTTCAGAAATTACTATTTCTGGCAAAACTATCAACATATTCATTTTTCTTCACATTGTATTTTTACACCTGCTCTGTGATATCTGGGAGTTTTTTAAAGTAGCTGCTCTCTAGCCATGTCCGCTATGAATAAATTAAATATTCCAGCATGGTGTTACACTGTTTACCCTCAGAAATGTGTGCCAGCACTCTCCTAATACATCCCCAGTATGAATCCTGCATATAAAGTCAAAAATAAACCTTAAAGGAAAGGGTTTAAAAAAATAGCTAGTGGTGGCCTTTTTCAATGACGACTCGTTAATTATAAACTTAGTAATAAAAGCTGTTTAAAAAAAATCTAAGCTAAAACTGTACTGAGGATAAATTTTAATAGTAATATTAAAAAAACTATACAATTAAATGTTTTGCTGACTAACACAAATTCTACTGCTTTAAGTGATTTACTTTAGTCACAAACTTTCAAATAAATGAATAAAAATCCAGTGAGTTAGTGGTGACAGTGAGGTTCAAACCTGGTTCTGAAGATTCAAAGCTCTGCACTATAGCCCCATGAATCCCTCATTCCTCCTAAATGCTACAGCAGGCTGGGATGCAGAGACTGGGGATTTGCCTCTATTGGAATTTAGCCAACAAGCCCTAGGATGCTTTAATCTGCTTAGGGCAGGGATCCACTCTTGACCAAATTGGGGTAATCTGTTGGATGGATGCCCAGTGTTTAGTAACTTGCGCTCCATCTACTGGTCACCTACCCACCTCAAGGTACCATGGGCATGCAAATGGGGCATCTGGTATATCAGAACCACCACCACCACCAAGCAGCAGGACGGGGGGTCGGTGATCTGGGGCCCTACAAACTATGTCCGGGATCACCACTGTACAAGACCTTTGGCTGAACTGTAATAGTCACAAAAAGGCTTTGGTCTAATTGTAATCATTATTATGGTTTTAAACAAGTAAATAGGCCTTCTCATGGCTAAGCAAAGTCTCAGTCAGAGGTTTGTTTTCAGAAACAGGTCCAAAATATGTAAATCCAGGTCTCTGGTGGTAAAGTGGTCTCCACATGGTTGCAGTAGTGTGCAGAGTCAGAGCGCCCCAATTTGGACAGAGAGCTACACGCAGAAGGTGCCCACATGCTTGTCAGGTCTTAAAAAACTTGCACTTGTCATTTGTCAGTTCCTAAAAACGTGCTCTGGCCAGCATACTGTAATGTTTTCTACTGTAATGTATCGTACTGCTAGGAGCCCGGAACCTCAAGTAGAAGAAAGACGGTAACTGCCTGTAGATTTCTGAAGGAAAAGAGAAGTATGCAAAAACATGGGCTGGATTTGCTGGTTATGCCATCATCCTGGCAGACAGTCTGGGGGAAGGGGGGCAGCAGGGTCAGTGCCTGAGCTGTAGATTATGAACTAGGTGCCCTGCAAGGAGGAGGAGGAGGGGCCTAGGATCCTTAAAATGCCCCTAGGGTTAAAGACTGAGCAAGGTGGCAAATTTGACACTGAGTTTTAGATTATGTGGCTCCAACTGTACAGTATCCAAATGTAATATCTGAATGAATTAGTATCCGATAGTGGGGTAAGGCAGAATCTCAAATCGCCTGGCTAGTAAGCCAGGACTATAGGCTCAAAGGAAAGGGAGAGTCCACATCATAGAATGAGGGATCAGGAGGCCCAAAAGGTATTTGGTTTTGTAAGGGGGGTGTCAGGGGGTTAGCTGACCCCTCACTTTCACAATAAGGGGTCGAGAAATTCATCTTGACCCCCCACTTAGAAGTAACACTCTAACAGATTTAAAGTATTTTTGCAATGAGCCAGTCTGCTGGTCACGTCAGCTGCTTCGTATCAGAGTTGAATTCCTTATCTGATAAACTAGATACATTTCATAGAATCTGGTCACCATTCTGGGACGTGAGATAAAAACAGAAACATGAACAAGGCATACTGAGGATATCTGTATTTTATCTAACTTAATACATAGCTTCTACCCTAGTAAGTGTAGGTTTCCTATGGACTCTAGATTAGTGGATAGAATAGCTGTATCCTTAGATCCAATAATATCTTTCTCTCTAATGTAGAGACAAAAGACTGGTGGGGGGGGGGTATGAAAGGGGAAAAAATGAAAACCGCTTTGTTTTGCTTATTAATCATTTTAAATGTGTGTGGGTTTTTTGGGGTTTGTTTTTTTAATGATCTCTTTCTGATTTCTAAAAAGTCGTTTACTTTATATATGTCTTGAATTCATTGTTATGTAATCCCTGTTTGTATATTGAAACTTTAAATACAAATAAAAGAAAAATTTTTATGGGAAAAAAAAAGTTGAATTCCTCATGTCGTCCTTCTCTGCAATGAGCCTCCAAACCTGCCAGTTATCGTTGTTGTAGTGCTGTGAGCAAAGCTGATAGTGTTAAACAGGGAGGGGTGATCTGAACCAGGAAACAGCAGCACTTCACTCCAGCAGAAAGCTGATGTCACAACTCCAACTTCAGACACTCGAGCACGGTATTAGTAGAAGTGTGTAGCCAATACCTGACTCAGCAGGAATTTTTTAAAACAAAATGCAAAGTAAGAGGAGGATACTAAGTACAGGGTTTGTTGTCATGTTGGGCAAGCTGATCCAGGTTGGAGGACTTCTGGTGACATCACCGCCCGAATAGCTGCCTAGCCCGCTTTGTTTCGTCCGTGTCAGCTGGTATTTTTCCTCTGCATTCAGTTAAATAGTGTTCTAACTCAATTTTATATACACCAGGCAGTTACATTGAAGCAGACAGACAAGCAAAAATCGCATCTGGATTCGACGGATGGCACCCAATGGAGGATGGACCTGGAGAAATCAGATGCTTCAAGGGCCTCTGGGACCTTAGCTTCTCTTGAACTCAATCGGCCGACCCCTACCAAGCACAACAAAAAAAGGAAAAAACTGATCATTTTAGGGAGCTCCATGACTTTCACACTGCCATTACTAATTAACTTGACAGCATAGGTCAGGAGCTCACAGCACTCCAGTGACGAGCAGACGAAACCAATGCCCAGCTAACTGCCAGAGATGCTCAAGTGGACTGCCTTTTTTAAACCACAGTCCTCCAGTTAGCTGAAATCCATAAAACTATCCAGGACACACAGGAGGATGTGGAGCGCAGAGGCCAGCAGAAAAGCATTCGCCTCTACGGCTTACTTGAAAATATCGAGGGGAGAAACATGGATGAATTTCAAGACCATTTTTTTGGCAAGCGCTACAGCTGGACCCTGAATTTTAAAATGAAACTGAATGTGCTCATAGGGCACTGAACCCCAAGCCAACCACCAAAGGGGCTCATCCACATTCTATAATTGTCTGTTTCCATCAGTATAAAGTAAAACAGGACCTACTGTTATAAGCCTGGTGGATGAAAACCATCATGTTCCAGAATCACAGGGTATTCTTCAATAATGACTATCCCCTGGAGACGATGAAATGGAGACAGGCATACGTTCCTCTTCTGCAGACACTTCACTAGAACCGGTTTAAATTTCATACCCCGTATCCAGCCAGGCTTGTGGTCTTTTTCCCTGATGGCCGCCAGACATATGACTCCGTAGTGCAAGCACAGCAAAATTGGACCCGTAGAGGACATTATTTATTTAAACTTTGGTAACAGGAAAGGCACACTGAACCAGAGCTTGTTTACAGATGTGACCAAGGGGAGAGGAAAACAGTAGGCAACAAAATATAAAATTAATTTTACATAATAAACTATATCCAGTCAGAGTACACCATGTGAAGTGCAGTTCATGAGTACAGAAGTGCAAAAACAAGGGGATCATACACAATGCTGGAATACATAATACATAATAATGACTTATACCAAGGAGTCCATCCCCAAAGTCCGCAACTGACTGAACTGCAACTAAGAGCTGGCTGGTGGCAGGCACAGTGCAGGAGAGCCATGCTGCTGAAGTGAAAACGGACATTATTGCTCAGCTCCGTGTCTTTCAGCGAACCTCCCCCAGCACTACGACTCCTGAGGATCGCCACACCGATAAACTGAACTGCTATCCTGTTGTACTCCAGTGCTTTGTCACTGAGCCTTAAGGTGGGTACGAAGGAGGGTATAGGGATGAGACCGTTGGGGGTGGTGAGCGGGGGTATAGTTGGCCTCTTCGTGCCCCTTTTCACCTGCTGCCATGGGTGCCTGGGTCGGGATGATGGGGTAGACTAAGCTCAATTTATATTACCCCTTTTTTCTTTGGGTGACTTTCTGCACCTGGCTGCAGACTGAATGGCATAGAGGGATTCAGGGCAGTGGGGTTGCTGGGTTACAGCTGCAGTGTGTTTAATTCCAGGCAGCTGTTGTGCTTCTCTGTTGTTTGTCTGATCTGCCCATTTTCTCTGCTGCAGCTACCATCTGCATCCCCCCCCCCCCGTAAATGTAGCCAGGAATTTTAAACTTGTACTCAAAACTGATGCACTGGTGCCCCCCCCATTATGTAAACATAAACCAAAATATGCACTACCACGCCACACCAACAATGGGCTGCCCCCGTTCAGCCATTGCTGATTTCAAGCAAACAGTTTCTTCCTGTAATCCTCCTTCCTTTGTTTTTCTGCCTGCCTGGTAACTTGTTCTTGTTTGTGTATTTGATTGGTGGCATCAGCGCCCCATAGCGAACAACAGAGGCAAAAGGGCTTAGCGCCACAGACATGATGTGACACACAATGCCCTTGCTGTCATCTTTTTGTTGCCCCTGCCTGATTTTATTTACTGTACTCTGCTGAGTACAGTGCGTATACCAGCCGACACGCTTGAATGTAGCCAAGGTGTGACAAACTTGTATAAAGAGCTTAGTTTGTAAGCCCCCAGGCTCCTTGTGACCTCAGCATAGCCTGGGCATCAGTCTCTTTAGTATCATACCAGCCGCAGGTGCGGCTCCTGCATGCCTCTCTATCCCCTGCTGCCTTTCCTCATTGCGTGCCAGCCCCCTCTATTGTTTGAGCTTGCCTATTTGGAAGTAGCTAACTTACTCTGCTTCCTATCAAGGGGGCTTCTATTATTTTGTTGATCATCTCGGTCTGCGGCCCTGGTTCCCCTTTTTTTCAGTTCACCCTGATCTCCTGTTTTGGTGATCAAGTGAGTAATCAGCCTCCCACTGTGGCTCTCGTCATTACCGCCTCCTACACCAGCCAGCTCTTGTTGCTAGATTTATTGCATAGTATAAAACAAGGAGCTGTTAAGGTGGTGCCCCCTCCCCAACTTTGGTGTTTACCCTTCAGCTGGTCCACCGCTAAATGCTAGCTGTATATGGCTTGTCTATGTCTATTGTCTGTTACAATGTTTTATTAATACACTACTTCAGACTGATCTAGTGTGATTGGAACCGTTAGCTATTGTTTTCCATCACAGTGAAGTTAACTATGTCATTCTAACATTAACTGTTTTAAATTGCCCTTTTGGTTTCATATCTAGATGCCATGGGCCCAGACTGTGCCTGGATTTTTATAGCACTAGTTGGACAGTAATTCATATTTTTAGCAGGTGCTCATTGCCTCAATCGAGCTGATCTGAGTCAATTTCCAATGTTATGTATGTGTTGTTTTATTGCTGATTATTGAATTACTTAGATCTGTTTTTCTCCTGCTGCTTTACTGCTTACATGGGGGCCATTGTACTCATTTTGCACTAAAAGACTTACTCTGCTGCATACTGACAGTTTGCAACTTAATATGAAGTCCAGAGGGCTTACCCCATGGGGTACCCTCTGCTTCTTCTATACTGGAAGAGGGTGCCCTGGGGATTCAGACGTGCAGAGCATATTTCATCCTCAACAAAAGGCCTGTCTTCTCTTGACTCAGGTAATTTTACCAGGCCGACAGAGGAGTAAGCCACCCCTAAGGGCTTGCAAAGTACCCCTTACTTACCCAAAGAGCAGCCATATCTGTCCGCGGACGTCTTTTTTCCCTCTTCCCTATTCACACACTTTCCTCCCCCCAATAGTGACCCCCATCCTGTTTCCATTCCCCCATAAGCTTATCTTTCCTTCCCCTTACCTAGTGAGCTTAGAAACATAGAATTTGACGGCAGATAAGGACCGCTTGGCCCACCCAGTCTGCCCATTTCCTACCTGATGGATAAGTTGCAGATACTAGTTAACCAGCAGCCTACTTCTTCCTACCCCACCCCTAGAATTGCCTTATGACTGTCCCATGCATGCTTGAATTCCACCACAGTTTTTGACTCCACAACCTCGCCTGGAAGGCCGTTCCATCCATCCACAACCTCTCTGGAAAAATACTTCCTAAATTACCTCTGAGCCCTCTTCTATCTTCTTCAAATTGTGCCCTCATGTTCTTGCACACCTCTTTTGAAAGATGCTACCCTCTTGGACTTTGTTGATTCCTTGAGGTACTTGAAAGTTTCTATCATGTCCCCTCTCCCTCCTTTCCTCAAGGCTATACATATTAAGCTCCTTAAGTCTCTCTCATATGTCTTCCGTGCAGACCCTGCACCATTTTAGTTGCCCTCTGACAGCTTCCATCCTGTCTATGTCTTTATGGAGATTGGGTCTCCAGAACTGCATGCAGTACTCAGATGTGGTCTCACCAGCTGTCTGTACAGAGGATAATAACTTCTTGTTTTCTACTGGTGATGCCTCTCCCTATGCATCCCAGTATTCCCTAGCCCTCCTTGCTGCCCTCTCATTGCTTGCCCACCTTTAGGTCATCTGATATGACTACCCCAGGTCCCTTTCCATTTTGTTGTTGTTAGTATCTCACCCCCATTGTGTACTTCTTCCCTGGGTTTTTGTTTCCCAGGTGCATTACCTTGCACTTCTTAGCATTGAATCTAAGCTGCCATACATTTGACCATTCCTCTAACCTTGCCAAGTCCCTTCTCATCCTTTCCACCCCACCTTGTGCATCAACTCTGTTGCAGATCTTTGTGTCATCTGCAAAGAGACATACTTTTCCTTCCAGTCCCTCTGCATGTCGCTTATAAAGACATTGAAGAGGACCGGTCCTAATACTGAACCCTGCGGTACCCCACTAGTAACCCCCCTTTCTTCAGAGTGGACTCCATTTACTATTACTCTCTGTGTCCTATTCTCCAGCCAATTCTTTACCCAGGCTGTCATCTTGGGACCCACTCCCAGGCTGGCTAACTTGTATATTACTCTTTTGTGTGGGACTGTGTCAAATGCCTTGCTAAAGTCTAGGTAGGCCATGTCCACAGCCCCTCCCTGATCAACTACATTGGTCACCCAGTCAAAGAAATCTATCAGATTTGTCTGGCATGACCTTCCTGCTGTGAATCCATGCTGCCTTGGGTCCTGAGCCCCTCTGGCCTCTAGATACTCAACAATTCTTTCCTTCAGAAGTGATTCCATCATTTACCCTACCACTGAGGTTAAACTAACAGGTCTGTAGTTTCCTGCTTCTGCCTTGCTCTCACTTTTGTGAAGGGAAATCACATCTGCCCTCCAGTCCTCAGGTACCACCCCATCTTCCCGTGCTTTAGCCTCCTTGTGGACTACCTCGTGTAACACCCTCCTCCCACAGCTGCCCATCTGCTCTTGGAGCTGGTGCTCCATAGAAGGGTCACACTGTGCCATTTGCGGAATCCAAGTCTGGGTTTCTGCATGGTCATCAGTTGTGCGGTGCTCAAGTTCAACCCGTAGGCTAAGGCCACCCCACCCTCCACCCCGGAATTTGGTGTTCAAGGCAGGAGCTAGTTGTGGCCGAGGTGGTAGTGGGGTCTGTTTACAGTGAAATGCTGTACAATGGGGAGGAAGGAATGCTGGTGCAAAAGACAAGTTGCTGTGCAGTGTGCTTGGGAGGGCTGCTGCCTTCAAGTACAGATTTTTAGCACCATTCATAAAACATGTTTATCTTAATTTAATTATATATCAGGCTGATCAGAAACTGGGAGAGCTGGGGGGGGGGGGTGGATGGCTCAGCCGTGTTATTCCTTACACTTGTGTGCAAGTCTCTTCCTGTAGGAAATTGTCAGTTATTTGCCAAAATAAAGTCTGTAATTGCACTAAGGCTTTTTCAACTTAAAGCCATTTAGTTTACATCAGTTCTAATGATAGAACTGTTCCTTTGTTACGTCGCTGTACAACCTCAACACATATCTGTGAATCACAAGGGAGAATTATGCTTCCATGATTCTGACCCCCTCCCCCGGTTCTTAACCTGCACCTCCGCTATGCTTGCTGTAATGTGGTAGCGAATGATGTTGTGCTCCTGATGAACCCTTTGGAATGCTGCGCTCCTGTGTGTCCTTGAAATGTATAGAAACTGCACAAGATGAGCTTTGTGACCAAGCGTGCCTCTCCAGAAAAAGGAAATGCAAATGAACTGCCACGCTGTGTGTTGCGTGATCTTTCGTGTCATCTATGCCAGTTACTGTCTCAGAGGGAAATGGGAAGGGTGCGAAAGTTGTGACATGTTTAACTGCAAAGGGAGTCTTGGCAAGACAAACATCACATTACCCCTAAACGCAGGAGTCACCCTGGGCTATGCCCACCCCCATCATCAGGGCATTTGCATCTACCAGCTGACAAACCAAAGGGGGGGAGTTGAAAGGTAGAGTCCCATCCAGGATTTGAAGATTTGAAACTCACAGTGGAAAAAACATCACTTAATGTAAGTGGTTTAAACTGGGAGTGAATGGTAGCCTTTGCACCCAGAGGACAGGACTGGAATCGGAGTGAGCATGTAAATTACGCTGTGAGATAAGGGGGAGGGTTTTCGTGTGTGGAACATGACAATAAAGTATGCAAGGTTTGAACAACAGTGGTGCAGTAAGAAATATAGTCCCACGTGGCAGGAAGTGCCCATGTGATGGTTTTTACCTAGCAACAGCGGGGTGAGATGGACTTTCGCATGGGAACAATTAGGATGCACCTATTGGTTAGTGAAGGTGTCACCTAGCACATGTACATGCAAGTGAGAGAACTGCTATATAGACCTACATCTCAGAGCTCTCTTTCAGGCCACTGGTCTGGTGGTCAAATCTTGTCATGAGGGCAGCAGCATAAACCGCTGTCCAATGCTCACAGGCAGAGGAGGTAGGTCAGTTCTGGTGCCTTTAGAAATGGGGACATAGTAACAGCACTGTGGTCAGCTTCTCATTTCAGCCAGGGTAGTCACTACCACAGTGATTTTAACTGAAGTGACAACACTTAGATGTGGAAAGATAAGTGGTGAAGATGCTGGACAGAGGACAAGGGGTCCTGGCAAGAGTGGTGAATACAGCTATGACTCGGGTAGCAAAAGTGAGACTGTGTTATGGAAGTGGGGAGTGCAGCTGGGCTTTCCAATGCCAGAGATGTGATCTAAGGGGTAAAGATATTATCCTGATTAGACTACAGTATATCAGTCATGCTGTGACAAGCTGTTGGGGGAACAATCAGACAGACCCCAGATCCCTGGATCAAAGCTGTGGGGGAGAGCCACTGTCGGAGACACCACCAACATGAACCGAGCCTGAAGAACCTGTCACTCTACAGCCAGCGGTGATGACGATGCAGCATGCAGCTCTTTGTGACCACCTTGTGATCAACTCACTTTCCCAGCCTGAACTGGCAGAAGCTGACCCAGTGGTGGAGAAAATGAAGCAGAAGCTCAGTGGAGAAACTGGCAATGCTCAGAAGCAAACAGAGGGAGAGCCAGACCCTCATGTAGAAAAAGATGCCATCAAACCGGGGGTCATCCAAGAGTTGTTCAGGCAAAAGTTGCAACAGTAAGCTGTCACCCTTCCCGGTTGCTACCACACTGCATGTCTGCCTTGGCCTTCCCCAGTTGAACCTCCCCATCTCTATTTCATCATCACCTCATAGGGTGTCTCCACTGCTGCCATCAACTATGCCTGAGGAGATCGGCAACCCATCGGAGATGGACGCAAAGACCTTTTACTAGGGTGATTGTCCCAGCTATATTCATTCCACAACGGGAATCTGAAATACCCTCTCCAACATTTGCATAACCCATGGTGGGATAGCCCTGCTCTCCTCCAACTTGCAGGAGGAGGTTTCTGGATGAGCCAGAGCTAGTGTCTTTGGGTCCACACTGTCCAGAAGACAATGCTAGCTTATTGGGACCAGGCAAGGGATCCCAGCGCCTGATGAGGTTGTGGTAAGGGGGCCGGAAAATTGTATAGCGAGTGTCAAGTAGGTGGAATTCTACATTCCAAAACTATTCAGTCTGGCTTTGGCACGCTAAACAAGCTAACCAGGAGGTTGACTGCATGAGGAGGCACAAGACAGGATACAGCACCTACGGTTCGTCAACTCAGAGAATTGGGGCGCAAAAGTGCAAGTGGTCCTAGAAGCTTAACAGGTTGGCCACAGCATTCATGTGCATTGTGTGGTATATATCCTCCCACTCAGGTGAGATGTAGCTCATCACTCCAAAAGCTTTGATGAATGTTCGTGAATAGTTTGTGAGCATCCATCAATGTCCATGAAGTGTTCGTCATCTCAGTTCATCTACACTGTGTTTATGAAGCTGATGAACATTTCATGAACTTTGATTATTCATCATCTTTTTTCCCTTGGGTCTGCTCGGGTGAGCTCTTCAGTCCCATCCCTGTCCCCTCTCCCTCGGCTATCTGCCTCAGCCCTGCCAGGTCACCCCTTGACCCCTACAGATTCCCCATGGTGAGGGCCAGGTGGGGGGGTCGTCCAACCCCCCCCCCGGCCAGAGACCCATATTCATTTCTGGATCCCTGGCCAGGCAGCAGTGCAGACAGCAGGGCAGGCAGGCAAGCAGGACGTCATGGAACTCAGACTGAATTCTTTCTATTTTTCTCCCTTCCCAGCCTCTTGGCAACATGGAAGGCACATGTGCACTCTAGAACCACAGGTCCTTCCACCATCCCTGACTAAAGTCTGTCTCTCTGTAAGCTTGGCACTACCACAAGGCCTGTGCCTGGTGGCAGCCAAGACCCAGGATGACTCACCACCCCAGTCCCAGAAAGGAGAGCTGTCAGGCGGCTCCTCATTCCTCTCCCAGCCCCTGGCAGCCACGTTTGTTCCTGAGCATTGGGTTGCCAGAAAGTGGCGAAGGTAAAAAGCAATTCAGCGCCTCCCCTGCACCACTGGGCTGGCATTGCATATAGGATAGCGTATGGGGCCATACACAACAGCTATTCTAATACCAAGCGGTTTCCATTGATGATGAGGACCTCGAGAGTGAAGCTTGAGAGGTCTCTATCGTCAGTGGAAACCACAAGGTATTAGAATAGCTGGTTGTGTATGGGGGCTCCCATACAATTTTCTATATAGTGTATGGCCCCCCAAAATAAGTATGCTTACTTCAGTAAGTCTCCAAGATCAGTCCATGCCACCGGATGCACCCTTCTCATTTTGCCACTCACCGGTCGGCTTGTGCATGTAGCTCATCAACCACCCCCTATCCAATGAACATCGCTGTTTGAGATGGTTCTATTAGGATAACCACCTAACGCAGAAACGAAAAGTCATTCTATGCTAGGGTGAGGACGTGCGTCACTGAAGTAGAATGACTTTTTGTGGTGTAAGTGGATTTCACACACAACCGCATTCCACGAAACACTATATCAACTTTAATGAACCATCGAGTCATGAGGGACTTTTATGAACTATTATGGAACAACTAGTAGGTAAACATTTATAAACAATAATGAACTAGGTATATGATACAGTTCAAACCTGGTTAATTTTAACTATTTTAATCAATCACCAAGCTATAGGGGAGGGCATCAGGATAGAAGCAATGGGGGGGTAAATCGGGTTGGGGCAGGGATAGGAGCAGGGTAGAGGGTAATGCTGCTAAACATGAGGAGCCTGGGAAACAAATCAGCTGAGTTGCAGGCTCTCTTGGCAGTGGGGCAGGTGGACATTGCAGCCATAACAGAAATGTAAGCCACCCAGTACCAGGACTGGGATATGATGATCCCTGGATACAGGCTATTCAGGAAGGACAGGGCAAACAGGAAAGGTGGTGGGGTGGCAATCTATGTAAGGGAAGGAATAAGGTGCATAAGGGAGAAGGGGGAGGAAGGCAGGACAGAGGCCCTGTGGATGCAGTTTCAGGATCCAAAGGGAAGAGTACTGAGGATAGGAGTGGTGTATGGGGCACCAACTCAGGGAGAGGAGTGTGACAGAGAGTTGTCAGGTCAAATTGGGAGGGTTTGCAGAAAGGGAAACACAGTGGTGCTGGGGGACTTAAATCTACCTGGGGTGGACTAGAGTGCACCAACCACCACATGTGCTAAGGAGCATGTTATACTGGGGGGATTCCAGGATGGCTTCCTGGTACAGTTGGTGCATGAGCCAACTAGGTTGGGAAGGACTCTGGACCTTGTACTATCAAATGGGGAAGCTGTGAGAGACCTGGAGGTTGAGGACCCTCTGGCTGGGAGTGATCACTGTCACAGATTCACTCAGCAGGTCAGCTGTCTACTCCCAAAGTGCCAACCTCTGAGAGTAGAATTGTGAACAGTGAACAGTACAAGGTAACCCTCTTGTCTGTTTTGTGGGTTCGAGTCACCTTAGTCTCAAGTTCTGGAGGGATTCAAACTGACAACTACTTTGTTAGTGTACCCAATTATCAGGCTCAGATAATTCTGTCTTCGGGGGGCCAGATATCTTTGCCTATGGGCACCCAACCAGGTCTACAAAATGAACCCTTAGAACTCTATGCAAGGCTTTAGAGAACTCTATCCGTTTCCCAGTTTGGTATCACAGTAAGCTCATACACAGTGTCAACTATAACCTTCAAAGCTTCACTTATAAAAAAAAGAAATTTCAAGGCACACCAGGCATATTCTAGTTTTAAAATATATATCTTTACTTTAAAATAGGTAAAATATGAAAACAGTAAAATACAGAACAAAATATCCCAACACATAACAGCCTTAAAAAGTGCAAATTCCTACCAATAATAACATTTAGACTAGTCTTATCTAAGGTCCTTACTTCTTAATCTTTCAGTGTTTCGTGGTCTCTCTTCTCTCAGTCAGAAATATGAATGTGTGTCTGTAAGGTCTGCTCAGTAGGTTTAAAAAACAGTCTTGAGTCGGCCTTCTCTGAGGTCACCTAACTCCGCCTTGGTGTCACAAAATATGTGTTTTATAACACATGATGGCCTAAGATATTTAAAAAAATAATAGATGACATAATAAATCGCCTCTCTTTATGTAACTAGTCAAAACCAGTCTGTGATCTGTTTTCCCTGGACATCAAAAGTCTCTTTGATGTAAGTCACTGTATGTTCCATGCAAATGTATATTGGACTCCTTAATTTCATCTGGGACCTGGTATCTAGACATCAAAGGTCTCTTTGATGAATGGAGCTGGCTTCCTGGGAGGTTATTCATAACACTGGCCTGTGTTCCTTTTCTCAGGACACCTAGTGCACATCAAAGGATCTCTTGAAGGCATTATAAAATGGATATCTTGGTTCCTGCTTTCTAAGCAAACTAGTAAGATAATTGTACCTCAGATATCTGCAGTTTAAGCTATGTCCTGTCCTTTGAACTTATCCCTGGGGTGGTTGATGTGTCAATTTCAGCAAGCCAGCATTTCCTCCTGCCAGACAGTCCATCACACATTTTTTTATATTTAAAAAAAATGATACAGGGATCAGAACCAGCTGTCCAAGTGTGACAATCACCACTCAGTGTGGTTCACACTCAGAATGGGGAAGCACACTGGAGGTTTGGGTACCAGGGTGATTGATTTCAGAGGGACAGACTTCAACAAGATAGGGGAAATCCTGATAAGGCATCTGGAAGGAATCCAACCCACCATGGATGCCAATCAAAACTGAAGCATTATTAGGGCAGGGCTGGCAGAGGCTATTGGGACATGTGCTAGTGTACAGAGCAAGAAGGGAAGGGGAAAAAAGCCCAGCTGGCTGACCAAGGAGGTAACGGAGGGGGTGAGAGTCAAAAGGAGAGCTTTCCAAAGGTTCAAGAGATCAGGAAGGGGGGAAGATGGAAAGGAGTATACAAAGAAGTCCAAGGAGGTTACAAGACTAGTCAGAGCCACCAAGGCATCCAGAGAGCAGAGGCTGGCACAGGGCATTAAGGATGGACAGAAGGACTTCTTCAGATACACTGCTGAAAGAAGGAGGAAAAGGGACCAGATACTGAGAATTAAGAAGAATGGGGGGTGGGTAGAAAAGGGGGAGGAGCAGGCAGAGGCACTGAAAGAGTGTTTCTGCTCTTTATTCACAGTGGAGAGGGGGACAGATACCTCATGGGGTGGTGGAGGAAGCATGGGAGGGGAGGGGAGGGGGTGACAGATGGAGAAATTACATTGGGCGGAGTACTGGAAGGGCTGAGGGCACTGCGAGAAGACAAGGCACTGGAACCTGATGGCATTCACCCTAGGGTACTCAAGGAACTGACAGAAAGCCTAGCAGGACCACTGGCTGACCTGTTCAATACCACTCTGCACACAGGATGCGTTCCACAGGACTGGAGGTTAGCCCATGTGGTGCCCATTCACAAAGGTGGCCCAGGGGATGATCCAGGTGACTACAGACCAGTGAACCTCACGTCAATTGTGGGTAAGCTCATGGAGACAATCCTTAAGGAGAGACTGGTGACTTTTTTGGAGGACAATGGCTTCCAGGACTGGCAGCAACATGGGTTTGTCTCGGGCAGGTCCTGCCTGACAAACCTGATTGAGTGCTATGACTGGGTGACTAGACAGCTGGACAAGGGCCATGCAGTGAATGTCCTATACTTGGACTTCAGCAAGGCCTTCAATTCCGTGCCACATGGGAGACTAGGAGGGAAGCTGGAAGATGCAGTAGTGGGTACTAAGATGGTCAGATGGATCACGAACTGGCTGAAGGGCAGGCAGCAAATGGTAGTGGTGAAGGGGAAACTCTCATTGCCAAGAGCAGTAACAAGCGGGGTGCCACAGGGATCGGTACTGGGGCAGTGGCATTTGGATATTCATAGTGGATATCGTGCACAGGACCCAGAGTAAGATGTCTGTTCACAGACAATACCAAGATGGGAGCTGTGGTGGATGACATCGAGGGGTGGTGAGGACTGCAGGGGGACCTGACTAAACTACAGGAGTGATCAGAAACATGGCAGTTGGGGTTCAATGCCAAGAAGTGCAAGGTACTGCACTTCAGAGCTAAGAACCAGAGGAGGAGCTATCAGCTGGGAGGGGTAGGGTAGGGGAGCACAGAGGAGGAAAAGGACCTGGGGATGATTATAATGAGGAATATGAACATCTCGGCTTAGTGCAGGAAGGCAGTAGTGAAAGCCAACAAGATGCTGGGCTGTATAGTGAGGGGGATCTCCTCTTGATGTAGTGACACGATCCTTCCCTTGTACAGGTCACTGGTCAGACCACATCTGGAATATTGCATACAGTACTGGTGCCCATTTCTAAAAAAGACTGTTGGAGGGTGTGCAGCGCAGAGTGACAATGATGATTCAGAGCTTGGGGGGGAATTCATACGAAGAAAGGATGAATGAGCTTAACATGTATTCGATGGAGGAGAGGAGGAACAGGGGGGATATTATTGAGACCTTTACATACCTGAAGGGGATAAACAAGGCTAATACAGGTGAGATATTCCGGATCAGAAGAGAGAGGGATACTAGACAGCATCATCTGAGGTTGGAGGGGGGGTAAATTCAGGAGATATTATTTCACGGAGAGGGTGGTAGGCAAGTGGAACACTCTACATGAGGAGGTGGTTTCCTGTAGGACAGTGGGCTGCTTTAAGAGGGGATGGGACAGAGTGAGGGGGGAAGGTCGATGAGAAGAGGGAGGGAAGGTGGGGCAGCTACATGCTGAGGGGCTAGCTGCACAATCGAGTAGACTCGATAGACCACATGGCCTGTTTCTGCTGGCAATTCATATGTTCATATTTTCCAAACTGTTGATGTTCCTGACAACTTTGTGTGGTTAACAATGTATCTGACTATTGTTATTTAGTACGCTGAAATACCATACTTTTTTTTTTTTTAACTTTTGTTTCTCTCTTTCGCTGGACGGGGCATCTCTCAGAGGTGACCACTCGACAGTCACCGCTACTCCTCACCTGAAGCCTTTGTCTTCTTGGGACCCCCCCCCCCCAATAGAACCTTCCAGCCCCCTGGATCACTCCCGGGGGAGGGCCTGCCTCACCTACCTGGTGGCCTTTCTGGTATTAGAGGGTCGGTCTGGTGGAGAGCCAGGGGGACCGGTAAAGAGATGGCCCAGCACTAGGGATGTGGGTAATGTCCCTGGAGCCCTCGTTGCCTCCCCAGTTCAATGAAGGTTTTTCTCCTTGGTTCAAGGAGTGCGGACATGCAATGATGTCCACCTGATGTCTGCCGTCGCTCCTCCCCTCAATGTGGCACCGCAAGTGCCTGGTGTTGCTCCCAATCTCCACCAGGGGCTGCACAGGAGTGGCGCAAGTCCCAATTCCTCCCCCAGAAAGGCAGAGCTTTGCTTCAGCTGCTTAATCCCTTCTCTCCCCTACCAACCCTGGATGACCCGAGTCTGTTCCTGAACCCGGGCCACCAGTGTGGCACAAGGTGTGGCATCCAGCATCTCAACCCTCAGCGCCACTGGGCCGGCTGAAATACCATACCTTTATGTAGCATTTGCAAATAAATCTCTGAATAGCACTTTCATGCTACCGAACCTAAAACAATGTTGATGACAATGTAATTTAAAAATGGAAAAACAGCATTTCAAGCGTATACCCAAGAGACACCTGTAGCTCTGCTGGAGCAATGCATTAACATTGTTTTTGACCTTTAACATCACAGATTAGGTAGGAGCCCTGAATTTCAAGAACCATACCTGGGAGACTGGAAGTCATTAAAAACATGAGACTGAATCCTGGCACAGTGTCAGGAGCTGGCTTTAAAAAATAATTAAAGTATCTGGAAAAATAAACAGGAAGGGGCGGAGGGAAGGCAATGGCTGGGGTGGGGAGGGGATGGCACAGTGACTAGTTCTGACCATCTGGGGAGAGGTAATTTTTTTTAAAAATATGTCAATGAATACTGAGTACTTGGGAGTGTTGTATGAATACACTTAGGGGAGGATAAAACCCAAAATTGACACTGTAGTGCAACTTGTGGAGAGTGCTGCACTGTTGGCATAAGTTTTGTAAACTCCCTCATCCTCTCCTGTAGTGCTGGGTAGTGAAACAAAACAAAAAGTGGTTGACTCTAAGGAAACATAGCTAAGTGTGCCCTCTGTCCTCTGTAACGTGGTAAAGGGGAACTCAACAGGGTGACTAGGGTGCAGCTTGGATAACCAGGGCGAACCAGTGTGTAGGGTAAAGAGCAGGATAGGCTAGGGTACATGGAGGACCGCATCTTGAAAGCAGCCACTGAATTAGCATCCAGAGGGCAACCAGTGCCAATGCAGCCAAATAAATCACTGCAACATTGGCACCTGGCAGGCTTTTTTTTTGCCAAGCTTACAGAAGATGAGCACAACCGTGGACCCAGTGAGCACCCACCACTGTCAGATAGACAAAGACATAGACAGAGTGGAGGCTGTTCAGAGGAGGGCAACAAAAATGGTGCAAGGTCTGCACCAGAAGACATAAGAGGAGAGACTAAAGCAGCTTAATATGTATACCCCTGAGGAAAGGATGGAGAGGGGGGACATAATAGAAACTTTCAAGTATCTCAAGGGAATTAACAAGGTACAAGAGGGTAGTATCTTTCAGAAGAAGAGATGTGCAAGAACAAGGGGGCACAATTTGAAGATAGAGGGGGACGGCTCAGAGGTAATGTTAGAAAGTATTTTTTCACAGAGAGAGTTGTGGATGCATGGAACAGCCTTCCTGAGGAGGTTGTGGAGTCAGGAACAGTGGGAGAATTCAAGAATGCATGGGACAGGCATAAGGCAATTCTAGTTGGGGGCAGGAGGAAGTAAGCTGTTGATTAACTAGAATCTGCAGCTTATCCATCAGGTAGAGAAATGGGCAGACTGGGTGGGCCAAGCGGTCCTTATCTGCCGTCAAATTCTATGTTTCTATAGTACCTACAGTACATAGAGTTAATAGGCAGTAGCATGAATTTACATAGCAAAAAGTCCCTTCTGAGTGAGCAGCAATTATCTCTCACCAGACTGCAGCTGGGTACCCAATACTCAGCTTAATGTTTTTAGTGTGCCTCTCTTTTAACACATTTAAATAAGTCATTTTTGCATAACAAGATACATTCGCCTTTTCTGGTCACATAAATTGTTAACCATTAAGGGGTGCATGGCATGTTCCGCTCCTCAAGCAGAGCCCCTCACCTACTCAATATACACATCCGATTGCTAACACCATTTTGTGGAACTCAAACGATTAGTGTAATGTTCATGAATGTTATCAAGAATTCAGAAATGTGGCTACAATTCACAAATTGCCTATGAACTGTTCTATCTGTATAGGTATTTTCCATGAATTATAAAAGTTTATGAACCGATGAACAATGATGAAATTTGTGGAATTTTCATGAGCAATCCAGCCAACAAAATCTACAGGGTAGTCATGAATGTTCATAAACCTTCATAAACAATCACAAACACACATGCACAATGATGCACTTGGCCATCCATGGATATTAATTAATGTTCCTGAACATTCATGAACTTTTGCACACATGAGCATTCATGAGCAGTGATGAACCTTGAACTTGAGTGTTCATGAATGTTCAAGAACTCAAGAGTCCCACTTAATTTCCACACACAATTCATAAATGTTCATGAACTACTCTGATAAACTTTTATGACCGTTCATGAACTGGGTTCATGAACAATTCAAGAATGTTTTTGAACTGTTCATCAGCATCTCAACTAAGCAGAGGGACACCAAAACCAGAAGCAGTGGGAGTTCTGGGATGGTGAATGCATGCATGTGAAGCCTCCTCCTTCACAGTACCAGACCATGGATGATATCTGACCAATAGGCTTGTCCATACCAAACTGCTCTTCAATGCCAGACCTGAGAGGTTCAGCACAGGCTGTAGATTCCTTCTGAACAGTTGCCCTGTTGGCGTTGTTCAAACTGTGTATGCAAATGCAGGACATTTCCCAGTGTTTACAGTAGGGACTCTAAAGTAAACAGTAATGTATGTTTTCTCTCCATGGAATACTGGAGCAGTTGGTGACAAAGGATGTTAGTCACCCATGGGACTATGAATTAATAGCCACAAAGACTTTGCATATTTGCTGGCCCTGTTCAGACTGAAAAATTGGGGCACAGAGTTTATTCCGTATAACAGAACTGTACATGTCAGCCATGTTAAGATGCCGAATGTTGCAGCACCACCCATTTGTAAATGCCTGTAGCCTGAATTGCATTATATTTTTCAGTAAAAAAAAATATTTTTTTTGGCACGTTCTGTGTGTGACTCTCTTCCTCCGGGGGAAGTTTCAATGTGCCTTAGTGGGCCCTGGGTCAACTGGCTGCTCTCTGTTTGGTAGGTAGTAGCCCCAGGCTGGTAAGGGTACATTTACAAGGTATTGAACTCCCTGGGCATGTATGTGCTTGATGACAAAAGGGCAGATTCCTCCCTGTTGGGAAGGCTGGAACCTTGCCAGTCAACCCTTTGGGATGTGGGTTCAGTTCTAACCGGGATGCTGCAGACCCAGGAGGGTTCACCCATATCAGTGTGACAATCATGTTGTTGACACCAGTATGGGCAAAGGCAATACGTTGCCTGGCATTACGGCATTAGGCAATGCAGCTCCCGGGATGCATAGTGCCAAAGCGTCATCCTGGGAAACACCTCCAGGGAGGGCATGCCCTGGAGAGGGCAGAAATTGTGTAAGTGCAAAGGACAGCATGAGTAAGGGGTGATCTAAAATCAAGATCATCCCGTCACTGCCACCCTAGTTGCAGTGCCCTAATTGCGGTGCCAAAATTAAGTCATTGCATTAACGGTCTACTACCCAGGAGGGGTTCCGATGGCATGTTTTGCAAAGCTGATGTGGTAGAGGTGGTCAGGACCCCATTACCTGGTCAGTAGGGCCAGATGGGAGGACTGCAACCTCCATGTGTGCCAATTAGTGTGGTTCAATTGTGTGAGTGTGCATCATGCAAACACGCAAAAAGGACAGGAAGATAAACTGGGAATATGACACGGGCTGACTTAAGATATCATTTTTATCTTCATGAGAGGGTACTGATCTGTTGATATCTCAAGAGTGGTGAAGATAACAATTATATCTTAAGTCAGCCCATGTCATAATCGATTTATACAAAAGGTGTTTAGGTGGTTTTGTGATAGAAATGGTAAAAAATACAAAAGGAACAAAAGTACAAAATGTAAACCATGCCCCTCTGTTCAACGGCTCAGCTTAAGAGCAACTAATCAATACCTTGCTGACAATACTTCAATCAAAAAATAAATGGCATTTCACATGTGGGAAACAGGAGTCCCTTGACAGTTTAATACTGTTTATAACATGGGTTGGCATTTTGGCAAAAATACGCAACCCAATTGGTGCAGGCGCTCTGCGTGCCCGTAGATAAAATCCCCTACGTAATCCACAGTTTTGTGGAGCAACTCTGTGAAAATGCAGTCGACACTCATGATCTCCTGAGGACATGAAATGAACACGGCAGCCATTGGAAAGTCATGAAGTAGCGGGGCATGGATGGAGCACACTGTGCTCAACAGCAGGCTGTCCCACACTTAGATCCCCCAGTTCCCACCCCACCCCGATAGACAGACACCAAGAGCGACTGACACAGTGAGAATACACGACTGACAGAGATACAGACACACAGACACCAAGAGCGACTGACACAGCGAGAGAGAGGTCAGCGAGCACCAACTGAAGCATGTCAGTCACCCTGTTAATTCATTTCCTGGCCAAAAGTGAGAAGCACCATAACACTTGCACATGTAAAGAAATGACACAGTAAGCTAGTGCCACTACAGAGCGACTGGCTGCAGCAGTACAGGCAAGCAGCCTGCAGCGTCAGCAGCACATCACAGCCAGCAACCTAGGGATGGGACCCCACAGTGTAACCGATACACATCACAGCCAGCAACCTAGAGACGGGACCCCACAGTGTAACTGATACACGTCACAGCTAGCAACCTAGGACGAGACCCCACAGTGTAACTGATACACATCACAGCTAGCAGCCTAGGACGGGACCCCACAGTGTAACTGATACACATCACAGCTAGCAGCCTAGGACGGGACCCCACAGTGTAACTGATACACATCACAGCTAGCAGCCTAGGACGGGACCCCACAGTGTAACTGATACACATCACAGCTAGCAACCTAGGACAGGACCCCACAGTGTAACTGATACACATCACAGCTAGCAGCCTAGGACGGGACCCCACAGTGTAACTGATACACATTACAGCTAGCAAAATAGGGATTGGACCCCACAGTGTAACTGATACACATCACAGCAAGCAACCTAGGGATGGGACCACACAGTGTAACCAATACACATCACAGCAAGCAACCTAGGACGGGACCCCACAGTGTAACTGACACGCATCACAGCTAGCAACCTAGGACGGGACCCCACAGTGTAACTGATACACATCACAGCCAGCAACCTAGGACGGGACCACACAGTGTAAGTGACACACATCACAGCTAGCAGCCTAGGACGGGACCCCACAGTGTAACTGATACACATCACAGCTAGCAGCCTAGGACGGGACCCCACAGTGTAACTGATACACATTACAGCTAGCAAAATAGGGATTGGACCCCACAGTGTAACTGATACACATCACAGCAAGCAACCTAGGGATGGGACCACACAGTGTAACCAATACACATCACAGCTAGCAACCTAGGATGGGACCCCACAGTGTAACTGATACATGTCACAGCTAGCAGCCTAGGGATGGGACCCCACAGTGTAACCGTTACGCATCACAGCTAGCAGCCTAGGATGGGACCCCACAGTGTAACCGATACACATCACAGCTAGTAACCTAGGACAGGACCCCACAGTGTAACTGTTACACATCACAGCTAGCAGCCTAGGACGGAACCCCACAGTGTAACTGATACACATCACAGCTAGCAGCCTAGGACGGGACCCCACAGTGTAACTGATACACATCACAGCCAGCAACCTAGGACGGGACCCCACAGTGTAACTGACGAGCATCACAGCTGGCAACCTAGGACGGGACCCCACAGTGTAACTGACTCGCATCACAGCTATCAACCTAGGGCGGGACCCCACAGTGTAACCGACGCGACATCACAGCTGGCAACCTAGGACGGGACCCCACAGTGTAACCGACGCACATCACAGCTGGCAACCTAGGACAGGACCCCACAGTGTAACCGATGCACATCACAGCTGGCAACCTAGGACGGCACCCCACAGTGTAAACGACGCACGTCACAGCTGGCAACCTAGGACGGGACCCCACAGTGTAACCAACGCACATCACAGCTGGCAACCTAGGACAGGACCCCGCAGTGTAACCGACACACATCACTGCAGGGAGAGGATTAGAGGGAGAGAGAGAGAGATAGCAAGAAGCATGTGCTAGTAGTCCAGGATGGAACCCCGCAATGTAAGTGACACACATCACTGTGTGGAGAGGGAGAGACACAGGGAGAGAGTGAGAGAGAGAGAGAGAGAGAGAGAGAGAGAAAGCATCAGAGAGAGAGAGAGAGAGAGACACACACACACACACACACACACAGGGAGAAACTCACAGTGCTGTAGTCTGAGCCTGAAATCGGGCAACTTCACAGCAAACTGAGTCATATCTTATTTTTGAACATACACATGTCAGAAATCAATTCAGGACTGTATTTCTGGCATTTGTATGTTCATATAATAAGTAACATATGTATGAGTTGTGGGGACTGCTTTTGAAGTTGGCAGGATACATTCAATTTTTGCCTATTCATGCAGTGAAAAGAAGTCCTTTGTGGCTTTTTTTTTTTAAACATAACCCATGTTATAAGTGCAATAACCCACTCCAGGGTATGGGGTTACTGGGGATTAATCAACACCCCGGGTACTGTGAGGACACTGCCTGCGGCCACATGCCTCACGATGTACCTGGGGTGTTGATTAATCCCCAATAACCCCATACCCTGTCGTGGGTTATTGCTTACTCACTGGACCATCATATGTCTTGTACAAAAATGTTATAGTGCACAAACTTTAGAGGCCCAACAGGTACCGTCATCAGGTGCAGTAACAAACAGAGCAGAAGAAACTGAAGTTATATTACAGTGAGATGCATTGTTTCAAAATAATTTATGAGTGGATAGTGAGAAGAGTTAAACAGAAGGGTAGGTAGACAATGGTGAGGAACAGGTCTGAAGCTGTGAAGGGATGCTTTGCAGCAAGTGCTAAGATATTCATAAAGAGTGAATGGGTGCACTGAAGTGTTAAAGTAAATGGTTTCCTGACAGGAACACAGGACATAGTTATTACATGAGTTACAAAAGTACACGTGCAAATAAATTTCTGAGCATGCTCACTGTGGCCAAAGTTAGTGAAATAAATCTCTAAGCATTCTCAGTGACCAACTTCATTTATCTTGCTCATGTTGCGAAAAAATTGCATGTTCATGTTGGCAAATTTATTTTCACATCTAGGTGGGGAAAGTCAAGTCTGTGGCGTTGAGGGGGTGGTAGTCCTTAGTCCTCAGTTGACAGATGCTTAATGATCCACACAGGAGGCCACAATGGGGACCCTAAGGGGCAGCTGGGGGGGCTTATCAGACTTGGCGCAGTGGCAGGGTGCCAGGTCCGGGGTGGCAGCACCCTCTAGACCTCTTGCCCATTTCCCTGTTGCCATGGATAAGAGTGATAACAGGCCGTGTGCAATGAAGTGGGTTTCATGAGTGGGCACCCTGGGCCATACCCACCCCATCAAGGCATATGTGTCTATTGCTAGCAAACTGAAGGGGCTTGCAATTATACTGTGTTGTATCATATTATTAATGTACTGCACTGAACTGTATTGTACTAAATTGTAATGTAATGTTTATTGTATTGTACCATACTGTAATGTATTATATTTCCTATTGCATTGCACTTACTGTATTGTAAAGTGATATACTGTGTTGTACTGTATTGTAATGTGTTAATTGCACAATACTGTACTGTACTGAATTCTGTGTTGTATTGTACTATATTGCAATGTATTATATTGATAAATAATATATACTATAATACTAATATATAATACTGTACTGCATTGCAATGTCTTGTATTCTGCACTGTACTGCTATGTATTATGCGAGGCTGCATTGTACTGTATATAATTTGTTGTATTCTTATTGCGCTGTACTGTATTGTAATGTATTATATTGATATATTGTATTGCACTGTACTGTATTGTGATGTATTATATTATGTATTGTACTGTAATGTATTATATTATGCATTGTATTGTACTGTACTGTATTATATTATGCATTGTATTGCACTGTAGTGTGCTTTAATGTGTTGTATTCTGTATTGTACTGCATTGTATTGCAGTGTATAATATTTGTATTGTACTCTACTCTACTCTACTGTAATGTAACTGTACTGTACTGGGCAGACTGGACGGATGTGAATATTGTCCTGTATATGCTGTTACTTCTCCTGCTGTATATGGCAACTTTTTATTATATCATGTAAAGATCACTTTGTATGTACTGCTACTTCTTCACCTGCTGTAAATGTATATGATGACTGTATGTACTGCCACCCCTACCACACTTTGTACTCCTGTTTTTATCTGTACATTTGCACCTGGGTCGTGCCTGAAAAAGGCTTCTACTGCCAGTATACTTACCCGGTCAACAAAGTTAAATAAATAAATAATAATAAACAGTATTGTAATGTAGTATGTATTATACTGTACTGTACTGTACGGTAATGTATTATAATAACTAGTGACCCCCTGTAATGACTGGATTTCCACTCTTGATAAAACATCATAATAACTTGCTGAATTCTGCAATAACCCGATAGTGAGTTATTGCAGCATTGTCTTCCTTGCACTCTCACTTCACTGTATTTCTGCAAGCAGCACGGCTGCTCAGAGACATGCTTGCTCACACAAGTACAGCATATAGTTTTCCTCTCTGTTGAAACCTTGCACCAGTTAAAAATAATGCCTGTGCAAAGTTTGTTTTAGGAGGATTTTTCACACACCCTTGGAGTGTGAATAATCCTCAAAAACACGCACCTGCACACGCGTTATTCTCTATGTATTGCACTGTGCTGATGTTGAGTCCATATCAGGATTTGAACTAAGAATCCCAGCAGTAGCAAGACTAGAGGAGCAGGAGAATGGAGGGGTGTGGGAAGGGCTAGGACCTTGGAGAAACAGTAGGCCCCAGGGTTAAATAGGGAACTCGGACAGACTGGGTGGACCTTTGGTCTTTTTCTGCCATCACTGTCTATATTTCTAAGACGCTGTACATAAGTAGTTGGTATACTAGTGAGAAGTGCCAACTCTTCTGAATCTGGGTACCTTATAAAAGAACAGGGTCTCTACTGCAGCAGGTTACAGGCTTCTTCAACATGTCAAATCTTATGTTTATGCAAGAGAGGCTACACTATCCTTCCCCCCCAAAAGAAGATCCAGTCTTTTTGAATCCCAACTAATCGTTATGTTTTATGAAAACACACATTAGTACTTTAGGGGCTGTGTACTTTTACAGGTTTACTTTACATCTGTCAGCAGAATGCTTGATTTAATCTGCCTGCCATTCTTAAAAGGCATTAAATGCCAAGCCCTGTTTTCTGTAATGGCAGTCTTGAGAGATCTATTTCTTAATTGGCCTGGGTCTACAATTTGATGAAGGGAAAAGAAGTATCTTGTTAAAAATGTCTGAGTCAGACTGGACCATCAGTCCCACTGTGTGGGAGACCTGTCATCAATTCCAAATACCAGAGTTTCACTTGGGCCATCAAAAGACAAGAGTCACAGTCTGTGGGCTGTGCTTTCTTTTGGACTCTTAAAGAAGACTCAGTGGTACTCTATGGGATGTCTGCTGCTCACAACTAGCATAAGTGGTTGTATTCTAAGACGCTTTTACACAGGCAGTCTTACAATGGAATAATCGTTACGGAAGGACCTTACCGGTCCATCCAATGCTGTGTAAATGCTTTTTGTTCCATTGTAAAATGAACGGTCGCCTGAACTGCATTCCCTGGCATAGGTGGTTTGTCCCCAAATGTGCCGTTGCAGCACACAGTGTAAAGCGCCCATTCCAGTGCAACAACTCTAGCTCTAAGCTTCCCCTCCCCCGGTAATCTCACAAGGAGTACTGCACCATTACGGATGGCAGGGCGATGTTGTGGCGAAACACAGAACTTGTCTAATCAGGACATGAAGCGGAACAGGCTGTATCGGCGCTGGACAGGTAACACTCATTTCAGAACAGCAGTGTGTGTGTGTAAAAGCACCTCTAGTGTCAGTGAACTTGCGATGGTTGACAATGGCAAACCACTGGGCCCCTGAGAGACAACCCAACAGGAGAATGGGAGACAAGGGGAATTATTAAGGTAGAAGTGAGCCACAAGGAAGATGTGGGGGATTATGAGGGTGAAACATGGGGAAAAGAGAATTTAGAAAAAAACAAATGTCTGAGCACCAAAACAAGTTCTTGCCAGAGAATAATATCAGTGGTTATTGCTGTTAGGATACCAGGGGGACAACCAAGATAGCCCTTTGGTCTAACTTCATATCTGAATTATTTTGGTTTGCAGGGGGTGGTTAGCAGTTTGATCAATAAAAGCAAAGATCTCCAACTATCGATTGCATGGCTTAGGGGATCAAAACATTGGAAAACTGCCCAGTGATTCAGCAAAATCACTCTGTGCAGCTTTCTGGGAGACCTGCGTTTGAGTACAAATTCAGGTGTCCAGCCCTGGGACAGGCTGGGAATAAACCATGTAGGTGAGGCGCTCGGCTCTCAGGGAAGCAGACCATGGGCTACCCGGCAGTTGCATACCCCCTGACTGCCAACTAACAGAACTGGCATTGCCAGTGTAAGGAGCCACTAATCCCCCCTGCAGGCTGGAGGAAGGGAGTAACCATGTTGGCTCCATCGTCAGGGATGGGAGACAGGTGGACTAATAGGAAAGAGAAGTTTTGCTCTCCAGGACAGCCTAAGAAAATAAAAACATTTTTGTTGGTGTCCCAAGGAAACAAGAGAAACAAGTGCATTTATTTACACCAGACATAAGGATAAGAAAACATGTAGTTATCTAATTGGTAGTACTAAATTTTAACAGTGTTTTTATTGATTTTTCGCCCTTATGGTTCCCCCTGTACCCACCCGATGATGGGTTTTCCATGACTGCAATCTTTTTTCCAGCCAGAAGGATGAATAAGTGACCTTCACAGCAGACACTAACACTGCTCTTTGGTCATCAAGCAGGGGATGCACCAATGTAGAGCAGCCCATATCATGCCCTCCCTCCTTCCCTCCCAAGCAGATGATACACTGCAGAGTTGCTCCATTTCATCAGTGCAGCAGTCCATGTCTGGCCCAGTGGTGCTGCAGCTAGGCTGCCGCTCACGACGCCACTGACCCAGGTTAGGGAATGCAGCTGTACAGTCTGATGACTGGCCAGGGGGAGGGATTACACATCTCAGCAGATGCTCTTACTCTCCAGCCTGGGAGGCTGTCTAGCTCTGAATGAACACTGATGCCTGAGTGTCCACAGGCAAAGCTATAGCTCAAAGTAGCAAAAAGGGGAAGGTAGGACTCACAACACCTCCACACAATGCCATGCAATTGCATGTGTGCACGTGCTCCGTGCATTGCAGTGCCTGTGTGTGAGCAGTCCTCAGGGGGTGAGCTTAAGGCAAGAAAACTCCCAGAAGTTACATTAATGATAGCTGGCACACTTGGGAGCAGCCTACCATACCCAATATCATCCATAGGGTTTCCTGAGGGGGGAAGGGGGAAGGGGACCTCCCTCTTCTAGATCCACCTCGGGAAGAAAGCCAAGGGACTTCAAGCTGGGGACTGCGGATGGGTCTATAGGGCCAGGTGGTCACCAGGGGCAGATCAGAAGTAGCCAGAATGGAAAAAACTGCACATTAAAAAAAATAGCAGTCCATGAAAATAGTGACATAGGGATAGCAGTATCAAAAGTCACTGACTGATGATGTCACTGGTTGGAGCACGTATATTGGTGTAATATGGGGAGAGGGACATATAGAGTTGTCTTCACAATCTAGGGAGACAGAAAACCAAAAGAGAGATCCATACAAAAGGAGAAAAGGCAAGCAAATATGAATTGGAATTACTGCAGTGCCTCTCTTCCACTAAGCTGAATGCCTCCACTGTTTTTGCCTGCAATCCATTCCACATGTTAAAAATGCTTATTTGATGATGAAGCTGTTGGGGGGAGGTCCTGGGTAGGAGCTAGGGCTGAGTCGAAGGGTACAGTTTAAAATCCTTGTGGCTGGGAACCCTGTGTGAAGGTCATTTGACTGGGTGACAAAAGCACTCGATAGCATTCAGGCAGTTAATGACCTGTATCTGGACTTCAGCAAGGCCTTTGATTCTGTTACCCATGGCAGATTAACTAGTAAATTGAGGAACCTGGGAGCAGGGGAGAAACTGGTTAAGGGACAGACAACAGAAGGTGGTTGTGTGTGGGGGGGTCTCAACTCCCAGGGCAGTCACCAGTGGGATCCCGCAAGGTTTAGGGCTGTGTCCAGTGCTGTTTAATATCTTCATAGCCGATATAGCAGTTGGCGTTAAGAGCAGGATCAGCCTGTTCACTGATGATACCAAGACAGGTGCAGTGGTGGATGGGTAGAGGGAGGAACAAGTGCCCCAGGAAGATTTGGTAAGGCTTGGGCAATGGTCAGACACTTGGCAGCTGGGTTTCAATGCTAAGAAGTGCAAGGTTTTGCACTTCAGAGCCGGCAATCCAGGGTACATTTACCATCTGGGAGGGGTACAGCTATCTGTCTCTGAAGAGGAAAAGGATTTGGGGGTAATAGCCACAAGGAATATAAACCACTCGTCTCAATGTAGGAAAGCAGCGGCAAAAGCCAATCGAATGCTGGGGGGGCATTGCTAGAGAAATCACCTCTAGGAAGGAAGAAGTCATTCCACCACTGTACAGATCACTGGTGAGGCCACACTTAGAGTACTGTGTGCAGTTCTGGAACCCATACTTAAAGAAGGAAGACATTATGCTATTAGAGGGGGTCCAGCGGAGTGTGACAAAGATGATCAGAGGAATGGAGAGGAAACCTTATGAGGATAGGCTGAGGGACCTCAACATATACTCACTAGAGAAGAGAAGAGAAGGGAAAGGGGTGATATGATTGAAACCTTCAAGTATTTAAAGGGAATAAACAGAGTTAGTACACAGGGCATGTTTCGATTAAAGGGAGAGGTGATTACTAGGGGACATAACCTGAAGTTGGAAGGGGGTAGATTCAGGAGAGAAATGATGAGGCACTACTTCATGGAGAGGGTGGTAGAGAGATGGAACGCACTTCCCGAAGAAGTGATAGCTCTTAAAACAGTAAGGAGCTTTAAATGGGGGTGGGATAGGGTCAGTGGCAAGGTACTATAGTCAATGGAAAGTTGAGAAGGCAGCAAGGGTTGGGGAGGTGGTGGCAGCAGGAGTCTAACCTGTGTGCTGCACAGTCAAGCAGACGTGATAGACCACTTGGCCTGTATCTGCTGGCAGTTTTGCATATGTTTGGTGATGCCAGTCATCTTGCACTTGTTTGAGGGTCTGCTGGCCATCTAAATCAAAAGTAGAGGCCTATATACATGCACTGCCTCCCAGTGCCCTGAAGTGGGGGAAGCAGGGCTGGAACTCACAAGCATCTGGTTCACAGACAGCATCTATACCAGTGAGCTTGAGAGGAAATTCCCCATTACCTATCTGTAGAATCCTGTTTGTTAACTGATCACCAGATTCATATAGGCTGTTCCCCTGATTACTGCCACAGGATCTGCAATTCCTGCTTCTCACCATCAGATAGCGCTGTCACAAAGTGAGATGTCTTCCTGCCACTTTGGCTCTGTTATAACTCTGTTACGGTGTTGTACGCATGAAATGCAGTGCCATCTAACTGTGATGTCACATGTCGCAGTAACAATACTGTGGTGTTGAGGAATAACACCAGCATCCTCTACTGGTGAGAAGCTGATAGTGCTAATAATACAGTTAAATTTGATAATAATCATAATACATGGGTCACACACACCCCCTACATACAGCATGTTAAGTAAGGCAAGGAAGCAGGTGGGTTCTGATGCACCTGTTGGTCCCACCTCTCTGATTAGGTATACCTCAGATCCCCCCATCCCAGTTTGACAATGGATATATAAATTAGGAACATAAAGGCCTAACCAGATTTTCCCAGTTGCTGAGCAATGAATCGTATATGCCATTTCAGGCACTTAAAGAGAAATTTGCTCTGGATAACAGAGATTTTCACCAATTCTTACAGGTTCGCCACTTTATTGAACATGCAGACCACAAAACACAGCTAACCAGACCCATGAACTCACGGCAGGGTTTCCTATATGAGCTATTAACACTGAAAGGAAAACAAAGATATATTTCAGAAATTTACAAAATACTCCAGGCCTCTAAGGAGGATAATCTTAGTGTAATCAAAATTGAACAACATGCAGTCACCTGTACTATAACCGTCGAGGACTGGGTACTCAGGCTGACAAAGCGTTAACAGGTAGCATCCTCCCCACTGTGGAGGGAATTCTAGAGGAGGGTTCTAGTTATATTTTTTCAGAACCCCCATGATTACACAAATTCTTATGCCACTAATGCTGCAGACTGCTGGAGAAAGTGTGAGGAGTGGGATCCCAGTGGCATATCTTTTATGGTTGTGCTAAGCTAATCCCTTTCTGGCAAGTTATTAAACGTTCAGCATATTTTAAGTAAACAAATCCCCAACACCTTCATGGACTGGTCCTTGGAATCCCCGAATTGGGTCCTAGTGTTCCCTGAATTGTTACATATGCAGGCAGACCAGAGAAAATTGTCTCTGATCTTACTAGTTGCAGCCCGCAAATGTATTACAGCTCACTGGCTGCAGATTGATCCCCCTACCCCGGAAGAATGGCACAACAGAATGTGTCAGCCCCAAGACATGGAGCTGCTGATGGCAAAATTACATCTGGGAGAAGATGCACACCACACAAGATGGTTATCCTGGCAGCAGTGGGACACGGGTTCAGAAGAATCAGTATTTATATAGTGCTTTTCATACACAGTATCCCAAAGCACTTTACAAGCAATGCTAGACTGGTAGTGAAGTGACTGAATGTGTGGTGGCGACCATATCGCACATCAT